>JAJOZX010000414.1:622500-922500 GCA_023014485.1 Bathynomus jamesi | reverse complement strand
GCCTGTGAAACCCGTCATCTTCAACAAGGACTCGTTCCCCAGCCCGGCGTTGAAGGACTTGTTCATCAAGTTTAACACGCCTATCCCATCCAGTGCCGCCGTGGAGAGGCTCTTCTCTTTGGGGAAGGACGTCCTCAAGCCGAAAAGGTCAGGGCTCAGTGACAGCCATTTTGAAATGCTAGTCCTCTTGAAGGGAAATTCAAGCATTTAACTTAACTTTTTTTCATCATTTATGTATTGTATTAATTATAATTTACGTTAATAAAATTAAAGATTTCCGGTGTCTTTAATTTCATTTTAATCAAATTTTTCACTTATATTATATATAAGGACCGAGGACCGAGTCGTTCCTAGGTCCTATCTTCAGAAAGGACCGTGACCGTCGGTCCAGTTTGAGGCAAGGACTGGGACCGGGACCGTCGGTCCTTTTTGAGGCCCGGGTGCCCACCTTTGTATATATATATATATATATATATATATACATATATATATATATATACACATATATATATATATATACATATATATATATAATACATATATATATATATATACATATACATACATATATATATATATATATACATATATATACATATATATTTTTTTTTTTAAGTTCGGGAAGAACCGATTCGCCTCTATTTAAAAGGGCATATCTCGGCGGAAAAACAAAGAAAAAGTGAGAGGAAAGACAGAGGAAAAAGAAAGGGTGGAGGGGGACAGTCGAAGTGGAAAAAGACCAAGGATGACAAGGACTGCAAGGTCGAGCCCCATCATCCTTGGGTGCTAGGGCCGGGAGGGCGCACGTGAAACCTCCTGGAACAAGCACGTACAAACGAGCACAAAGAGCACGAGCTTAGAACCCCCTTGCGGGTATATATATATATATATTTTTTTTTTTTTTTTTAGTTCAGGAAGAACCAATTCGCCTCTATTTAAAGGGCATATCTCAGCGGAAAAACAAAGAAAAAGTGAGAGGAAAGACAGAGGAAAAAGAAAGGGTGGAGGGGACAGTCGAAGTGGAAAAAGACCAAGGATGACAAGGACTGCAGGGTCGAGCCCCATCATCCTTGGGTGCTAGGGCAGGGAGGGCGCACGTGAAACCTCCAGGAACAAGCACGTACAAACGAGCACAAAGAGCACTCAAGAGCACGAGCTTAGAACCCCCTTGCGGGTATATATATATATATATATATATATATATATATATATAATGTTATAATGTTTCAGACCAAAGACCCTAGGATCCACTCATGGCTGGTCTACCTAACTGTGTTCGTGAATTGTGTATGTCCTCCGTGGTGGCGGAGGGGACCTACAATTTTACGTGGGTTCCGAACCACAAGAACATAAGAAAATTTATGTAAAAACTGCCGGTAAATTGGCAACGACTAATTTTTACGAAACTAAATAATTATCAATTTAAAACTAATTAATTATCTAATTATTTATCGATTTAAAACTAAAGATAGAATCTCTGGATCCAAAGGATCAAGTCATAATAAACTACTATCCACAAATGTTACACTCTATATCTATTTATAACGGACATGCAAATATATCAGATCCAAAGAATCCAGTCAATTTCATTACGGTATCCCTCAAGTCACGGTCCATATCGATTGCGGACCAAGTCAAAATTTACAACCATATACATTACAATATATACACTTACGAGGAAAAGTGTAGGTGTGGCTGTAAAGACTGTACAGTAATATAGAAATGTGTGTGCACCCATTATGGGTCTCACATTTAAAGGTGTTTGTGGGGCAAGTGAAGATCATGAGTTTTTCAATACCTCACAGTACTATGGGGGGCACCGCTCGGCAGAGGAATCTCTTTAAATGGGGTGTGTAAGGACAGAGAGTATCCCCTAACCCAAGACACTGCCTCCCTATATCCCACAACACTTGTGTTGAGCTGTGGGATCTATCCCCACAAAGCCTTAATTTTACTACCTTAACTATACCCTTTCTATCAACATGCGCGTCTAATCGATTTTTAAACATGTTTATAGACGTGCTACTAATTACTTCTACCGGCAAACTATTCCAGCTATTTACTATTCTATGCGTAAAAAAGTTTTTCGCAACTGCTGTCTCGAACCTTCTACTTGTCAACTTACACCCGTTATTTCTAGTCCTATTATATTGAGATATTTCGAAAAAGCTATCTCTATCTACGTTATCAAACCCATTCATAATTTTGAAAACCTGGATTAGATCACCCCTTAACCTCCTAGTCTCGATAGTAGTCAATTTTAACTCCTTAAGCCTATCCTCGTACGACTTTGACCTAAGAGACGGAATCATCTTAGTTGCTCGTCTTTGAACTCTTTCGATTTTGTCTATATCTTTGCGCATATGCGGATTCCAAAATTGGACCGCGTACTCCAAATGGGGTCTAACTAATGATTTATAAAGAGGAACTATAATATCGCGCGATTTGTACTCAAAATTTCGAGCTATGAAACCTAACACTTTGTTCGCCTTATTGACCGCTGCTGTACTTTGTTTAGCTACTTTTAAATCACCAGTGACTATAACTCCTAAATCTTTTTCCTGCTCTACGCTTGTTAAATCTTTCCCTGACATACTATACGCAAAATTACCGTTACGCGAACCTATATGCAAAATTTTGCACTTATCCATGTTAAATCTCATTTGCCATGTGACTGACCACTCAACGATTTTATTCAGATCTTCCTGAATTTTACCTCTATCTTCGTCATTAATCGCCCTACCACCCAACTTCGTGTCATCCGCAAACTTTGAAACTGTACTGACTAGGCCGACATCTAAATCGTTAATATATATAAGAAAAAGCAAGGGGCCCAATACAGAACCCTGAGGAACGCCACTCGCTGCATTAGCCCAACACGACTCCGCTCCATCAACGACCACCCTCTGTTTCCTGCCTCGCAACCACTCTTCTAGCCAATTTATTACTACACCCCTGATTCCATGAGCCTTAGTTTTTTCAATGAGTCTTTTGTGCGGCACGGTGTCAAACGCTTTTTGAAAATCTAAATACACTACATCAACCGCCCGATGTCTATCGTAAACGTCAACCACGCTTTGGAAAAATTCTAAAAGATTAGTTAAGCAAGATTTGTTTCGCCTAAAACCGTGCTGCGTATTTCTAACCAGATTATGCACTTCTAAGTGTTCGACTATACGATCCCTAATTATTGATTCCAGTAGCTTACCTACAACAGACGTTAAACTGATTGGCCTATAATTTCCCGCCGCACCTTTATCGCCTTTCTTAAAGATAGGTGTTACGTTTGCTAACTTGAAATTATCTGGTACGCACCCCTGAGAAATAGACGCATTAAAAATCTTTGTTAGCGGCACAACAATGCTATCTTTTAATTCTTTTAGTTGTATAGGATATATGGAATCTGGACCCGGTGATTTACGCGTTTTCATTTTATCAATATAGCGCATTACTTCCCCTTCACTAACGACAATATTATCCAAAATATTACCATTATCAAAAGGTATTATGTCTATGACCGTAGGGATATTCGTTACATCTTCTATAGTAAAAACTGACGTAAAAAATTCGTTTAGCAAGGTAGCCATTTCCTTGTTTTCAGAGACTAGATCTCCATTTACATTTTTCAATGGACCTAAGACACTTTTTACTGGATTTATATTACTGACGCATTGAAAGAATCGCTTGGGATTTTCTTTACCGTCACGAGCTATGGAGATTTCAAAATCGCGCTTAGACTTTTTTATTACACTTTTCGCTTCACGCCTCAGAGATATGTAGTTGTTTCGTAACAACAAATTGTCTTTATCGCACTTATGTTGCCTATAAGCCCTATCTCTACTCTTTATAATGTCTCGTACTCTAGAAGTAAACCACAAGGGCTTGTTGTTTACTTTCGCACGCTTAATTTTGTACGGTACACATTCCTCATTTATAGTCCTAAATACCGTTACGAACGATTCCCACATTAGTTTTGCGTTGGAGTTCCCTTCTGCGTCTCCATCATTCCAGAAAAACATCTCGACTGAATACTATGCAAGATCAAATTCATTATCTTTTAGTATCAAGCGATCCAGTCATTAGTACAGTTCGAAAAAAGAATAGAAACCCCAAATTGAGAGAGATGTCAGAAGAGGCACGTTCACTTTTAAAAGAGAGTGAAATATTCGAGAATTTAAATATTAGTTCTGATGAGGAAGATATGTTCTAAAAATATGAAGTTTTTGTAATTTTGTTTACACTATTTACACTTTTTTTCATATCAGTTGTCACACTTATTTTGGGGGAATTAATTTCATAAACTTTAAGAGGTATTACGATGTTTTTTATTTACCCCTTTTGATATAGTGGCAGGTTATCAAATAATGTTTTAAACAATAGATGTGTATAGTGATTAAAATGAAACCATACTTATTTTAGTATGTCATTTGACAAAATCTGCAAAACATAGGCCTAATTAACAATTATCTGTTTAGTATATTTTTAGTAATTTGAGAAACTTAAGAAATTACAGTAGGTCATAACCTATTGATTTGGAATATTATTATTATTTATAGAAAAATCACTCAATATGTCACCATTACATATATACAAAAGGTACTAAACATAATTTTTTTATTAAAATAAATCATAATTAAACATTTCAACTACATAAAACTAAGTACAATTGAAAAAAATAATTTTGGCCGTTTTTTAACCCATTTGTGGCACTGTGCAGCGTGGACAACGATCGCAGTCCTCCGACTAGCTACGCGCACCTTCTCTACCTCCTTCCTTAAGTGCGCCGTTCCCCGCCGAGGTAAGCACCTTACCTTCCTCCCGTCCCGGTTTGCAGAAGCAAAGTACTTGTCCTGGCCCCTGATCTGCGAGTCCCCAATCAAAACGGTGTCTTCCTCCTTCGAGCACAGGAGACTAAAGCGGTTGGAGGTCCTGACAGGGGCAACTGTGGTCTCAGGCTTCGGTTTCGCAGCCTTCTTCCCGAGACCTTTCGAAACCCATCGCCACCTATAGACGCAGTTACATCACCCGCCCCACCCCGACCGGTAGCTACATCCTTCGGTTTCTTTGGGCCATCAGTAGGCCCCTTCCCACCCTTCTTCTTTATCGACCCCTTCCCACCCTTCTCTATCAGCCCCTTCTTTACGCCCTCCACCTTGCGCCGCGGTTCCGTGCATTCCACGTGGGTCGCTGGCGATTCCTGACACTGATTTTGTACCCTAGCCCCCGGTTGCACCTGTACCTTCTCTCCGCGGTCCCGAGCACTGTCCAGTCCATCGCTGGACCTCCTTTCCATGGCAACTATCCTATCAATGATATCAATGAGCTCCGGGGTCGAGGGCGCAGCCGCATCAGTGACCGCCGCACCAACAACAGCCGGTCTGGACGACTCGAGCCGCCAGACCCTCTCCTCTAGCTTCTCGTAAAACCGCATGAGTTCACAAAAGCGGCACATGCTGGAGTGGTTGATCTTCTCGAAGTAGGCTTCTTTGAAGTTCGTCACCCACTAGTTTACTTCACACCTCGCACATTCAGCCTTCAGTTTCTGCGGTCCAGTCATTGTAACTTTTTTTTTTACCGAACTCTGAATAAGATAAAGCGTTCTAGCAATGAAAACTATCAAAAACGTTCTGACCAGTATATAAAAGAGGAGGGGGTGGGGGTGAATTCTTCCCGCGCGTAGACGCATCCACCTATTTGCAAGTGACGTTCATCCCTTCCAGAAGACTGCACCAACCAAAGGTCTCCACAGGGCCGGACAGTCCCAAACGTGTCACAGCTACCAACTGACAAACACTCGCGACGCAGGCGTCACGGATTTCCCGCCAGGAGCGACAGCGAGATGCAGCCCCTTACTAAGTCTTACTAGTCACTCACAAGCGGCCAGACTCTTAGAATCCAGTGTTCAAGGGATATCCCACCAGACCCAGAAGCTACGCCCGAGACTTTACGCTGGCCTGGCATCCAGCTGGGCAGTAAAGCTCTCTCACCTCAGAGCAGTACAGCCAAGCACCATTAATTGGTCACCAAAGAACGGTCGCAGGGGGCTGGTCAGGCCATTACGCGTTAGGAATGGGCTTAACGGGGCACTAGCCACACTCCATTCATCGCGCCCCCTACGCCTGGGACCCCTCCATCCCAGTCTCTCACAACCTACGAGCTTTAAATGGCGTTATTTATAGAGGTTCCAAAACCTCTCTTCCCAAGCATGAGGTAGCAGTAGGATCCTAATAGTAAAAGGAGAGAGAGAGAGAGAGAGAGAGAGAGAGAGAGAGAGAGAGAGAGAGAGAGAGAGAGAGAGAGAGAGAGAGAGAGAGAGAGAGAGTTACAAGGAGTTACAAGGAAAAGAAGTACCTCAAAAGGCCTTGCGGCCCATACCGAGGAGGTACCAATGGCAACAGGTGCCAGGGAAAATTTTGTCTTTCAAACTATGCTAGCAGTAGTAGAAAACTGGATAGAAAAGTAGAAGGCTCTCTCCCCACCCTCCGCTCCCTCGCTGCCAGAGGCAGGTACGGAAAAAGGTTGAAGAAAATACCTTGACCCTGGAAAAGTAGCCAAGGAAATTTTACAGGAAAGTGGAGAATATATAAATAGCTCTATATTTAGCTTGCTCACAGAGACACCGAGCAAGCGAACTCCTGCAGAGTTTTCTGAGGTTTTAATCTTAAACTATGAGTGTGTTCTGTACTTTGTCTAGCCTATTTTTAAACAGATTTACACTTTGACTGGAAACATCCTCTGAGGGAAGTTGGTTCCAGATATCAACTATTTTACAGGAAAAGAAATTTCCGCAGACTGAGGTCCTAAATGTCTTCAGTTCCAGTTTAAACCCATTATTTCTTGTCGGATTGGCATTAAGTGAGAATAAGTTTCTGTAATGTACCCTGTCTATTCCTTTGAGCATCTTGAAGACTTGAATAAGCTGACCTCGCAACCTCCTCGTCTCTAAGCTAAACAGATTTAGGCGCTCCAATCTCCGTTGGTAGCTTTGCATTCTCATTGAAGGGATCAATTTTGTAGCCCTTTCTTGTACTCTTTCTAACCTTTCTATGTCCTTCCTGAGGGATGGAGACCAGAACTGCGCACAGTATTCCAGTTGAGGTCTGACAAGAGAATTATAAAGACACATTACAGTCTCCTTGTTCCGAAACTGGAACTGTCTTTTAATATAACCTAATAATTTTAAGGCCCTCTTTTCGACTTCTGCACAGTGCTTCGACGGTTTCAGATCGTTGCTGATATAGACTCCTAAGTCTTTCTCTAGATCGGTCTCAGTCAAGTTCCTTCCCAAGAGAGAGTAATCGGTCTTCGGGTTTTTATAACCTATGTGCATTACCTTACATTTGTCCAAGTTGAATGGCATCTGCCAAGTAGCAGACCATTCGCCCAACCTGTCAAGATCGTTCTGAAGCGTTCTTACGCCCTCCTCAGTACCTACACTACTTTCTAATTTCGTATCGTCTGCAAATTTGGAGATTGCACTTAGAAGCCCGATGTCTATATCGTTAATATAGATGATAAAAAGTAAAGGACCCAGAACGGAACCCTGTGGGACACCACAAGTGACGGGCGCCCACTCCGAAGCCACTCCATTTATTACCACTCTCTGCTTTCTATCTTTTAACCAATCCTCAATCCAGTTGGAAACGAGCCCGGTGATTCCTAGTCCTTTGACTTTAGCTATCAATCTAGCGTGAGGGACTTTGTCAAAGGCTTTTTGAAAGTCCAGATACACTATATCTATTGCCCTACTTGCATCGTACAGTGTATGCATATTATGGAAAAACTCTAACAGGCTTGTCAGACAGGATCTATGTCGCCTAAATCCATGTTGAGAATAAAAAATTAGATTGTTAGATTCAAGGTGATACACAATACGTTTTGTAATGATGGATACCAACAGTTTGCCGACAACTGATGTTAAACTGATGTTAAACTGATGTTAAACTGATGTTAAACTGATCGGGCGATAATTACAAGGATTTTCCCTATCACCCTTTTTAAAGATTGGTGTTACATTTGCTAACTTCCAGTCGGTTGGAACTTTCCCTAACTCGATTGATTGTTTGAATATGGTTACTAAGTCGTCAACAACATTGTAGCTAACCTCTTTTAATACCCTTGGAAGAAATAAGTCGGGGCTAGGTGATTTGTATTTGTTCATCTTATCAATTAATTGCTGTACCTCATTTCTCGTACAACTTATGGTCTCTACGGGCTGGTCACCGTCATAAGTAATCCGAGGACTTGGCACTTCTATTGTGTCTTCCTCCGTGAAGACTGTAATGAAGAACTCGTTTAACGTATTAGCTATATCTTTATCACCGAATTTCAGTACGCCATTTCTATCTTTTAAGGGGCCTACAGAATTTTTAATTGGCTTTCTGCTATTAACATGGGCAAAAAATTCTTTAGGGTTAACTTTACAGAGTGAGGCAACTCTAGCTTCTTCATCACGTTTGGCTGATCTAATTAAGGACTTAACCCTCCTACGTAGGGTTATATAGTTTTCTGAATTAGTGTGGTTGAAATGCGACTTAAGTAGTTTGTAGGCTCTATTTCTTCCCGTAATAGCCCTCCTAATTTCGTTGTTAAACCATTTTAGTGGGTATAAAAGTGTTCTGTAATATTCTAAATTGATCCCTATATGAGCTCCAGGTGACACTGACATCCTCACTTATTAGAACTTCAAGTGTGTCTAAACTACTTCTGAAGCTTTCAAAATTTGCTCTCGAGAAATCCAGTCTTTCACGAGGTCAAACCTAATCAAATTATGATCGCTGTTACTTAAATTTTCACCAATAGTCAGGTTAGGGACTAGGTCATCTTCGTTCGTGAATATGAGGTCTAGTTTATTATTACCCCCAGTAGGCCCACCAACCCATTGACTTAAGTTATCATCGGCAAATTCCAACAGTCTTGAGCCCTCAGCATCAGCTGTTTTGTTTTCCCAATTTACATTACCACAATTAAAATCACCAAAAATCACACTGATCTTATTATTCACTATTCTGCTTAACTTGTTATACAAGTTTATATCCTTATCAACGGGGTAGTGAGGTGGTCTATATACTAGAAGTAGCTGCACTACTTTATTATTTAGGTTTAGATCAATTCCCAACATTTCATGACCAGATACGATATTACTGTTTACCGGATGCAGGGAGTCCCGAGCATACAAAAGTACACCGCCGCCTTCCCTTCCGTTCCTATCTTTGTGAAACATTTTGTAACCTACCATTTCAAATTCTCCTACAAAATCCCTTGATTCAGAATGAATCCAGGATTCCGTTATTCCGATATCAAAGTTCACAGTTTTGACAAGCGCTATAAATTCTATTAGTTTGTTTCTAATTGACCTAGCATTGAAGAGCACAGTTTTGAGTGATTTTAAGTTGTGGTTTTTCCTAACTGGTCTGAGTCGTTTCCCGACGCAGTTGAACTAACTACTGGGGGAGGGGGACTAACTGCTGGGAGAGTAGGTTTAACTGTTTGGGGAGCAGGATCAATTGCTGGTTTGGGGGGTCCTAGTTTAAAAAGATTATATAAATTAATGTTCAGTAAATCACCATACTTCTTTTTCCCCTTCTGGTTAAAATGTATCCCGTCCGAACCAAAGTATTCCCCATTTCTGTAGAATGTAGGCTAAAAATCAACAAACTTTAGGCATTTTTCATCACACGCGTTTAACTCTTTTATTTATGCTAATGGCTTTACTTAGTGTATAGTCACTAGCACGCATTCGAGGGAGAATTCCTACGACCATACGCATGCCTGTCCTATCCCTAACCCTGTCAGTTAGGTTCATGAATTCTTTTATAATGGGCTCTGTCTGCCCTCCTGTCCCTCCCAGAAAAACGTCATTGCCACCAACATGGACAATGATAGGGCAACTCTTATTCTTGATATTAATTTTGCCCAATTCCCTATTAATTATCTGGCTTGAGGCACCCGGAAAACATCGGCGTTTTCTCTTGGTCGCCCGTCTTGCTCCGAAAAAGTCCCCTCGATTCCTTACCATAGAATCCCCAATTAAAAAGGATTCACCCTCCTCATCAGCAAGTAAATGAAACTTATTTTTGATGGTAATGGGTTCCAAATCCTTCTGTTTTGGTTGTCTTTTATTTTTTACCAATTTGAATTCTTGTTCCTCCGTTCTATTTTCCGGAATAGTCACCGTGTTTTCCAAGCGTGCCACGCTTTGTTCTAGATGCTTAATCTTACAGTTTAAATCTGCTGGTGTGTTTTTAGTTTGATCTTGTCCACTGGGTTGGATTTCCAGTGCGACGACCCTAGCTTCAAGCTTTTTTACTAATTCCTTTAGCTCTTTAACTTCCTTTTCGTGGTTGTCTCTAAGTTTACAAAACAAACATACACTAAGGGATGTGATATCGCTGATACTACCTTCAGGGAAGTCAACGCACCAATGATTAACTTTACATTTAAAGCATTCTGCTTTCAATTTAGCTGGCCCTGCCATATTTTCTCTTTTTTTTTCTGAATACTCTGAATAAGATAAAGCGTTCTAGCAATGAAAACTATCAAAAACGTTCTGACCAGTATATAAAAAGGGGAGGGGGGTGAATTCATCCCGCGCGTAGACGCATCCACCTACTTGCAAGTGACGTTCATCCCTTCCAGAAGACTACACCACTTGCTGCTGCCGCACCGACCAAAGGTCTCCCCAGGGCCGGACACTCCCAAACGTGTCGCAGCTACCAACTGACAAACACTCGCGACGCAGGCATCACGGATTTCCCGCCAGGAGCGACAGCGAGATGCAGCCCCTTACTAAGTCTTACTAGTCACTCACAAGCGGCCAGACTCTTAGAATCTAGTGTTCAAGGGATATCCCACCAGACCCAGAGGCTACGCCCGAGACTTTACGCTGGCCTGGCAGCCAGCTGGGCAGTAAAGCTCTCTCACCTCAGAGCAGTACAGCCAAGCACCATCAATTGGTCACCAAAGAACGGTCGCAGGGGGCTGGTCAGGCCATTACGCGTTAGGAATGGGCTTAACGGGGCACTAGCCACACTCCATTCATCGCGCGCCTACGCCTGGGACCCCTCCACCCCAGTCTCTCTCAACCTACGTTAAATGGTGTTATTTATACAGGTTCCAAAGCCTCTCTTCCCACGCATGAGGTAGCAGTAGGGTCCTAATACTAAAAGAAGAGAAAAGTACTTAATACTAAAAGAAAAGGGTTGTTTTTTTTCAGTCAGAGGAGAACATCCTTAATGTAAGCTAAAAGGACAGAGAAGGGATGGGATGGGATGGGGTCCTAGTAACCCACGGGACAGGATTGTACAACATACTTTACCCGCCCTCCCGAAAGAGAGAGAGAACCTAAAGGAACTGTCAGCCAATTTCTCTAGAATCCTACGACTCGGGACCTGAGGGCTGTCACACCCCAAGTATAAAGTTTACAACATCCAGAAGAAATGAGAGAGAGAGAGAGAGAGAGAGATAGAGAGAGATAGAGATAGAGAGTTACAAGGAGTTACAAGGAAAAGAAGTACCTCAAAAGGCCTTGCGGCCCATACCGAGGAGGTACCAATGGCAACGGGTGCCAGGGAAAATTTTGTGAAAGTTTATTTTTCTTTCAACTATCCTAGCAGTAGTAGAAAACTGGATAGAAAAGTAGAAGGCTCTCTCCCCACCCTCCGCTCCCTCCCTGCCAGAGGCAGGTACGGAAAAAGGTTGAAGAAAATACCTTGACCCTGGAAAAGTAGCCAAGGAAATTTTACAGGAAAGTGGAGAATATATAAATAGCTCTATATTTAGTTTGCTCACAGACACCGTGCAAGCGATCTCCTGCAGAGTTTTCTTATGTTTTAGTCTTAAACTATGAGAGTATTCAGTACTTTGTCTAGCCTATTTTTAAACACATTTACACTTTGACTGGAAACAACCTCTGAGGGAAGTTGGTTCCAGATATTAACTATTTTATAGGAAAAGAAATTTCCGCAGACTGAGGTCCTAAATGTCGTTACACACTCAAATAGTGTGCAAGATTTCGTCTACCCTTTTCTTGAACTGATCCAAAGAGGAACTGTTCACAACTTCCGAAGGTAACCTGTTCCATGTGTCACAGATCTTATACGTAAAGTAATTCCCACACACACTAGTCCTAAACCGTTTCAAATCCAACTTCCAACCATTGTTGCGAGTTGGGTTATCATTTAAACTAAACATACTTCTAAAATCGACATCGTTGAACCCACGTAAGAGCTTGAAAACCTCGATCAGTTGACCGCGCAGCCTCCGAGTTTCAAGCGAAAACAAGTTCAGGGCGCGTAACCGTCGATTGTAGCCCATATGCCTAACGGAAGAGATTAACTTTGTGGCCCTCGCCTGCACTCGCTCCAGCCTCTCAATACCCATGTTGGGAGCCCCCAAGCAGCTTGTAGGAATCCAAATGGTCAACGATCCTATCCGCTATTATCCCCTCTAATAATTTACCTACAACTGCAGTGAGACTAATGGGACGATAGTTCCTTGGACTTTCGTAATCCCCTTTCTTAAAGATAGGGGTCACGTTGGCTTCCCTCCAGTCACCAGGTACCTGGCCCGTCTCCAACGATTTGTTGAAGACAGGTGGGGAGCCACCTGGTCGCGCATTTCCCGCAAGACTCGGGAGGAACTGGTCTGGCCCAGGAGCCTTAAACGCGCTGTTTGTCTATTCTATCGGCAACAACTGTCGCGGTACACCGAACACTATCCAGGCCAGCACTTTCGTGCCTGACGCTTGGCTCGGGGATGACGCGGGTGTCCTCCGTGGTGAACACTCCTGCAAAGTACTTATTCAGCACATTAGCGATGTCCACGTCGGAGGTCCGCAGCGAGCCGGTGGGGGTCCTTTAACGGGCCTATCATGCTTCTAATGGGCTTTCTACTATTAACATAACTGAAGAACTCCTTAGGGTTCCTCTTGCAGGGGCTTGCCACCCGGAGTTCTTCGTTACGTTTGGCCTGCCTAACCTTCGCCTTCACTTCCCTGCACAGGCGTACATATGCCAGTGTACATACGCCAGAGGGAGGAGAGGGAGGAGAGGGAGGAGAGGGAGGAGAGGGAGGAGAGGGAGGAGAGAGATTTATTTTTATTCATATTTGGATGTACCTCCATATTCTCCTTAGAATAAGCGAACTCGATACTTGATATTTCGTAACCTTCACTGGGCTCTAAGGATAAAGTTATATTTACTTCTTGTTCAGAATTACCTGAAATCGAATAAGAGAGTTTTCAAAGAACGCTCAAAATAATATCAGTCGACACAAAGTTCAAGAGAGATACTTTTTGTATAAATGAAGTATCATTTGAATCAATTCAAACTTTTATGTTAAAAAATTAAGAAGGTAAGAAGTCGGAGTCTAATTCAGAGCAAAGTAAATATTTTTTCCTTTTCAAATAAGAGAAAATCTTGAAATATGATCATGATATTGGTAAACTTTGTAAAATTTTGGGTCGAACTTTTTATTGTCTTTAACTCACCAACCATTTTGCTTAACCTAAACGAATGTTTCTTGTAGCTTACTAAACCTTCTCGGTATGAAATCAATAAAGGGCCCAATTCGGCTTCTACTTTGTACTCCCTCCAAATGCGGTCCTTTATAACAGACAAATGCAATTCTCCCATTCCTAAAACAAAAAAGCATTTTAGTCATTTACGTAACCCAGTTCCTAGGTAACGAGTAATACTCGAAAATTTGAATTTCCCCACACGGTACAGAGGAATAAGAAAATGTGAACTCTGAAGATCCACTCGAGCAATCAGAGTAGGTGGCTGGTTCAACTCAAACCGCGTCGGCGTTGGGAGTCGAACCCAGGCCCTTCAAAGTCAGAGCTTAAATCTCGAATACACCGAGCAACGGGAGTTCTTTATAATACAATAACTGCACATAATGATTTACAATAAAAAATTGAAATGAACTAATTTTAAAAAGTGAGTTTTTGAGATATTTTCCACTTCTTTTAACTTGACTTCCTACAAACCATTGATGGCTAAGTGACTAACCTGCAAGAACAGTTTGCCCATTTTCCTCCTGAGTTAACCTGAGACTGGGGTCTTCCTTCTGTAAGCACTTCAAAGCATCGTCAAGGGTTGTCTGTTGCGATGGCGATGGTGCTTCTGTAAGAATACGTTTGTTTTTTAATTTTAAATATTTTGAAACTACTTCGCAGTATCATCATATTATTATTATTATCACCATCAGCAGCTTCAATCGTGAACAAATATTTAATTAACAGCCTAGTGAACTGGGAAGAAAATATACCAGAGTCAACAACTCGCCATATTTAGTCTGTTCAACAGCTTATCGTTGATGCAATGCATTATTTACTTTGGTTCAATGCTCTCTCTCTCTCTCTCTTCCAGTTCCAACTATTAGGATAGTTGAAACAAAAATAAACTTTTAATAACAGGAACCTCCCAGAGTGGACCGAAAGGTCTTTGAGGCTTCCTCTTGTCCTTGTAACTCTCTCTCTCTCTCAGCAGTTAGTCACCCTTCCCGAGTAGTTAGTCCCCCTCCCCCAGTAGTTAGTCCCCCTCCAACACGTTGGAGGGGACTCAGGCTCCTGCGGAGTTTGTCCCATCGTTAGTGAGGGGCTCTTCAACTCCCGACAGCCCTGGCTGTTCGGGAAACGGGTCGTGCTAGGGGGCGGTCAAAACAGGGGAGGCTCCCTCCGTGCAATGCTTTTTAATGCTAGGTCAATTAGGAACAAGTTTGCCGAGCTACGGGCGCTCTTAACATCAGAATACCAGGATATCGTTGCTATCACCGAGTCCTGGATTCATACTGATCGTAGGGACTACGTTGGGGAGTTCGAAATTACCGGGTATAGAATGTTTCGCAAAGACCGCACCCTTGGGGAGGGGGGTGGGGTACTAATATACGTCAGACACACGTTGAGTCCGGTTGACTGCCAGTTCCGGTCGGAACGGGAGCTGATTGGCGTCGATCTGAACGTGGGAGGGACGAACTATAGGTTAATCTTGGTGTACAGACCTCCGCATCTCCTCCTCGAGGAGGATACAGCCCTGTACACCGAACTCAGTAGCCTCCTAGGGGATAGGGTGTGTGTAGTTTTACGAGACCAACTGTCGCGGCATAAAGTGGGAAAACAGGACTGCCGATGCTGAAGGGAAGCGGCTAGTTGACTTTGCTGATGAGAACTTCCTCACTCAGTGGGTCAACGAGCCTACACGAGGCGAAAGCGTTCTAGACTTAGTATTCACGACCGAAGACAACCTCGTCACTGGCCTCACCATTGACGAATCATTGGGCGGGTGATCACGGTCTTATTAGGTTCCGTGTGTGCGTCCCTCGGGTGAAGCGTAATAATTCGAGAGGCAGTAAGCTCGATCTCCGGCGGGCGAACTTTGTTAGCCTCAGGGATAGCGTAGGAGAGATGGGGTTAGAGGTTGCCGGCGATGTTGAGGGAGTGTGGAGTGCATTCCGGGACGAGTTTATGGTGCTGCAGTCTGCTGCCATACCCTCAAAACCGGTCACCCCTGCTTCAACGCAGCCTAAGTGGTTCAATCGTGACATCGCTTCGGCTATCCGAAATAGGAAAGTAGCGTATAGGAGGGCGAAGGCCAATCGTTCGCACGAGAACACTGAAGCGTATGTCCGCCTGTGCAGGGAAGTGAAGGCGAAGGTTAGGCTAGCGAAACGTAACGAAGAACTACGGGTGGCAAGCCTCTGCAAGGGGAACCCTAAGGAGTTCTTCAGTTATGTTAATAGTAGAAAGCCCATTAGAAGCATGATAGGTCCGTTAAAGGACGGAAGCGGCGTTCTGCGGACCTCCAACGCGGACATCGCTAATGTGCTTAATGAGTACTTTGCGGGAGTGTTCACCAGGGAGGATACCCGCGTCATCCCCGAGCCAGGCGTGAGGCACGAAGGTGCTGGCCTGGATAGAGTGTTAGATGTACCGCGACAGTCGTTGCCGATAGAATAGACAAATTGAGCGCGTTTAAGGCTCCTGGACCAGACCAGTTTCTCCCCAGTGTTGCGAGAAGTGCGCGACCAGGTGGCTCCCCACCTGGCTACAGTCTTCAACAAATCGTTGGAGATGGGCCAGGTGCCTGGTGACTGGAGGGAAGCCAACGTGACCCCTATCTTTAAGAAAGGGGATCACGAAAGTCCAGGGAACTATCGTCCCATTAGTCTCACTTCAGTTGTAGTTAAATTATTAGAAGGGATAATAGCTGATAGGATCGTTGACCATTTGGATTCCTACAAGCTGCTTGGGGACTCCCAAAATGGGTTTAGACGGCATAGGTCGTGTCTCACCAACTTGCTCGAGTTTTTCCACATCATGTTGAGTGAGTACGAAAAGAGTAGGGCTATTGATATACTTTATCTCGACTTTCAGAAAGCCTTTGATAAGGTACCTCACCGCCGGCTAATGGCGAAAGTGCGCGCGCTGGGTATCGGTGGGGAAATAGGTAGGTGGATTGAAAACTGGCTGAGGAATAGGCGGCAGAAGGTTGTAATTAAAGGGGCTAGTTCGGGTTGGGCCTCGGTCACTAGTGGGGCTCCTCAGGGTTCCGTTTTGGGGCCACTGTTGTTTATCATTTACATAAATGATATCGACGGTGGCATCGTCAGTCGGATCGCCAAATTCGCTGATGACACCAAGCTTGGGGCCAATGTTGGGACGCCCGAAGCGATCGAGGAACTGCGTGCGGACCTAGGTAGGATAGGAGAGTGGTCCGAAAAATGGCAAATGCCGTTTAACTTGGGTAAATGCAAAGTGATGCACATTGGCTACGCCAATCCCAAGTCGGACTACTCGATGTTGGGTAGTAATATCGAGGTGACTGATTTAGAAAAGGACTTGGGTGTGCTAATTAGCAGCGATCTTAAGTTTACGAAACAGTGTGTAGAGGTGGAAAAGAAAGCCCAGAAACTATTGGGTTATATCAGGAGGCAATTTCAGTTTCGGAACAAGGAGATTGTGCTCTCACTGTACAATTCCCTTGTTCGGCCGCACCTGGAGTATGCTGTGCAGTTGTGGTCGCCCGCCCTCAGGAAAGATATTGAGAGGCTGGAGCGAGTGGAGGCGAGGGCCACAAAGTTAATCCCTTCCGTTAGGCATATGGGCTACAATCGACGGTTACGCGCCCTGAACTTGTTTTCGCTTGAAACTCGGAGGCTGCGCGGTCAACTGATCGAGGTTTTCAAGCTCTTACGCGGGTTCAACGATGTCGATTTTAGAAGTATGTTTAGTTTAAATGATAACCCAACTCGCAACAATGGTTGGAAGTTGGATTTGAAACGGTTTAGGACTAGTGTGTGTGGGAATTACTTTACGTATAAGATCTGTGACACATGGAACAGATTACCTTCGGAAGTTGTGAACAGTTCCTCTGTGGATCAGTTCAAGAAAAGGTTAGACCAAATCTTGCACACTATTTGAGTGTGTACAAAATTTTCCCTGGCACCCGTTGCCATTGGTACCTCCTCGGTATGGGCCGCAAGGCCTTTTGAGGTACTTATTTTCCTTGTAACTCCTTGTAACTCTCTCTCTCTCTCTCTCTCTAGAACTAATTTAATTATGATAATTATCTTGTTTTGATTTTCTAAAATTGAATGCAGACTTTATTTTGACTTATGGCGAAGAGAACAATGTTTCCATACATAAACATACCAATGGAACACATAAAAACTGGCTCAGGAACAGGAACGCCAACCAAAAGTTGACTCTGAGACTGTTTCTCTTTGTTGCTTTCTTCATTTAATTTTTTTTGAGCTTGCAGCAAAGATTTTTCCGAGGTCACCAGAGTATCTCCAGTGACGGTGAACTGAAATGCAGAACAATTACTACTTACAAACACTGATGTTAGCAACAATGAGGAGAAATTAAAGAAAAGTGAAATAAATACGAATGGGATCTTTAATTTCTTTCAATGACAGCTTATTATGGAAAACTATACACGTCTGTCATAGTTTACATTACAGTTTACAACAAGGCCTAATTCAAACCTAGGGCTAAAGACGCCGACAATACGGTACCTTCATGTCATAATTTAATAAAAAAACATTAATTTATTGTAGTGAATAACTACAAACCCTAAGGTACTTAAAGAAGCGAACTGCGCAATAGTCTCTCCTCTCACATATACGAGGTCTGATCAAAAAGTTCCGGGACAGATGTATTTATTGCAAAACTAAATGTCACATATAAAATCATATTTGTACTCCTGATTGAAACAGTGATTCCAGCGGTCCAGCCATTTATTGAAGCACCTGTTATAATCTTCTTTAGGAATGTTCTTCAATTCTCGTGTCACATTTTGTTCGATCTCTGCTACTTCCCGAAATCTTTCTCCCTTGAGGGTTCTTTTCAGTTTGGGGAACAGGAAAAAGTCACAGGGTTCCAAATCCAGCGAATACGGTAGTTTGGGAACCAATGGAATGTTGCGCTTCCTTAAGAATTCCTTTATGGAGTGTGGTGTGAGAGGGCGCATTGTCATGAACATGAATCCGACACCCACTTTGCCGGGCATTTTGCACCCTCCATAAGGGAATTCTTAACGAAGCACATTATTCCACTGGTTCCCCACCCACCATATTCGCCAGATTTGGCACCCTGTGATTTTTTCCTGTTCCCCAAGGTGAAAAATACCCTGAAGGGAGAAAGATTTCAGGAAGTAGCAGAGATCGAACAAAATGCGACACGAGAATTGAAAACCATTCCGAAAGAAGATTATAACAAGTGCTTCAATAAATGGCTAGACCGCTGGAATCACTGTTTACAATCAGAAGGAGACTACTTTCAAGGAGTACAAATTTGATTAGGTATGTGACATTTAGTTCTGCAATAAATACATCTGTCCCGGAACTTCTTGATCAGACCTTGTATATCTAATAATAATAATGAAAATGAAAATGTTTATTGGCAGACTATAGTCCATATGACAAATATTATTAATACAATGACAGTTCATATACTAAGGATAGAGATATATACAATTGATTAGAAATAATACTGCACTGTCGAAGTTAAGTGGAGTTACAGACAGACGTTTTCGTACCAAGAAGTCCATAGCTTAGAGGATAAATGGCAGGACTCATGGATAGCTTGGATGATCGGGTTGGTTGATTTTTTAATTCTTTGCATTAGACTGTGTTGAGCACGTCTTGTTACCTCCGGGAAGCTCGGGACATTGCGGGTAGCAAACATTTGCGAAGCTGAGCATCTCGGGGGTAATTTATGTAAGAGTCTAAAAGACCTGTTGTACAGCAAATTTAGGGTTCTGCCAGAACCTTTTTTATAGTTCACCCAGAGTTGCTGACTGTATATATTACTGCAGAAAGCACGAAAGAGTGTCTCTTTAGCTTCACTTGTACTGAAACGAAAGTTCCTTATGGTCATATTCGCTTTAGCACACAGGCTTCGAGATTGTTTTCTTATATCCGAGTCATCACTCAAGGAGCTGGTAATAGTTTGACCCAAATACTTAAACTCTTGTACTTCCTCAATTACTTCCCCATTCATTTTAAACCTTATATCAGCTGGCTGATTACAGCTTTTAGGATGAAATTGCATAACCCTAGTTTTTGTAACATTAAAAAGAATATCATGTTTCTGCAAATACACTTCGCAGACATTTAGTAGCCGATCCAGACCTTTAACAGAGGGACTTATTTAACACCATATCATCGGCATAAACTAAGTTATTTATCCTTGTGTTATCTATACAACATCCCACTGTTGCCTCATTAAGTGAAGCAATTAATCCATCAATATACACATTAAACAGCATAGGGGCGAGCAAGGAGCCTTGTCTCACCCCGCAAGAGGAGCCAAAACACTCGGATAGTACATTGTCCCACCTAACAGTGAAAAATTGGTGGGAATACCAAAATTTCAATAAATTTAATATGTACATGGGAACCTTCCTGTCTTCTAGTTTTGCAAATAAAATATTGTAGTTCACCCTATCATATGCCTTACTTATATCAAGGAAACAGCTATAAGTGGTTGAATGGTTGAATAATAACAATAATAATAATAAATCGTTATAGTCGATCGAAAATTTGCAAACATTATGCCAATATTTAAAAAAAGGGGATAAATCTCTTCCGGGAAATTATCGTCCCATCAGCCCAACTTCAGTAGTTGGTAAGCTTATGGAGACGATCGTTCGGGACAAAACAGTTAATCACTTAAAAATTAATAAATTAATCAAAGATTCTGAACACAGCTTTCGACGTAATCATTCTTGTCTTTAATGTACTCTATTTCTTTAATGATATTGTAAATATATATGACAAGAGTAAAACAATAAATATTATACTCATATATTTCGATTTTCAAAAAGCGTTTGATAAAGCGCAACATAGAAGATTATTAGCTAAACTTCATTCTCAAGGAATTTATAGTAATGTTCTCAAATGGATTGAAAATTGGTTGAGTGGATGTAAACAAAGAGTGGTCATTAATTGGCAAGGCGTCTAACTGGAAAAATATAACTACGGTAGCGGCGTGCCTCAGGGATCAGTTCTGGGGCCAGTTATTTTTATTATTTACATCAATGATCATCGACACAGGAATTAACAGTATAATTTCAAAATTTGCAAATTATACCAAACTAGAGGGGGAACGAACAAAATCAGTGGCAGAACATTTGCAGATTCAAAATATTAATAAATTACTCGAGTGGGCGGAAATTTGGCGAATGAACTTTAATATAGATAAATGCAAAACGTCGCATATAGGTAGAAACAATGTTAAAGAAAAGCATTTTATGCGCGACAAGACACTAACAAGTGTTACGGGAAGAGAAAGATTTAGCTATTGTTGTTGTTGTTGTTGTTGTTGTTGTTGTTGCCGACACTCTTAAACCGAGTAAGCAATGTATCGAAAAGCAGAGAGAATCTTAGGATTTATTAGTAGATTGTTTGAATTTGTCGGAGAAAACGATGCTAACATTATATAATTCCTTAGTACGCCCCCACCTGGAATACTGCGTTCAATTCTGGTCCCCCATATTTACGAGAAGACAGACAGAATGGAGAGAGTGCAGCAGCAGCAGCAGCAGCAACGGGCTAGTAAGATGATTCCTAGACTTAGAAACAAATCATACGTTGCACGTTTAGAAACGTTAAATTTATTTTCACTCGTAAAAAGGCGAATTCGACGAGATTTAATCGAAGTGTTTAAAATGATTTAAATGTTTTGATAATGTCGACGCGAAAAACTACTTCACCTTCAGAAATGCAGATAGAACTCGCGGTAGTTCGAAATTAGTGGGTAAACATTTTTTCTTCAACCGTATAGTTAAATTTGTGGAATAGATTGCCAGCGAGCGTAGTTCAAAGTAATTCGCTCGAATCCTTTAAAAAGAGACTAGATGCTGCTTATCTTGTCTTAAACCCCAAATTGGAAGCATTTGTTAGCGCGCAGAAGTATTGTAGAATTTCTACTTGGATTCCTTCCTTTGTACTTTAAAATTTTCACTTTAGCTTTAAATTTCTTTCCTACCTTTCAACCGCTTTACTCTGCTTTGCTTCAAAACTTTCACCTGTCTTCAAATTTTCCTACTTCTTTTAACTTTCCTTCTTAAACAAACAGCCTCGTAGGAACCAGCCAGTGTGTTGCTGTTTGCTGTCCTTCGTATTCCTTTGCAAATTGCCTCGGGTTTGGAATAAAGCCCATTAGGTTGAACTAAAGAACAGAAGCATACGTAGGCACTGAGCCTACAATAACAAGCAAGAATGTAGTTTTTCGTACCAAAAGTTTTCCACCACACTGATTCGTCAAAACCATTCTGAGAAGAGAAGCAAAGATAATAAGTGATTATATACGTCTGGTGATTTCCCATCTGCGAACGTAAACGAAAAAAAAAGCAACAATGAATTTTAATTCAGAGCTTGTCTTGTTGGAAGCGTTGCTTTAGACGAGGAAGATGTGTTAATCTTCCTTTCTACAAGTTCTGAGTGAATAAATTAACAAACGAATACGATAGGCCCATCCCAGTGAAACAATTAGGCACAGTGAGTTGCCTGTGTTAATTGATTACAAAAACAAACACCTTGTGTAGCCTAGCAGCCAACTACGTCAACAACGAAAAAGCAGGCAACCGCAAGACCTAAAATAATATGCCGACTCCATAAAAAACAAAAGGTACATACCTATAGGTGTTTTTTCCTTTTACCATTGGGTTGCGCTAAATACCGAAGGCAAACAAATTTAATAATTTAACTAAAACCTACTTAACAAGGTCTTTTGAAGACCTATACATTAGGGTGGTCCTTATTTTCCAACTTTCAATTTTTTTCGGTCTAAACTCATCAAAATGTTCCACCATTTGGTGGAGAAACACAATGTAGAAATTTTGGGAGGAAAATTTTAATATTAAGAGGTCGCGCAAAGTCCGTGGGCCTCAGCCAGGGCCCCCCCATTAAAAAAGGGTATTATCCGTTTAAAACGGGCGTCTCATGGTGACCAGCCACTTATTGTCACCCTGTTAAGATCTGCTTGATGGCCCACGGCACACGCTTGCGATGTTCCACAACTACCTGGGGGATAAACTGGAGTTGTTCCTCATCCTCAGTAAGACGCCTGGAGAAGTCCTGGATGAGAGCAACTCCACGCTTGGCGTTATGATTTGTGACTGCAAGAGTCTTCACCACCGCCTTCGCAGCCTGGTAGTCGCTGTCACTGGTCCATCTCGCTGCAGGAATCTTCAGGAATCCATCCGAGATGGTGAGTTACGAAGAGTGACCTTGTCTTCTTGGTGACAAAGTCGGCAACATTTCTCCCTTCCAAGGCGTCCAGGTCTACCGGGGCTCGCTTAGAGGGATACTCGTTCCCGTGACACTTGACATAGCCTCGACCATGTTGACCTTGATGTCAGGAGTGACATCGTCGTCGAACAGGGAAAGACCCCACCAATTCCTTAGAGAAGTACCAGGGGTGAGCGGTCATCTGGGAAGTTGCCTTGGCGATGCCTGGGTTGACGCTTGCATATTTGACTAAGGATTGGAGGAAACGTAGGTTATTCTGTGGTACGCTGACGGCAAGAGGGGAAGTGATCCAGGCCTTCACATACACTCGCACTACGAATATGAAAAAAAATCACAAAGACCCCTTTCTTCTCGCTTCGTTAGGGTAAACTGTGAACGAAACATCCAAACCTTAATATCATAGATAGCCTTTGACATCCACCGGGCTTGACTCAGAGCTCCAGGAGCTAAGAAGCGTGTGCCACGAGGAGGCGGAGTGCCAAGGAACAGCGAGGCCAGCTCGAGAAGTTCCCTGTAGTCTTCTCGAGGCTGTTGCTCCAACAACGCGGCCCTGAAGAAAGACGAGCTCTTCCAAGTGTCGTCAGCGATGGCAGCGGCGATAACCTCGTCTGTGTTGGAGTGTTCAAACCATTCCTAATGGATTTGCTCCCAGTGTGTTTGGAAGCGCCTGAAGAGGTGCATTTCCGGGGCTGAGGAGGAACCCATGAACTCTTTGAAGGATGCCACTGCCACCAATTCCAGAATGTGGTATCGGCAGGCAAGGTGGAGAACATCACGCCTGAGCAATTGCTGCAGGATGACGCACGCTCCTGTGGTGCGACCAGTGTTGGAGCTAGTGATGTCGAAAGACATCGCTCGCACCTTGTCTTCAACAACCCATTGTTTCAAAGCTTCGAAGACAGCTTGAACTTGCGCCCGTCCAGTGCCTGAGGGGAGTTTGGGAATAGCGAGAAGCCGGGAGACTCCATCTCCAGACACGATAACAGGAAGACGATCAACCATCTTCTTTCCGATGAGGTCGGGCAGGAACTTGCCATCCCAATGGACAGTTAGGGGGACGTCCGGCTTAAAAGTCTCTAGTATGCTGGTGTTGGATTCCTCCCCTTTCTTCCGCCGTTGCCTCCGGATGCTGCTCCAATTCAATGCGAGGCAGTGATGTCATGACCGAGATTCTTAGCTGTCTCCGCGAGAGTCATCATTGCTGCTCGATCGGACACTTTGCTTCGGTTCAGCGTTGCTGAGAGAGCCGATGTAAGGATTTCCTCTCGACCACACTTGGTAGTAGTAGTCTGGAAGCTAGGTCCAGGAACTGGATCGGTCACAATCCTCAGGAGCAAAGTGGAGTCGCTGCAGTTCTCGAGCATGACGGTCGATTGCAGTCAATCTATGCTTACTTCCTCCCTCCTCCTCCATTTCTGTTCATTGGCCATTTGCTCTTGCTTCTTTTTCTCCTTCCATTCGAGTACCTTGTCAACAGAGGACATCGTCCCACGATGGCCTTTCTCACACGTTGGGCAAGGAGGAATTGCTTGTCCTCGTCGAGTTTAATGGTGTTGAGAGCATTGGCGTGGGCGATATCGAAGAGATCTTCAAAGCAATCCTTAAAGTCGCTCTCATTCTTGGTCTGCGTCGCCGTCTTATGGTAGGCACTCTTCTTTAACACCTGCCACCGAGCGAAGTCTCTCTCCATCTTTTTTACCGCATCCTGCTTGTGCTGGACTGGGATTCATGCAGGATTCCATAAAAATGGATCTTCTCGATCGTCGATGAAGCCGCATCGCGTGTTATCTCCTGCTCCATATGTAAGTGTAGGAAGTACTCCAGTGACTGTCGACTGGATGGCAGCTTGGACCCCTTGATACATATTTTTCTCGTACCGGTCTATCAAATACAACTTCGTCTTTGACTGAGTCGCCATCATAAGTACTTTTTATTAAACAGTTTTTTAGCAGTATTAAATACTGAAAATTAACACCTGAAAAGAGTGGAAAACACGTTAAATAACCCAAAATAAACCAAAGTAGTATGTGTAAACAATACCGGCAGCAGGCACACTTTCACTAATGCTAAAGACAGTAAAAATTTATAGACAAATATGGCGCACAACAAAAATACTGTTTGGCAACGCATGTCACCATCTGTTACCATTGATAATTGCCAATGCTTGCCAATTTTTGCAAATGTGTCACCAACTGTGTTAGAGTAGAGAGTCAAAGACAATGTTGCTAAATTTAACATTAAAATAAAATTTATAAATTAATTTTATTAGAATTTGAAAAACTTAATTTTGTAATCATTAAAAACTATGACAATATATTAAAAAATGTCACCAAATTATTGACACAACGTGCGTTGGTACATTGTCACATTCTCTGACCTCCAAGTTGAAATAATAAGTATATTTATTAGGGGGTCAAAACATATCAAAAATCGGGTTTCTCCAATTCCACAGTATGCACATAGTTGGAAATGATGATCTCAACATCTTGTAAAAAAAAATTAGTATATGCGACCCCCCTTACCCCTTCCATAGCATCACATAGATTAATGTAGATAGATTAGATGAATTATATAAATTATTGTCACATTTTTTTGTTTAGTTTCAGATTGTTTATGATTGAATCAGTTATATTAAATTCAGATTGAATGATTCAATTGCTAGAATTTAACAATTAGTTTCTTGTTATTAATGCTACTAGGCCTAAATAAGTGAAATCATGGCGACAAGAAGCAAAACGCACAATTCAACATTTGGTCACCCTGCAGAATTTCCACCTTCAATGACTCCTTCAAAAGCTGACGTATTTAGGCATTATTTATTGGTAAGAAAACGAGAAGAACTGATTTCGAAAGGTTCTAGAACAGCAAAAGAATGTTACAGAATTGTCACTAAAGATGTGGAAGCCATTTGGGAGAAGTTTTCCTTTCCACATATAGGATTTGAAGGAATAGCTATAAAAGTTGAACGATTGATAGAATCTGCAGCAAAGCTAAATAAAGTACCATTAAAACAAAGAAACAACAGTTTTCAGCAGAAGGTGGAGACATTTGATGAAATGTTTGATATTTGCACTTGTACTTGTAACGATAAAAAAAACAGTCGAACAAAGAAGGTAATGGAGTATGAAGAACATTATGTATTAGTCAAAGAACCTGGTGATGTTTACATGGATCATATAGCTCCAGATAACGGAACTGCTTGTTGTATTGCAGATGAAATAATAACTTTTATAGTTGATTCTAATAGCAAAGAATCCCTCAAAGCTTTGCTATGCGATGGCACCCCAGTGAACAATGGCAGGATTGGCAAAGTGCTAAAATTGATTGAATTATATCTGGACAGGCCAGTACAATGGCTGATTTGCCTTTTGCATGCAAACGAACAGCCCTTCAGGCACGTATTTGAAGCAATTGATGGAAAAACTTCGGGACCAAACACCTTCAAAGGTTCTCTTGGAAATAAACTCTGAGAGGATTTGACCAAACTGGATATAGTTGATTATACCCCTGTAGAGGGCAACATTAAAGAAGTTTTGGCCAATATTGTTAAAAGTTTCAGCAGTGACCAAAAATATATGTATGAAATGTGCATTAGCATACAATCTAGGGGTGTAGTAATAAATTGGCTAGAAGAGTGGTTGCGAGGTAGGAAACAGAGGGTGGTCATTGATGGAGCGGAGTCGTGTTGGGCTAATGTAGCGAGTGGCGTTCCTCAGGGTTCTGTATTGGGCCCCTTGCTTTTTCTTATATATATTAACAATTTAGATGTTGGCCTAGTCAGTACAGTTTCAAAGTTTGCGGATGACACGAAGCTGGGTGGTAGGACGATTAATGATGAAGATAGAGGTAAAATCCAGGAAGATCTGAATAAAATTGGTGATTGGTCAGTCACATGGCAAATGAGATTTAACATTGATAAGTGCAAAATTTTGCATATAGGTTCGCGTAATGGTAATTTTGCGTATAGTATGTCAGGGAAAGATTTAACAAGCGTAGAGCAGGAAAAAGATTTAGGAGTTATAGTCACTGGTGATTTAAAAGTAGCAAAACAAAGTACAGCAGCGGTCAATAAGGCGAACAAAGTGTTAGGTTTTATAGCTCAAAATTTTGAGTACAAATCGCGCGATATTATAGTTCCTCTTTATAAATCATTAGTTAGACCCCATTTGGAGTACGCGGTCCAATTTTGGAATCCGCATATGCACAAAGATATAGACAAAATCGAGAGTTCAAAGATGAGGAACTAAGATGATTCCGTCGCTTAGGTCAAAGTCGTACGAGGATAGGCTTAAGGAGTTAAAATTGACTACACTCGAGACTAGGAGGCTAAGGGGTGATCTAATCCAGGTTTTCAAAATGATGAATGGGTTCGATAACGTAGATAGAGATAGCTTTTTTGAAATATCTCAATATAATAGGATAAGAAATAATGGGTGTAAGTTGACAAGTAGAAGGTTCGAGACACCAGTTGCCAAAAACTTTTTTACGCATAGAATAGTAAATAGCTGGAATAGTTTGCCGGTAGAAGTAATTAGTAGCACGTCTATAAACATGTTTAAAAATCGATTAGACGCATATGTTGATAGACTGGGTATACTTTAAGGTAGTAAAATTAAGGCTTTGTGGTGATAGATCCCACAGCTCAACACAAGTGTTGTGGGATATAGGGAGGCAGCATCTTGGGTTAGGAGATACTCTCTGTCCTTACCCCATTTAAAGAGATTCCTCTGCCGAGCGGTGCCCCCCATAGTACTGAGAGGTATTGAAAAACTCATGATCTTCACTTGCCCCACAAACACCTTTAAATGGGAGACACAAAATGGGTGCACACACATTTCTACATTACTGTACAGTCTTTACAGCCACACCTACACTTTTCCTCCTAAGTATATATATTGTAATGTATATGGTGGTAAATTTGACTTGGTCCGCAATTGATATGGACCGTGACTTAATTTTCGTTGGCAAGGTACTAGTATTGATGGATACCGTAATGAAATTGACTGGATTCTTTGGATCTGATACATTTGCATGTCAGTTAGGGTGTGACCGTTGCCCTCCAAAAATCAAAAAATGGTCCTACAATGCTGTTCAAAGTTTTAGTGTTGTGTATTTATCTAGGAAACACCCCTGTAAATTTTCTTGGAGATCGGTGCATGTTTGAGCTAGCACCGTCGTACCAGCAAGTATTGCTATTTCAGCTTATGAACTTCATAAATAAGTGTGAAAATAGCACATTTTATCAGATTTTCATTTCCGGGTCTGGAATGCTGACCCACAAATTTTCCACGTATTATTTTATTGCATTTAATTTTAATGATGCTCTTTTCTTTTCCCTTGACAGTGATTTGATGTTGTGAATAGAGAATTTAATCATGGATACACGGCAAGATGATGAGTATGTCAGAATGTTATTGGGCACCATACCCCGAGAAGAAGAAAAGGAAATAAAGGGCTGCAAACTGCCAACTAATAGGCAGGTCTTACTATGTCTGTTAGCAAACCTTCGGGATATGCATTGGGACCAGGCTTTATCTGCCACCATTGACAATGTGCTTTTGCATTACCAGAAGGCGAATGTCCCAACCATTACAGGCAGGAACAATATTGGCTGAGTGATTAAAACTTACTATGACAAAGACTACATGATGCTTATGAAAAAGAATGAGGATAGAAGATGGGCTGATGATCCTGGAATTATGAAGTTTAAATCAGAATTGAGCCTGATGACGAAATTTTATAAGAACACAGTGTTGAAAGACATGGCGGCTGCGAAAAAGGGGAAAACTCAGGCCGAACAAGATGCCATCGATACTGACATACTCTTTATGAAAAGCATGCTAAGTGACAGAGTAGCTACCTACTCTGGGGTAAACAAAGTACTCACAGAAAAGGTTCAGAAGCGACAGAAAAGGCAGATGCGAGAAGAGAAGCGACAAGAGAGAGAGCAATGTGATCATGCTGAGAATGTACAGGCTGATATTGATTCACCTATTAGCTCTGATGAGGATGATGACATTGATGAGGCCAGCACTGCTGAACCAAAGAGAAAACATCGGAGAACAGTGAAAGAGGGAGTTTCAATTTTTGTGCCCCATGATATTCTGAAGTCGGCAGAACTTGTTTCAAGCAGTGTTCAAAACATCATCTCGCCAACCCAGCTGAGTGCAATTGTGTACTCCCTTGTATCTGCATGTGGTGGAGATACATCAAAGCTGAGTCTAAATGCAAGGATGGCCCACCGATACCGAGCTTCCATCGTGTCAGAAATAAGTTTAAAAATCATGGATGAATGGCAACCATCAGACAAAGTACTGGTGCACTGGGATGGTAAACTTATGGACACGCTGGATTCCAAAGGCACTGATGACTGCCTGCCCATTCTTGTGTCTGGTGTCAATGGCACAAAGCTTCTTGGAGTCCCACCTCTTCCGCATTTGACTCAGAAAGCTGGCCTGGTTCAAGGAGACTTGATATCAACAGCAACCAAACAACTTCTGGTCGATTGGGAGTGTGAACAGAATGTCGTTGGTATGGTTTTTGACACAACTTCATCCAATACAGGTAAACCTATTTCAAACATCAGCATGAATTTATCACGACATTAATACCAAAATACAGTGAATGATTAAACAGAAATCTGCAAAAAGCACGTGCCTGAAATGGTGGCCTTAAACTACAATTACATTTTTTTTTCAGGACAAAAAACAGCTGCTTGCGTCTCCCTCCAAAAGGAATTAGAGCGTGCCGTATTCTGGTGCGCCTGTCGCAGGCATGTGGGCAAAGTCATCCTAGGTGTTTGCTGGGATTGCTTGAAAGTGGAGGGCTCTTCAAGTCCAAACATAATGGTTTTCCAGAGGTGAGTCATAAGCTTTACAAAATAACAAGGAATATTATTATCTAATGAACAAATTTAGTGGAATTTCTTTTATTAGACTTATAAGATATACTAACACCAAGCAAATGATCGATCATATCAATCTTAATACCCCTAAAACAATATTATAGATTAGTACGAAATACAATAATCCCAATAATTGCATTTCTAGGTTCAAGAACCATTTCTCTCAACTGGCGTACAATGAAAAAAAGAAATACTACTACCCCGCAATGCCTGGAGTGTTTGAGGAGCGCCAGCAGGAGATGGCTGACTTCTTCCGTGAATCTCTAGCCCAACCATTTACACGTGGCAACTACAAGGAGCTGGTAGAGCTTTGTCTGCTGCTTGTAACTAAAGGATCCGAGCCAGTGAACTTCACAATGGTCTACCCCGGCGCACTTCACAAAGCAAGGTGGATGGCTAAACTGCTCTATACCCTCAAGATTGTTCTTTTGTCAGGCCAGATCAAAGAGCAGTTTCCCAAAGCCGAGGTTGTGACTAAAAAGTCAAATCAGCAAGTTAGAACGGTTTGCTGTGTTCACAGTCGCTGTTTATGTCCCATGGTGGATTGTTTGCCCCGTTCCAGCAAGTGCGCCACTGAATGACTTGAATTTGGTCGAAACCTTGGCTGAATTTGCCCCATATGATGCCACAATAGTTGACAAAGCACGTGTGGCACTCGGTAGACACACTTGGTACCTAACTGAGGAGTTGGCTAGTGATGTGAGTCGTTTTTTATTGTGTCTTTTTTTTTGTCGTTTTTTTTGTTTAAAACGAAGGTAGTCTGTTTTTTTTTTTTTATTGTTTTAAACTTATTCCATATTTTTCTTCCTTTAATCTAATAAGTATATTAGTATTACCTATAATTTACTATACTACCATGCTTATACGGTTATACCTAATATATATAGTCATCTTTTAGAAAAATTGAATCACGCAAAAAGTATATAATAGAAAGGAAAAACAAACCCTCATTTTTATATGTATATATATATTTTTAACTAGAACATAAAACAAAAACATTCTTCCTCATTTCAAACAATATACATAATTGTGATTGGCAAGAGTACCACTTATATATATTCCAGATAGAAAAGGAGAATATTCACCTTTTTTTGAACCTTTTTGTTAACCTAATGTTGTTTAACCTTCATTTCCATGGAAGAATCATCACTAGATTGGGTAGAGCATATATGCTAGTTTCAATATCACAGGTACTGGTATAATATACATAATAAAAAATACATAATACTGGTATAAAACAATATATATAATTGTGATTGGCAAGAATACCAGTGTGTATATATATATATTCCAAATAGAAAAATAAAAAAAATAAAAATATTCATCTCTTTCTTTAACCTTTGTGTTAACCTAATGCTGTTTAACTTTCATTATCTGATTCTATTTCCATTGAAGAATCATTATCACTAGATTGATTAGAGCATATAGTTTTAATATCACAGGTACTGGTACTTATTGCAGATTTGGATGTTGACGAAGCCAATGTAGCACCATGTTTTACTTCACTTTCTTGGAATTTTGCATTTTGGGATATAAATACTAGCTTTGCTGCTCTGTCTGTGCTTAATCAGTTTCTTTTGGCTGTATGGATATTAGGGTGGCCCAACAGAACATGCAAAAAATTAAAAGTTGAATTTTCACAGATTAGAACCCTGCAATAAAAAACGACATATGTAATAGCAATATGAGTGAAATTTGATGCAATTCTGAGATGATTTAGAGGTTGCACAAGGTGCTTGAAGTTTCAAAAATTGCAGTCTTGCCATGGTATGCAGTCTATATTTTGCCATTATTTGCCAGTGGCTTCTAAATATTCTTTTCTGACAGTTTTATGAATTCTGTGAAGCTGGTTTGTTATTTTCTGTTAATAATTGCAAAATAATAAAATAAACTTAGTATTCAAAGTCTGGTATGGTATGGGTACAGGTGTCTTGTTCAGATATCTACTTGGAATTTGTTTGTTGTGCATTGTTGGGTTAAGGTTTGTGTTGAACACAGTAAAATTATTAACAAATATAAATTAAATTTTGGTTAAGTACAGCCACGGCAGGTGTCAACTTTGGATAGAGCACTATAAGCTTATCTTTGCATATTTATGTCTCCCCTTACTAATTGACCTAATTTTCAAGGTCACATAAGGGGAGACATTTTTTTTCTTGAAAAACAGCCTTTGATTGTTATTTATTTTTTTCAGGAAACTTCACTGAGTTCAAGCATGGCATGTAGCAGCAAATGCAGCATTCAAACTGCAGATGACAATAAGCCAAAGACAAGATCAAAATCTCTATTTGGTTGATTGGTCCTGTGAATGAGAGAATCGTCCAACACAGCAAACTTCCGTCACTTCGTGAAACATTGTCAGTGTTTTTCTATCATCATACAGAACAGAAAAAGACACTCAAAGAAAGTGCACGCATAACTGTATCAGAAGTCCTTAGTTTTTGGCTGAAGGCTGGAATACCAACTGCTCTCAGTTATGATATAGAAAAGCAGCTTCTGAAAGTACATGCAGAATGGCAGTGTTTGAAGAAGGCCATAAACCATCGTACCCAGAAACAAATTTATAATGAAGCACAGTTCAATTCAAAGCTTGGTAAGCTGTTTGACATAGCTCATCAAGATGCTGAGAAACGAACAGAACTGACAGAAGACCTGGAGTTTCTAGCCAGTCAGAGAGAAGGTCGGAAAGGATATATGGCAAGTGAAGATAAAGCATGGACAGAGAGACAAGAGCAGAAAGCCAAAAGGAAAGAATCATTTGAAAGGTTGTGGCAGAAATCAAAGCAGGAACAACAGGCACTAATTTCAAGTTGCAGTAGTGAGTTGATTTTTTCTTCTGATAGCTCAAGTGAAGATGTAGTTGAACAATGTGCAGACTCGGAAATGGATAAGTCACGAAAGAGGAAAAGATTTGCAAGCAGCACCAAAAGAAAGACATTGCTCTCAAAAGATGTCACAGCAGCATTAGATAGGTCAAAAGTTACAGATCGCCAGGTGGTGCACTTGTTAGCCGCTACAGCTCATTCACTTGGCCATAATGTTGATGAGATAACACTAAGCCATAGCTCGATTCAACGTGCACGATCCACAAACAGAGCAAAAACAGCAGCTGATGCAAAAACTTCATGCAATCCCCAAGCACCATTGGCTGTTCACTGGGACAGAAAATTGCTTCCTGACCTTACTGGGCGCAAGAAAATTGACCGATTACCTGTGATTGTGACAGAAATTGATGTTGATTGTTTGCTTGGTGTACCAAAACTTGCATCTGGAACAGGCCAAGCCCAAGCTGATGCTGTTGTATCCTGTCTGAATGACTGGAATCTTTCCCAAAAGGTCAAGGGTCTGTGTTTTGACACAACAGCAAGCAATACAGGATGTCTCAGTGGTGCATGTGTTCTCATAGAGAAAGCCCTTGGGCAAAGTCTACTTCATTTCGCATGCCATCATCATGTGATGGAGATTGTTCTACAGAAGGTTTTCACTGTACTGAAAATAACATCTGCCTCATCTGGACCTGACATGGCCGTCTTCAAACGCTTTAAAGAGCAGTGGTCTTGGATTGATCAAAGTTCATATCTTACAGCTGCTGGGATGATGGAGATTGACTCGTTTAGAGAGCGCACATTACAGTTTGCAATACAGAATCTGAAAATGTGCCAACCACGGGATGATTACAGGGAGTTTTTGGAACTTGTCATCATATTCCTTGGTGGAACTCCAGCACAGGGGATTCACTTCCAGGCACCTGGAGCACTGCACAGTGCCCGTTGGATGGCACGAGTAATTTACTGTTACAAAATGTGGATGTTTAGGAGAGAGTTCAAGATGAAGCCATCACAAGAACATGGAATATTCTAATTCTTGTTGTTTGTGTCAGACATTTACATCACAGTGTGGTTTCAAGCCCCACTGGCTGCCCAAGCCCCTGCAAATGATCTGCAGTTTCTAAAGAGATTGACACAATACAATGTCAATCCAGTTGTCAAGCAGGCAGCAGTGACTGCTTTCAGCAGACATTTGTGGTACCTGAGTGAGGTTATGGTGGGCCTTGCTTTCTTCGACATGACAGTTGATCCCCAGCAGAAAATGCAGATGCTGGTAAACATGTGAGAGAAAGAAGGATCAGAAGAACCATCACACCGACTGGATGGCACTGGTGAATATGCAGACATGTAGCTCAGCTCTTTCGTTACAATGAATACGAAGACATTTTTCAACATTCTTGGTCTGCCACAATCTTTTCTGTCGATGCCGCATGAAACGTGGAATGATAATGAAGATTTCAAGAAAGCAGAGAGGGTAATTCGGTCACTAAAAGTTGTGAATGACACAGCAGAAAGAGGAGTGAAACTGATCCAGGACTTCAATGCATTTCTGACGAAAAATGAAGACCAGAAGCAATTTCTACTCCAAGTTGTACAAGAACATCGAAAACTGTATCCTGACTCAAAAAAAAGCACTGTTGTGGGTGGACTTGGTCTCATAGCTGGAATTCAGAAAGACAGTTCTCCTGTTAACTAAATATTTCCAACAAAGTTAGCATGTCATTCTAGATTTTGTGCAGTATTGACAATTTGACAGCTGTTCTTATGCAACATAAAAGTTTTCACTGATAGTAAGTATTTCTAACTTACTGCATGGCTCCATTGACTCACAGACATGAATTGATGGTTTTGAACATTATTATAGTTGATATAGCGCATTTACTGGTGGTGGGGGCGACTGATATTATTTACTGTATGTTCAAAAATGTTAAATGAGCAGACACAATTTGAAGCTGTATATTGTGCTTAAATAAATAAGTTACAGTATGTTGTAATTTGACATTAAACATGCACATTGCACAGGTTGCACACTGCAGCACGCGGCCGTTAAGTAAATGATGAAATGAATAATCTTTGCATGCTTTGTGCAACCTCTAAATATTGTTTGATTTAGTTGAAATTTTTATGTAAAAATTACATCCATAGGCATATCAAAATGCTGGGTTTTAATCTGGAGAAAAGAAAAAAAAAAATTTTTGCGCCACCCTAAATTGGATATTACTGTATGTGCTAAATGATCTCGGAGGTAATGAAAGGGCGAAATAGAGGTGTATGAGTTTGTGTAGGTATATATGTGAGTATGCGTGCGTATGTATCTGGAATTCTGGATGTATGCATATGTATGGGGTATATAATAGATATAAATATGTATATATATAAGTATTTATGTATATATTGGTATATATGTATATGGGTGTATGTGTATGTATATATATGGATGGTCTCGGGGGGGGGGGGGATATGTCATCGCGGGTCTAAAGGATAGTTAAGTGGGAGATTCAAAATCCGAGGCATGGATGGGAGAGTCCTGGAAAGGTTGGACAATGGGCAGTCAGCTCCCAGCCAGTGTTCTCGCAAGTTTAACGGATCTCAAGATACAAGACTTTCAGTGCAAGAAAGAGGCCAGTTTTTTTCTGTAAATAGGCAGAAAAGGACATTCTATACTGGTACCATATGGCCTATTTTATTATTTATTTATTTATTTTTATAATATATATCATTGCAAAAGTATATCTTATAATTAAATTGGCAATATCTATATTAATTATTAAAAAAAACAAAAAAAAACAAAAAAAAAAAAAAAACATGGACATAAAAAAAATGGTTTTTTAACATCACTAGAGTTGGCCCCACTGGCTTTGTTCTCGTCCCAAGTACAAGAAAGGACAAAATAGGAGATGAGGAAGGCCCTTCTTTGCCATGAAGGCACTGAAGTTACTAAGAGAGTGGGGCTCAATCATGGGGGCTATGGAAAGCCATATCTTCCCCCTGTCCCAGAAAGTGGCACTGCCCTGGTGGACCTAATTGGGCCTGACTCAAGCCGGTTCTTCACCATTTTAGGCATGCCCTATCAGTTTCTCCACAGTCCAGCCAGTGAATGGGCGGATCATGACGACTACCTGAACATGAAACGGGTTGTGGACAAGCTTCAGGTCGTCAATGAGGCTGCAGAGCATGGTGTAAAACTTTGCCATGACTTTCTTAATGTTGCCAGGGATGAGGAGCGCTTTCAAGAAGTCCTTCAAGTAGTTGAAAATGACAGACTCCGCGTTCCTAATCAGCGCAAACGATCATCTGTTTCCGAACAGAAATCATGGTTTCTTGCTCTAGAGAAATAATACCTTGTGAATATATGATAAAACCCCTTAATGTACCATGAGAGAATAAGAATGATTAATTTTTTTGTGTTAGTGATAACAGCTTTTAATTAAGACAGGCAAATGATTTGTGTTAATATCCCTTATGATGGTTGTGTAATCTCATATATAGGCGTGTATGCCATATAAGCAAAATCCCTATTTTTCAAATTGCTGGTGCTCACTCGAATATGCATGAATCTTCAAAAAATTGCACGTGGGTATTTTTCATGTCAATATGCAACACCAAAATTTTGAACAGCATTGTAGGACAAAGTTGGGGCAACTGTCACACCCTAATGTTGGTTATAAATAGATATAGTGTGTAACATATTTGTGGATAGTAGTCTATTATGACTTGATCCTCTGGATCCAGAGATTCTATCTTTAGTTTTAAATCGATAATTATTTAGTTTTGTAAAAATTGGTCATTGCCAATGTACAGGCAGTTTTTGCATAAATTTCTTATGTTCTTGTGGTTCGGAACCCACGTAAAATTGTAGGTCCCCTCTGCCACCACGGAGGACATACACAATTATGAACACAGGTAAACCAGCCATGAGTGGATCCTAGGGTCTTTGTTGGTCTGAAACATTATAACATCTTAAGCATTAGCCACCAGATCCCCAGGTGCCCTCCATCATGCAAGATTGCTAACACAAGCAAACAGGATCCTGCGCTTATATGTGTCTACACGGAATCCAGACAAAAACATCCAAGACCTAGTAAAAATTATAATGCTGGTTTACGCTCCAGGCTGGTTTTGGATAAAGTCTCATCCAAAGGCAAATGAGGGAGCATGGTATATCATGCACTTGCTTAAAGGCTTAGATAAAAAGCATCGGATGATTATGGAGCGTGTCCTCAGAAATAATGCCTATTTTGCCCACCCAGAGAATATCTTACTCTCAATGATAACTGACACAAGAAGAGAGGTCAGAGAGCTGGCGAGAAATTTTGAGCTGCCAAAAACACTGAACTTTGATTATCCTAACATGATCAACTGGGACAACGAAACCATCACCCCTCCACCTATTTTACAGAATTTGACAAATGATGATCTTTTTGAAGTTTGAAATGAACCACTTCAGCTTATTCCTTTTTCCTGTCACAGCCAGGGAGTGGAATATGCTGTAAATGTGGTAACAGAAGCATCACAAGATAGAATTGGTTACGAAAACAGAAATTTATTTTGAATGTACTGGAGTCAAGAAAAAATCTACCTGTGTTCCAATGGAAAGGCCAGTGGTATCAGTAATTTACGATTTTAAATTTCTTAGGGTGAATATTTTGATTTTAGTATGCTTCAACTGATTCTTTAAGTAATATACGGAGAAAGATTCCTTATTTTTTATATATATATATATATATATATATATGCAAATAACTGCAATGACCGCGCAGTATATAAATGAATAGAAACGACATAAGTATTAAGGAACGTTTCTGCACACGAGGAGGAGAGATAACGAAATAATGAAAAATGAGGCGAACCGCCTGGGAATCGAACCCAGGGCCTTCCAATTGCCGGTCGGACGCTCTACCATTATGCTACGGACCTCACTCAATCACAAATCGAAATTCTCCCAAATAGGGCAGAAACCAATGCCCTCAGAGAGCACCCTCGCAAATCGTGAATATGCGCAAATAACTGCAATGACCGCGCAGTATATAAATGAATAGAAACGACATAAGTATTAAGGAACGTTTCTGCACACGAGGAGGAGAGATAACGAAATAATGAAAAATGAGGCGAACCGCCTGGGAATCGAACCCAGGGCCTTCCAATTGCCGGTCGGACGCTCTACCATTATGCTACGGACCTCACTCAATCACAAATCGAAATTCTCCCAAATAGGGCAGAAACCAATGCCCTCAGAGAGCACCCTCGCAAATCGTGAATATGCGCAAATAACTGCAATGACCGCGCAGTATATAAATGAATAGAAACGACATAAGTATTAAGGAACGTTTCTGCACACGAGGAGGAGAGATAACGAAATAATGAAAAATGAGGCGAACCGCCTGGGAATCGAACCCAGGGCCTTCCAATTGCCGGTCGGATGCTCTACCATTATGCTACGGACCTCACTCAATCACAAATCAAAATTCTCCCAAATAGGGCAGAAACCAATGCCCTCAGAGAGCACCCTCGCAAATCGTGAATATGCGCAAATAACTGCAATGACCGCGCAGTATATAAATGAATAGAAACGACATAAGTATTAAGGAACGTTTCTGCACACGAGGAGGAGAGATAACGAAATAATGAAAAATGAGGCGAACCGCCTGGGAATCGAACCCAGGGCCTTCCAATTGCCGGTCGGACGCTCTACCATTATGCTACGGACCTCACTCAATCACAAATCGAAATTCTCATTTTTCATTATTTCGTTATCTCTCCTCCTCGTGTGCAGAAACGTTCCTTAATACTTATGTCGTTTCTATTCATTTATATACTGCGCGGTCATTGCAGTTATTTGCGCATATTCACGATTTGCGAGGGTGCTCTCTGAGGGCATTGGTTTCTGCCCTATTTGGGAGAATTTCGATTTGTGATTGAGTGAGGTCCGTAGCATAATGGTAGAGCGTCCGACCGGCAATTGGAAGGCCCTGGGTTCGATTCCCAGGCGGTTCGCCTCATTTTTCATTATTTCGTTATCTCTCCTCCTCGTGTGCAGAAACGTTCCTTAATACTTATGTCGTTTCTATTCATATATATATATATATATATATATAAAACTTCCTTAACTTTACTTATATCATTATTTACTTTAATCTTTGTCATTTATCAGGTTTTTTAATTCAAAGAATTGGTTTAAATTTCATTTCAATTTAAAAAAAGGGGGGGCATATGCAACGGATAAGTGGGGGGGGGGCATAGTGGTGTACAGTACGTTGTTTAGGGGCCCAAAGGAAACTCTGAGCAGTGTGTAGAATAAGAATACAAAATTTTGATCCCCCCTAATATTTATACATTACACAGTGTATATATAATTATTCATATTAAATGGCTAATACCCTTTCTGGGTTGGTGGAAATTAATATAAAACCTCATATGCATCCTGACATATAATAGAACTTGCACAGCTTAATGTAGGGTCATTCCAGGACAAACCATGCAAAAAAAATGAAATTTGTAACCACTCTGACTTGGATTTTTCTCAAATTTGGTATATAAGGTTGTTTTTGTGGAAAAACATGAAATCTCAAGTTTTAGCGCAATCAGAGTAATGGTTCAAAAGTTATGGGTCCCCCAATTTTGTGGGTGGGGGCTTGCCCCTTAATGTTTAAAAGTCCATAACTTGGTCCCTAATTGAGCTAGGAAAAAATTTAAAAAACCATTTGAAAGCTCAAATCCTAAAGAATAATTGACTAAGTAATAAAATGCATTTAATCAAATATAGTTAAAAAGTTATATCAGTTTGAATATTTTTTGGGGGGCCCACCCCTATGATACTGATATTCAAGATATTTTTTTTCATCATTTTGTACCTCAATTACTCTTCTATATGACTTGGTTAATGACATTGTGTATTTTTACCTTTAAGAACGTATTTTTTTGCAATTTATTATAAGGTACTTGTTAGTGAAAAGATGACAAATTAGCCCAAGTTCAGGAATTGGGTTATACTAACTATATAATAGTTTTATCCTAACTATATATATTGCACACATACACACACACATTATTAAAATAAAAGAGATAATTTGTACTGCCTGTTTGTAAGGTCGAGTGGTATCATGCTTGCGTAGTCATGCTACAATTTGTCACAGCAAAATGAGATTGTCTGAGGGCTCCTTCCATTAGCATGAGCCTTGGTTATTAAGGGTTCAGTTTGCCATTTGTGACCACATGATAAACACTGCTCATATATGGTATCTGCTTGCCATATTATTTTAGTGCCTTGCCTATATTGGCTGTGCTTATGTTTGCTTGTTATCATTAAAAATCATTAACATTCAATATTCTTTCTACTTATTACAGGAACTGAAGCTAATATATAAATTTTAAACATGTCTTACCATTTAAATTATTGTAAACAGTGTTGCAACCCCTTTAAGAGACACAAGAAAAGAATCTTAAAGGGTTTAAGAAATTTACCATTAAATTAACAAAAAAAAAAATCCTGCACTCCTTAATTGGAAAGTTTGTACAAACTGTTCTGTAACATTAAATGAACTTGAAGAACCTGATAAATTATTTAATGATGTTTTTGAAAATGAGTCATCTGCAAGTACCTCTTCATTTCAAAGCAGTCCAGGAAGTACACATTTGCAAACTGACAATCCTGGTGAGATCAGTGATATTGAAATCTGTAGAGTACAAACCAAGAACATCCATGAAGAAATGGAGATTTTTGCCAATAAAATTCCGTAAGTAGTGTATGAATTATAATTTGGGGACTTATTTTTGAAAAGTATAGTTATCAGAAAATGCCTTATATGATTTTTAAAAATCATCTAAACTCTATCTTTGTGTATACATTGTTTCAAGGTCATCAAAATAATGCAGTTTTATCAAACTTGTAAACATTCTTTAACAATTTAAGGAATTGCAAACAAAATAGTTATGTACAGTGCTTACAAGAAGTCTCACGCCTCTGTCTCATCCCAAGCTAGTCTGTTAGATATAAAATGGGCGGTCCTTATGGCAGCGGAGGTGTGTTCGGATTGGTGCACATAACTGCTCTAACCCCATCAATGATGTTCACATTTATCTTTGTGTTAATCACTATTTATTTATATATAGAGACATACTGTATATAGATATATACAAAGGTGGGCACCCGAGCCTCAAAAAGGACCAACGGTCCCGGTCCCAGTCCTCTCTGAAGATAGGACCTAGGAACCAAAGCTGGGCACTTGCATTTTTTTTGCGGTACTGCGGTACTACCGCACTACCAAACCGGTACCGCATAATGCAGTACCGCAAAGGATCGCTGAAAGTACAGCAGTACCGCTACCGCATTTTTTGCGGTACTGCGTTATGCGGTACCGGTTTGGTAGTGCGGTAGTACCGCAAAAAAAACCGCAAGTGCCCAGCTCTGCTAGGAACGACTCAGTCCACGGTCCTTAACTCCTTATATATAAGTGAAAAATTTGATTAAAATGAAAAATGAAATTAAAGACACCGGAAATCTTTAATTTTATTAACGTAAATTATAATTAATAAAATACATAAATGATGAAAAAAAGTTATTAAGTTAAATACTTGAGTTTCCCTTCAAAAAGACTAGCATTTCAAAATGGCTGTCACTGAGCCCTGACCTTTTCGGCTTGAGGACGTCCTTCCCGAAAGAGAAGAGCCTCTCCACGGCGGCACTGGATGGGATAGGCATGTTAAACTTGATGAACAAGGCCTTCAACACCGGGCTGGGGAACGAGTCCTTGTTGAAGATGAAGGGTTTCACAGTTCTTCCGCTAGGAGCTCCAGTTGCTTGACTTGAAGTTGAAGCACTAACATCAGTAGATTCTTCGTCTCCTCCAGGTGTTGAAACAAGTTTCAGTCTCAGTCTCTTTCTGAGTCTTCTGGAGGAAACGATCCATCTTCTTTAGAACTTCAAATAATCACTAAACACACTAAAATCACTAAAAAAGACCGTCCAGACCAGACCATCCAGAATTGCTTAAAAATGGACCGTCGCTCCTCATTTCAGTCCTCACTGAGAAAAGGACCAAGTTCCTGGAGTTTGGTCCTTTTGGAACTTGGTCCTGCCCACCTTTGGATATATATATATATAGAGTATGCAGGAGATAACGTGTCTCAGTCCCAGCTATGGTAGTTCTCTTACAATTAACAGTCCCAAGTGCAAGTTACGTTAACACCTCAAAATAAATTACCCTGGACTAAAATAACATACGTGAAACCCTTACCCACAAACCATTTAAAAGGTGTGATTTAAAAGTCTCTCTCAACATGGGTTTGGACGACATAGGTCGTGTCTCAACTTGCTCGAGTTTTTCCACGTCATGTTGGGTGAGTATGATAAGAGTAGGGTGATTCATATACTTTATCTCGACTTTCAGAAAGCCTTTGATAAGGTACCTCACCGCTGGCTAATGGCCAAAGTGCACACGCTGGGTATCGGTGGGGAAGTAGGTAGGTGGATTGAAAACTGGCTGAAGAATAGGCGGCAGAAGGTTGTAATTAAAGGGGTTAGTTCGGGTTGGGCCTCGGTCACTAGCGGGGTTCCTCAGGGTTCCGTTTTGGGGCCACTGTTGTTTATCATTTACATAAATGATATCGACGGTGTCATCGTCAGTCGGATCGCCAAATTCACTGATGACAACAGGCTTGGGGCCAATGTTGGTATGCCCGAAGTGATCGAAGAACTGCATGTGGACCTAGGTAGGATAGGAGAGTGGTCCGAAAAATGGCAAATGCCATTTAACTTGGGTAAATGCAAAGTGATGCACATTGGCTATGCCAATCCCAAGTCGGACTACTCAATGTTGGGGAGTAATATCGAGGTGACTGATTTGGAAAAGGACTTGGGTGTGCTAATTAGCAGTGACCTTAAATTTACCAAACAGTGCGTAGAGGTTGAAAAGAAAGCCCAGAAGCTGTTAGGTTATATCAGGAGGCAATTTCAGTTTCGGAACAAGGAGATTGTGTTCTCTCTGTACAATTCCCTGGTTCGGCCACACCTGGAATATGCTGTGCAGTTTTGGTCACCCACCCTCAGGAAAGATATTGAGAGGCTGGAGCGAGTGCAGGCGAGGGCCACAAAGTTAATCCCTTCCATTAGGCATTTGGGCTACACTCGACAGTTATGTGCCCTCTGAACTTGTTTTCGCTGGAAACTCGGAGGCTGCGCGGTCAACTGATCGAGGTTTTCAAGTTCTTACACGGGTTCAATGATATCAATTTTAGAAGCATGTTTAGTTTAAATAACCCAACTCGCAACAATGGTCAGAAGTTGGATTTGAAGCGGTTTAGGACTAGTGTGTGGGAATTACTTCACCTATAAGATCTGTGACACGTGGAACAGGTTACCTTCGGAAGTTGTGAACAGTTCCTCTATGGATCATTTTAAGAAAAGGTTAGACCAAATCTTGCACACTATTTGAGGGTGTAAAAATTTTTCCCTGGCACCCATTGTTATTGGTACCTCGTCAGTATGGGCTGCAAGGCCTTTTGAGGTACTTCTTTTCCTTGTAACTCCTTGTAACTCACTCTGTGTGTGTGTGTGTGTGTGTGTGTGTGTGTGTGTCCTCTCTCTCTCTGCAGGGGGTATAAAGGTTATGCACATTTCTTCTGAATGTTGTAAACTTTATACTTGGGGTGTGACAGCCCTCCAGTCCCGAGTCGTGGGATGCTAGAGAAATTAGCTGCCAGTTCCTTTAGGTTCTCTCTCTCTTTCGGGAGGGTGGGTGAAGTATGTTGCACAATCCTGTCCCATGGGTTACTAGGACCCCATCCCATCCCTACTCTGTCCTTTTAGCTTACGTTAAGGATGTTCTCCTCCGACTGAAAAAAAAAAAAAACCTTTTAGTATTAGGTCTTTCTCTCTTCTTTTACTATTAGGCCCTTACTGCTACCTCATGCGTGGGAAGAGAGGCTTTGGAACCTCTATAAATAACACCAGGAACCTCTATAAATAACACCATTTAACACTCGTAGGTTGAGAGAGACTGGGATGGAGGAGTCCCAGGCATAGGGGTATGATGAATGGAGTGTGGCTAGTGCCCCGTTAAGCCCATTCCTAACGCGTAATGGCCTGACAAGCCCCCTGCGACCGTTCTTTGTTGACCAATTGATGGTGCTTGGCTGTACTGCCCAGCTAGCTGCCAGGCCAGCGTAAAGTCTTGGGCGTAGCCTCTTGGTCTGGTGGGATATCCCTTGAACACTGGATTCTAAGAGTCTGGCCGCTTGTGAGTGACTAGCAGTGTTGGGCACTAAAGCATTAATCCGATAACAGTTAATTAACGGTTAACTTTTTTTAACGGACTATTAACAGAAGTTAATTTCCATTTATCGTTATTGGACCAGGACATCCTGAGGCCCAAGAGGTCAAGACTGGCAGTTGGGCCTAACTTTGAGAAGTTGGTCTTTCTGAAGGGCAACCAGCACATTGTGTCAGTCTTTAATAAATGTGCCTAAAATTTAATTTTACCTTTCAGTTCCGGCCATAATAATTCTCTGGTAAATTAAAATTTAGTTAATGGTTAGTGGTTACAAGGGTTTCAAAACATGTAATCAGTACATTTTTTATTAAAAATAAAAAAAAAAGTTAAGCAAAAAAGTTGCAAAACTTGATAAAAATACAGTTAAATACCTATTTATTGTTGGATTTTGCATAAATAAACATTTTCTATGGGTTTTAAAGCTTTTTCCTTGATTTTTTTAAATGTTAGTAAAGAAATAGTTATCGTTAATGGATTATCGTTAACTTCCGTTAACTTTGTAGTAAAATTATCGGATTATCATTATTGGAGTTAAAAATTGGGGTTAACGGATTATCGTTATCGAAGTTAACTTTTTGGTTAACGGTGCCCACCACTGGTGACTAGTAAGACTTAGTAAGGGGCTGCATCTCGCTGTCGCTCCTGGCAGGAAATCCGTGATGCCTGCATCGCGAGTGTTTGTCAGTTGGGAGCTGCAACATGTTTGGGACTGTCTGGCCCTGGGGAGACCTTTGGTCGGTGCGGCAGCAGTGAGAGGTGTAGTCTTCTGGAAGGGATGAATGTCACTTGCAAATAGGTGGATGCGTCTACATACGGGAAGAATCCCCCCTCTTCCTTTTTTATATACTGGTCAGAACGTTTTTGATAGTTTTCATTGCTAGAACACTTTATTTATTTAGAGTTTTCAGAATTCGGGGAAGAAAAAAAAAAGTTACAATGACTGGACCGCAGAAACTGAAGGCTGAATGTGCGAGGTGTGAAGTAAACCAGTGGGTGACGAACTTCAAAGAAGCCTGCTTCGAGAAGATCAACCACTCCAGCATGTGCCGCTTTTGCGAGCTCATGCAGTTTTACTTGAAGCTGGTCCGGCAGCTCAAGTCATCCAGATCGGCTGTTGGAGGTGCGGCAGTCACTGACGAGGCTGCTCAGCCCTCTAACCCGAAGCTTATTCAGGATAGGATAGCTGCCGTGGAAAAGGGGTCCAGCGATGGAATGGACAGAGCTCGGGACCACGGAGAAAGGGTAGAGATGCAACCAGGGGCTAGGGTCCTAAATCAGTGTCAGGAATTGCCAGCGACTCACGTAGCATGCATGGAACCACGGCGTAAGGTGGAGAGCGTAAAGAAGGGGCTGATAGAGAAGGGTGGGAAGGGTGGGAAGAGTGGGAAGGGGCTTACTGATGACCCAAAGAAGCCGAAGGATGTAGCTGCCAGTTGGGGTAGGTTGGGTGGTGTAAGTGCGGCCGAGTCTATGGATGGCGACGGGTATCGAAAGGTCTCGGGCAAAAAGGCTGCGAAGCCGAAGCCCGAGACCCCGGTTGCCCCTGTCAGGACCTCCAACCGCTTAAGTCTCCTGTGCGCGAAGGAGGAAGATACCATTTTAATTGGGGACTCGCAGATTAGGGGCCAGAAGTACTTTTCTTCTGCAAACTGAGACAGGAGGAAGGTAAGGTGCTTACCCGGTCAGGGAATGGCGCACATAATGAAGAAATTAGATAAGGTGCGCGTGGCTAGTCAGAGGACTGCGATCGTTGTCCATGCTGGTGGCAACGACTTGTTCCTCAAACAGGGTAGGGTAGGTTCAACAAAAGGGATCATCACCAAGATCATGTCTCTTATGGATGATCTAAAACTTAAGACACACAGGGGAATGTTAATGGGTATTTTACCGCGAATGAATGCCAGTGACCACGCCCTCAGTAAGGTCATTGGCATCAACAAAAGGGTGCAAGACTTGTGCATCCCGCTGGGCGCGAGGTTCATTGACCCCTTCGACGCATTTTCGGGTAGGTGGGACCTTTACCAGAATGATGGTGTCCACCTCAATAACAAGGGTAAAGGTGTGCTAGGCGCGCTGCTCGACCGGCACCTATACAGAATGGTGAGGTCGAGTCCGGGGAGAGATGATAGGCCCCCACCATGGAGGGATGATGATGAGCCAGTGGCGGACATACCTTCAACTGAAGGGTGCATCCAGGTACAGGTGGGTGACCCTCCTTCCACGTTGGAGGGGGCTCAGGCTCCTGCAGAAGTTGCACCCTCGCTAGTGAGGGCCTCGTCAACTCCCGACAGCCCGGGGTGTTCGGGAAATGGGTCGTGCTAGGGGGCGGTCAGAATAGGGGAGGCTCCCTCTATGCAATGCTTTTTAATGCTAGGTCGATTAGGAACAAGTTTTACAAGCTACGGGCGTTCTTAGCATCAGAATACCAGGATATCATTGCTTTCACCGAGTCCTGGATTCATACTGATCGTAGGGACTACGTTGGGGAGTTCGAAATTCCCGGGTATAGAATGTTTCGCAAAGACCGCACCCGTGGGGAGTGGGGTGGGGTACTAATATATGCCAAACACGTTGAGTCCAGTTGACTGCCAGTTCCAGTCGGAACGGGAGCTGCTTGGCGTCGATCTGAATGTAGGAGGGACGAACTATAGGTTAATCTTGGTGTACAGACCTCCGCATTTCCTCCTAGAGGAGGATACAGCCCTGTACAAAGAACTCAGTAGCCTGCTAGGGGATAGGGTGTGTGTAGTTTTAGGAGACTTTAACTGTCGTGGCATAAAGTGGGAAAACAAGACTGCTAATGCTAAAGGGAGGAGGCTAGTTGACTTTGCTGATGAGAACTTCCTCACTCAGTAAGTCAATGAGCCGACACGAAACGAGTGTTCTTGACTTAGTATTTATGACCGAAGACAACCTCGTCACTGGCCTCACCATTGACGAATCGTTGGGCGGGGGTGATCACGGTCTTATTAGGTTCCATGTGTGCATCCCTCGGGTGAGGCGTAGTAACTCGAGAAGCAGTAAGCTCGATCTCCAGCGGGCGAACTTTGTTAGCCTCAGGGATAGCGTAGGAGAGATGGGGTTAGAGGGCGGCGGCGATGTTGAGGGAGTGTTGAGTGCATTCCGGGACGAGTTTATGGTGCTGCAGTCTGCTGCCATACCCTCAAAACCGGTCACCCCTGCTTCAACGCAGCTTAAGTGGTTCAATCGTGACATCGCTTCGGCTATCCGAAATAGGAAAGTAGCGTATAGGAGGTCGAAGGCCAATCATTCCCATGAGAACACTGAAGCGTATGGCCACCTGTGTAGGGAAGTGAAGGCGAAGGTTAGACTAGCGTAACATAATGAAGAACTATGGGTGGCAAGCCTATGTAAGGGGAACCCTAAGGAGTTCTTCAGTTATGTTAATAGTAGAAAGCCCATTAGAAGCAACAATATCCTAGTATTCTGCGGACCTCCAACGCGGACATCGCCAATGTGCTTAATGAGTACTTTGCGGGAGTGTTCACCAGGGAGGACACCCGCATCATCCCCGAGCCAGGCGTGAGGCACGAAGGTGCTGGCCTGGATAGTGTTTGATGAACCGCGACAGTCGTTGCCAATAGAATAGGCAAACTGAGCGCGTTTAAGGCTCCTGGGCCAGACCAGTTTCTCCCCAGAGTGTTGCGCGAGATGCGCGACCAGGTGGCTCCCCACCTGGCTACAGTCTTCAACAAATCGTTGGAGACGGGCCAGGTGCCTGGTGACTGGAGGGAAGCCAATGTGACCCCTATCTTTAAGAAAGGGGATCACAAAAGAACAGGGAACTATCGGCCCATTAGTCTCACTTCAGTTGTAGGTAAATTATTAGAGGGGATAATAGCGGATAGGATCGTTGACCATTTGGATTCCTACAAGCTGCTTGGGGACTCCCAACATGGGTTTAGACGGTATAGGTCGTGTCTCACCAACTTGCTTGAGTTTTTCCATGTCATGTTGAGTGAGTATGATAAGAGTAGGGCGATTGATATACTTTATCTCGACTATAAGAAAGCCTTTGATAAGGTACCTCACCGCCGGCTAATGGCGAAAGTGCGCATGCTGGGTATCGGTGGGGAAGTAGGTAGGTGGATTGAAAACTGGCTGAAGAATAGGCGGCAGAGGGTTGTAATTAAAGGGGTTAGTTCGGGTTGGGCCTCGGTCACTAGTGGGGTTCCTCACGGTTCCGTTTTGGGGCCGCTGTTTATCATTTACATAAATGATATAGACAGTGGCATCTTCAGTCAGATCGCCAAATTCGCTGATGACACCAAGCTTGGGGCCAATGTTGGGACGCCGGAGGCGATCGAGCAACTGCGTGCAGACCTAGGTAGGATAGGAGTGGTCCAAAAAATGGCAAATGCCATTTAACTTGGGTAAATGCAAGGTGATACACATTGGCTACGCCAATCCCACGTCGGACTACTCGATGTTGGGGAGTAATATCGAGGCAACTGATTTAGAAAAGGACTTGGGTGTGCTAATTAGCAGTGACCTTAAGTTTACCAAACATTGCGTAGAGGTGGAAAAGAAAGCCCAGAAGCTGTTGGGTTATATCAGGACGCAATTTCAGTTGCGGAACAAGGAGATTGTGCTCTCTGTACAATTCCCTGGTTCGGCCACACCTGGAGTATGCTGTGCAGTTTTCTGGTCGCCCACCCTCAGGAAAGATATTGAGAGGCTGGAGCGAGTGCAGGCAAGGGCCACAAAGTTAATCCCTTCTGTTAGGCATATGGGCTACAATCGACGGTTACGCGCCCTGAACTTGTTTTCGCTGGAAACTCGGAGGCTGCGCAGTCAACTGATCGAGGTTTTCAAGCTGCTACGCGGGTTCAACGATGTCGATTTTAGAAGTATGTTTAGTTTAAACGATAACCCAACTCGCAAGAATGGTTGGAAGTTGGATTTGAAACAGTTTAGGACTAGTGTGTGTGGGAATTACTTTACGTATAAGATCTGTGACACATGGAACAGGTTACCTTCGGAAGTTGTGAACAGTTCCTCTGTGGATCAGTTCAAGAAAAGGTTAGACGAAATCTTGCACACTGTTTGAGGGTGTAGAAAATTTTCCCTGGCACCCATTGCCATCTCTCTCTCTCTCTCTCTCTCTCTCTCTCTCTCTCTCTCTCTCTCTCTCTCTCTCTCTCTCTCTGTCACTAGTGGGGTTCCTCAGGGTTCCGTTTTGGGGCCACTGTTGTTTACTTACCATTTACATAAATGATATCGACGGTGGCATCGTCAGTCGGATCGCCAAATTCGCTGATGACACCAAGCTTGGGGCCAATGTTGGGACGCCCGAAGCGATCGAGGAACTGCGTGCGGACCTAGGTAGGATAGGAGAGTGGTCCAAAAAATGGCAAATGCCGTTTAACTTGGGTAAATGCAAAGTGATGCACATTGGCTACGCCAATCCCAAGTCGGACTACTCGATGTTGGGCAGTAATATCGAGGTGACTGATTTAGAAAAGGACTTGGGTGTGCTAATTAGCAGCGACCTTAAGTTTATGAAACAGTGTGTAGAGGTGGAAAAGAAAGCCCAGAAACTATTGGGTTATATCAGGAGGCAATTTCAGTTTCGGAACAAGGAGATTGTGCTCACTGTACAATTCCCTTGTTCGGCCGCACCTGGAGTATGCTGTGCAGTTCTGGTCGCCCACCCTCAGGAAAGATATTGAGAGGCTGGAGCGAGTGCAGGCGAGGGCCACAAAGTTAATCCCTTCCGTTAGGCATATGGGCTACAATCGATGGTTACACGCCCTGAACTTGTTTTCGCTTGAAACTCGGAGGCTGCGCGGTCAACTGATCGAGGTTTTCAAGCTCTTACGAGTGTTCAACGATGTCGATTTTAGAAGTATGTTTAGTTTAAATGATAACCCAACTCGCAACAATGGTTGGAAGTTGGATTTGAAACGGTTTAGGACTAGTGTGTGTGGGAATTACTTTACGTATAAGATCTGTGACACATGGAACAGGTTACCTTCGGAAGTTGTGAACAGTTCCTCTTTGGATCAGTTCAAGAAAAGGTTAGACGAAATCTTGCACACTATTTGAGTGTGTAAAGACATTTAGGACCTCAGTCTGCGGAAATTTCTTTTCCTATAAAATAGTTAATATCTGGAACCAACTTCCCTCAGAGGTTGTTTCCAGTCAAAGTGTAAATCTGTTTAAAAATAGGCTAGACAAAGTACTGAACACACTCATAGTTTAAGATTAAAACCTCAGAAAACTCTGCAGGAGTTCGCTTGCTCGGTGTCTCTGTGAGCAAGCTAAATATAGAGCTTTATATATTCTCCACTTTCCTGTAAAATTTCCTTGGCTACTTTTCCAGGGTCAAGGTATTTCTTCAACCTTTTTCCGTACCTGCCTCTGGCAGGGAGGGAGCGGAGGGTGGGGAGAGAGCCTTCTACTTTACTATCCAGTTTTCTACTACTGCTAGGATAGTTGAAAGAAAAATAAACTTTTACAAAATTTTCCCTGGCTCCCGTTGCCATTGGTACCTCCTCGGTATGGGCCACAAGGCCTTTTGAGGTACTTCTTTTCCTTGTAACTCCTTGTAACACACTCTCTCTCTCTCTCTCTGATCACACCGTATCCCATCAGAGGTCTTCAGCAGGGACATCTGCAATGTATCCATATAATGTTAATAATAACCAAAACTCGGGAAAAATATACTCTCTGCCTTCCGCTCTACCCCAAATCCTTTTCTCTTAGTGACCTCTTAATACAAACTAATCTATTATATTTTGCGACTTTTTAACTCTGGTAGGATTCAATTCCATTCCTATAGTGTGAGAGATACTTAAATTCATGTGTGTATTATGCCATATGATGTGCGTAATAAATAATCATTTTTAAATAGTTGGAGTGTTCAAGTCATCTGTAATAATCTATGGACTACCCCCAAGCCCACTCTCAACACTTACATTCCCCTAAGACACAGGTGTCTTCATGTAACATGTGCGTAGAGATCTAAGGTGTTAGATTCCATATTACATAATTTATGTGCTAGGTTTAAGAATGCTGGCATTGAAGGATGGAAGGAAGGGACAGTAAAAGCGATAATAGGTTTAATGAAGGAAGTGGAATGAGGATGGAGGTAAGCGTTGCTATGTCAAAGGAAATGAGGTTGGGTGGGGAATTATGAAGGGAGGAGGAAAGGGAGAGATGGGGCTAAAATGATCACTGGGATGGGTTAATGCTGAACACAAACTCAAATATTTATTTTAATGCCCTAGACCTAGAAAGACAAAGAGCAAAATACCTTAAACTAACAATGAATTGACAGAAACAGAAGAGAGTGGTCTTAGACGCACTGATAGGTTTAACGTATGTGGCTAGAGGCCACCACTCAGAATTACCACTACTACCTAAGTCATAATAAGGTTATTTACTATGACAGAGTAGTCATGAGTAGTTATGGAAATACAATGTGATTATACTGTTGATGGCTGACTATATTCAGTTGGGATATAAACTATTGTTGACAATCTTTGGATCCTTGGCTTTTAAGAAGAATTTTTTATGCATATGTTCAACAAAATAGGAAATTGGCTGATTATTATTGCCTTTGAAAGGTTGGTACCCTTCACAACCAAAATCAATTTCAGAAGGGGTGCATGGTATCCTCATTTCCTTTACCGTCCCAGCACCCTTCACATAAGCCATTTACACAAAGATGTAAAGGCTGTCTGTGCACGACGAGATGACCCAGGCAATGCAGGGAGCAATGGTGACATTGCATGAATATGGTGTGCCAATAAGAAATATCAAGATGACTAGATGTTCATCGAAGCCCTGTGGAATGGTGGATTCATTGGTATGAAGCAGAAAACTCAATCGCTACTTTGCCGAGGTCTGGTCCTCCGCATTCAACATCTCAAAAGGAAGATGCTGCGATTGTTAATCATGCCAGAGAGCATCCGTTTGTTCCAGCAACACGTATTTACAGAGACCTGAACCTTCGTTGTAGCGCAAATACAGTGAACAACAGACTTCATGAGGCAGGGTATTTTTCTCGCCATCCAGCTATAAAACTTGCATTGACAATTGAGCATAAAGAGGCGCGGATGGGATTTGCCTTGCAATACTTGCCGCAGGAGGAAGAATTCTGGAGAAAAGTTGTGTACTGTGACGAAAAAACATTTTCAATAGATAGTCATGGTTCCCTGCATTGTTGGAGGCAGTGCGGAAAATGCTATGGAGGAGGAAATGTTTTCCTAAGCAAACATAGTGGTCACATCAATCTCGGTGTGTTGGGCTGGATATCTGGCTATGGTGTCGGAGAATTGACTCAAGTAGATGGACGCTTTACTGGACAGCAATATTGCCAGATACTGGAAGAGGTGCTGCTACCCAGTGTTCGTGCGTATCTAGTTCCAGCACCAGAACCATTTTACTTTATGGAAGATAACAGTCCCATTCATAGGAGTAACGTTGTGAGAGCGTGGTACGAAGATCACCTAGAGATTATTAATCTAATTCTGCCACCACGTTCTCCTGATTGGAATCCGATTGAAAAAATTTGGGCAATAATGATTAACGAATGGGAGCAACACAATGAAAGAACATTTGAAGCACTTTTAGCTCACACGAGGAAAAGTTGGGAGAGCTTACGCTGAACACCAAACATTCCTTACAATCTGGCCTCTTCTATGCCGCAACGATTGCAAGAAATTATTGATGCTGGAGGGAGCTATACGAAATACTGATGATAAAGCTATGACGTAAATGTGTATCGAATATATATTTATGTTAATATAGAATTTTATTATATTTTTATGTTTGACATCTATAAAAGTATATATTGTGACCATGAAAGAACTTTACTTATCCTTAGTTATAATCTTTTCTTGCAATGTCTACGCTCGTGGAGATGATAATATATGCATTGTGGAAACAAACTATGAAAAGGTAATAGTTTCAGGAAAAAAATAAAAACTGGCAACATCGAGGTCATCACACGTTTATGGGAATTGTCATATGATATGCTACCAATAAACTCTTATATACTACTATATACAGTATACTATATTACGTAATAATTACGATGAACAAATCAAATGCAAATTTCTCTGATTCACAGCCCACCAGCCTTGCTTTAGACTAATGACTTTCATAAGATGGAAGAGGTTTAACATAATTCGCTTAATAGGTTACCACTTAAAACAATGGATAAACTATCTATTAGTGAGACGACCGTGACTTCCTCGAAATGGCAGTGCGTGAGAGCAGGGCCGGCGCTAGGAAGTGCGGGGCCCAATTAGAAAATTGTTAGTGCCTAGCGGGGCCCTCTACCCTACAAAACCTGAAGATCGATGTTTTATGCTTCGTGCAGTATGCCAGTCCCAGCCAAAAAGCGTTGAGGGCTTGAGGCTCCACCATTACCCACAATGATATACTAAAAATTGAAAGCCCATATGAAAGTTTTAATGTTTCATTACAAGTCAAGATATGCATGTATCCATCTAATGATTAAAGCAAAAGATTTCATGATTTTTAAAAGCCTGGGAGTAAGAAGAAAAGCACAGGGGGCAAAAGAACAAGCTCTAGTAAATAGAAATGTAAATGCTCTCTATGATAATGAGGCAAAAACTAGTTAATTTAATATGTAGGATCTACTTACCACCACGTTTCTCTGTTACATGCAGGCTTAAGACACTTCAAGTTTGCAGTTTGGACATATAAACAATTTGGACATATTTAACAAACAACACAACTTTACATTCCAAGCTTTATGTTATATAATCTCATTAACAGCGCTCTTTCTGTGTTGAGGGTTTGAATATCGTCCACAAATTACCTTTTTTTTAAAAAAGCTAAATGGCGACGATAAACTGAAATTACAAAACAAATAAACAAATGATTAGCAATAAAACATTGAAACATAGATATACGAGGATGGACTGAATAGTTTCACTGCCTTCACAGTAACAAGAAACTTCGTGCACACTGGACACTCATTAATTCATCATAGCGTCCCCCACTCGAGCGCGTGCGCGGGGTCCCCTCGGGGCACGGGGCCCAATTTGAACAAATCGGTCTAATCGGCTTAAAACCGGCCCTGCGTGAGAGGTTCACTGAGGAATTTGGTCATTAGATTCTTCACATAGGATATGTATCACAAACAACAATATTGACAACAATTCCCAACAATTACTTAATATCAATAATTGCATTTGAGCAAATAATTTAGACCTGCGTCAAAATAACTTCAGTATCATGCCATTATTTGGGATATTTGTCGAATTAGTCGTTCTCTATAGTCTACAGTATATATTGAGACGGTAAAATGTAATGCCCAGCTAATATTTTGATGACTAAGATTGCTCCATAACCATCCCAACATCCCGAAACTTGTTCATTCTGCTTCTTAATCATTCGTATTTTAAACACTAAAATGTAGCAGAAGTGACTTAATAATGACGTCATTGATTGGGTTAGAGCAGTTATGTGCACCAATCTGAACACACCTCCGCTGCCATAAGGACCACCCATTTTATACCTATCAGACTAGCTTGGGACGAGACAGATGCGTGAGACTTCTTGTAAGCACTGTACAATAAATGAATTCTGATTAGTTATTAAATTATGAAAATTTGTTGCTGTAACTTACAGTAATTTTTAATTTTGGATGATGCCTAATTTAAGATGGTATGAACACTGACAAGATATCTAAAAAATCATCAGACAAATATGACAAGTGTGTATCTACTTTGAAAAAGAATTTTGAACAGTCTTTCTCAGCATCTGTGGATGAGGGAGCATCTACATCCAAGAGATTATGCATGGAAAAAGAATTGGAAAGGTAAGAATTGCTCAAATGCAACTAAATTAGCAACTCATGTTCACAATTAAAGACTCTGACATATATAATTTTAGATGTTTTAAATTTCAATAGCCTAACTTTTCTTCAATATCATTCTTACGTACAGAACACAATCACACCATTTTAGCAATGTCTAAAAAATACCTATGGAAGGTAAATATTCTTATATTTTTTCTATTTAGGCCCTGATCTTAGAGTACATTAAATTAATAATTTCAATTTAAGAAAATTCTGATATCCCCTACCTTTTATTTATCTAATAGGTATGGTACAAAACTATGAGGGAGCTCACTGAAGCATTCAACTCTACAACTTCCTACCAAAGGAGGTTGCAGATTCTTACTCTATCCCCATACACGATCTCAAAAACTCAAGTGTTCTTTGGGGCTTGTAGATATCCTGTTGATAAAGCCAGGAGCATGAAGCAACAGTATGGAATATTGCCAAATGTTCCTAAATACAGTAAAGGGAAAAAGATAAGTGATGAAACTATTTCTAATGTGACAGCTTTTTATGAGGATCCAGAATTTAGTTGGGTGTATCCAGGAAAAAAGGACTGTGTTAGTGTCAGAGACAAAGATGGAAACAAAATTTACAAACAAAAGCATCTCTTACTCAGTAATTTGAAAGAACTGTATTTTAGGTATAAAAAACTGACTCAAGTATGTTTTTCAACATTTGCAGCTCTTAGACCCAAATGGTGCATTATTGCTGGAGGTACAGGTACACTCAGTTTGTATTTGTACCTATCACCAGAACCCCAAATTAATGGTTTCAGCAATTGGTGACAAGGATTTGACTTATCATTCATTGATTCAAAAGTGTCTGCGATGTGGACAACATTAAATGTATGTTAGACCAGTGTAGAGAATGTCCCGGTGTTCAAAGCCTCTACATGAAGACCCTTAAGCAAAATCTCAGTGAAGATGAAGTTTTAGTACTGGGAGACTTTTCTGAGAACTATTCTTTCATCACTCAAGATGCACCACATTGGACAAATGACCAAGTCACATTACACCCAATGGTTGTATATAAAATGGAAGATGGTAAACTGAGCCACACAAGCTATAAAATGGAAGATGGTAAACTGAGCCACACAAGCTATTGTATCATTAGTGATAGTTTAGATCATAACACTGCAGCAGTGTATACATTTCAAAATTTTTAGTTCAAGACATTAACACATTCGTGGCCCAGAGCTAAAATGTCAGTTCATTTGTAGGCCTGGAGCAGAAAAATCCATCAATTTCTAATGTCTACATTTGAGCCCAGGACAACTAAACGCGTCACAATTTATATATTTTTCAATACAATAATTCATAATGGGGCCTGTTGGTAGACACATACTGAAAATCGTACATTTGGCAGCAGATTTAATATTGCCAATGGCCATTTATTTGGTCACGTGCAGTTACCACCTGCTTGTGTTAAACAAGCAGCAATTATGAATAAGCACCCAAACAAGCAAAGACGTATTTTGAATGAAAAAGACATTTAAAGATATATGAATGAAGTGAATACATCTTCAAGCAATGAATTTAGTGATTTTAATGACTCAGAATCATCTTTTGAAGCACCCATTGATGACAGTGAAACTTCCAGCTCTGATGATGGCCATGAACGAAAGTAAATTACAATTAGCAAACATCATTTATTATGTATATTAAAAATGTATTATTGCTATATGATATATATATGTGTGTGTGTGTGTTCAATTTATTGTATTTATTATAGATTAAAGATCGTTTGTTATATTTATATAATATACAGTGTGTGTATAAACTTTTACTGTCTTGAAAAATTTTGTACTTGATAGAATAACTCCATAGTATTTCTAGATTGGTTGATTACATAGAGTGCTGTATATTTGGCAGATAGTTGATTTAGCTACTTATTGATTGCACAATAGGGTGGCCCACTTTTCAATTTTTTTTTGAAAAGTATAGGTGATCATGGTTTTTCCCATTATTTGGCACTATACTAGCACATTGGTACCATTTTTACAAAAATTGATCAATATTTAGGGGTCTCGCATCGACCTTGAAATTACGAGGTTTTTTTTAAAAATGCGTACTTTTAACTTTTTACTGAATCAAGATAAATCATTAAGTAGGGATGTTTTCTGAATCCTCTTAATGAGAGACGTCGTTTGGTGTGCCTGCCAATGTCATACGACTAACGGTTTAAAGGTTGTGCCTGTATACAGGTAATACCAATGTGCTAGTATAGTGCCAAATAATGGGAAAAACCACGATCACCTATACTTTTCAAAAAAAATGAGTCACCATACCCGGGCGGAATGTATAATGTATATAGGTAATTAGAAAATGCACTATGCCTGTGCCAGGTACCTAACCTATTTCTTTTTTTGCAGATCATAACATTTTGAAATTCTGTCTGAGTTCCTCATCCTTTGTCATGGACAAATCGATGGCAACCATAACTGGAAGAACTCTTGAAGCTACAAATAGAGTCATCAAAAGGAAAGGCGAGAATAACATCGCTACCTTCTCTAAGATCGGCCTCGGAAATTTTTTTAGTTGGCCAACCGTCGTCCTCCATCAGTGGTAGCAAATTGCCAACAACACGGCAGGTTTTACAATACTTCTTCAGTGTTATCCAGTACACTGCTAACAGGAAAGACGCATTCAAAGAAACCGTAAACAACGTCTTAAAGTTTCGGAACATGGCCCGCATTAAAACAATCACAAAGCTCAACTGCGAACGGAAGCTAGAGGCATTGTGGAAAGAGTGGCACTTACTCCAAAAGAGCAGAAAATGAGAAACTGACGCCGGAGGAAAATGACAGAAGTTTTTGGACAGTGTGGACAAGCTGTGGGATATCGGAGCATCTGACACTGTCAAAGATATAAAGAAGAATCGACTGCTATCCGACAAGGACAAGAAAGAAGACTGACTTCTACCTCGATCAACGTGGTCCTCGGGTGGCAACGATGAGCGGGAATGATAAAGTTTTTGCTGTAAAAAGAAAGCTACAGGAAGGAAGAAAATGTCCTCGCCAGGAGCCGCAAACCTCAAAGTGTGCATACGAAACCGGAGATGAGGCCATGGAGAATGATCATACTGGCATGTCAGGAGAGTCGGAGACAGAACTAGCATTCCCCCTGCCGAAAGAGCCAAGTGTGTCTGTCAATCTTCCTCGCCACATCCTTAATGCACCTGCTGTCATGGAAGTGGCTGATTGTTTCCGCATGTCCAATAATCAGGTGCGTATTGTGTATAGTATTCATCGATAGCATCAGTTTTAAAGTGTCCCGTAACCCACATGTATTCTTGACAGTTTCCTTTCCACTTTCCATTCTCTACATAGGTAGTAAGCATTGTGGCTGCTATCACACGTTCGGCGGATCCACCAGCAGACCTCAATCAGTTCAGCATCTCGAAAGAAACGGCTTGCCGGGGAAGAGTGTCACATCGCCATGAAGTGGCGATGGCTATGAAGGACTCCTTCACGCCACCGAGGCACACTGTTGTCCACTGGGATGGCAAAATGGTCAAGGTCAGTTGATTAAGTTTTCATAGCTAGCAATTTAGTAATGAGATTCATGAAGCATAATGTCAATTAAAAAGAGAACTGAATGTGAATAAAAATAGGTTACTTTACAACCATGAAATTGAAATGTATGGCATGTACCTGGTACTATACCAGCATTTTCTGAGGTATAGGGCAGTGGACTGCGAGGTGGCAGAAGCATCACTGGCAGTGATGAGGCGGCACTTCTGGTATCTGAGGCCTCAGACCGTCATCTTCGCTCTATGCAGCAACAAGGTGGATGGCACTGTGAAGCAACAGATGGCAGAGAAGCTGTCCCACCTCCCTGTACCCAAAGACTTCACATACGAGAACGTCTCAGTCAACGAGATGACGCTACTGCCCGACCTGATCGACGAGTCCTCCTGGTTCTTATTTGCAGGCCTGAAGATGTATGGGTCTTCGTGGCTCACCCTGCCAACTGATAAGTGGGACGAGAACGAGGACTTTTGTCATCTAAAGGATGTGATCTCTAATCTCCAGGTCACCAATGACGTCGCTGAAAGAGGAGTCCAACTGATACAAGACTATGTGAACATGGTCACAAAGGACGAGGCACAGGTGCAGGATCTTCTGCAAGTGGTGGAAAAGAACCGGAAAGAGCTCAGCAACTTCAAGTCGTCATCACTCGCCACGATGACATAGCACAGAGGGACAACGTTGCAGCCAGTGACGTGTGATAGTGGTCAATACAATGCAAAAGTGATTGTCTAAGTTATTGTTTCTTTCTTCCTTATTTGTCTGCTATTTGCTGATTTTTTGAAAAGTATAGGTGATCGTGGTGTTTCCCATTATTTGGCACTATACTAGCACATTGGTATTACCTGTATACAGGCACAACTTTTAAACCGTTAGTCGTATGACATTGGAAGGCACACCAAACGACTTCTCTCATCAAGAGGATTCAGAAAACATCCCTACTTAATGATTTATCTTGATTCAGTAAAAAGTTAAAAAGTACGCATTTAAAAAAAAACTCTTACTTTCAAGGTCGATGCGAGACCCCTAAATATTGATCAATTTTTTAAAAAATGGTACCAATGTGCTAGTATAGTGCCAAATAATGGGAAAAACTACGATAACCTATACTTTTAAAAAAAAATTGAAAAGTGGGCCACCCTATCGCACAATATGCCAGTATTACATTAATCCTGTAAACAGATTATCTTACAGTTTAAAAAAACTATTCTTTTTTTTTTCAGATTCAATGACTAATAATGAAGTAGAGAATAATAAAGTAATTCAAGATTACTGTAGCCAAGAAAATGATGATCTAACAAATCCAGAGGAATGGATAGATAATACAACAAGATCCTCTAGAAATTCCCTTTGTAGGTAACAATGCTAATAAAGTTGATGTGCCCAATAATGCAGGTCCCATAAATTTTTTTTCATTGTTTTAGAGTGATGAGGTAATGCAATTAATCGTAAATGAGACAAATAGATATGCCTCTACACTTTTGAATAATTCCAATGTTACAAGGAATTCAAGGATTTCTTGTTGGAAACCTTTAAATGTTGAAGAACTGAAACATTTCTTAGCAAATGTTATATTAATGGGATTAGTGAAAATGCCACCTCTTAGACATTATTATAGACATGATAATTATTACATGCCATTTTTCAAAAATAATATGGAACTGAAGAGATTTGAAATAATTCTACAGTGCCTTCATTTTTCAAACAATGAGGTCCAAAGAAATCACAATGACTGCTATTCTGATAACCTTCATAAAGTTTTCCCTCTCATACAGTTGATTTTAGATATTGAAAATACTTACGAGCCTCCTAAAAATATTTCTTTAGATGAATCAATGTTATTGTGGCGAGGAAGGCTAGTTTTTAGGCAGTACATCAAATCAAAAAGCATAAGTTTGGTATAAAGTTTTATGAAGTTTGTACAGCTGATGGATTTCTGTTAAATTTCCTAATCCATACTACTAAAGATGGCTTAAAAAATCTACAAGGTTCCTCATTCTCAGAAAAAGTTGTCATGCATCTTATGAAATCTTATTTTGACAAAGGTCATCACCTTTTCACGGACAACTCCTATAACAGTGTTTCTCTTGCTAATCGCTTGCTGACAAGAAAAATAAAAATAACAGGAACACTTCGCAGCAATAGAAAAGGGAATCCTAAGAAAGTTGTTTCTGCAAAACTAAAGAGAGGTGAATCCATTTCCCAAAGACAGGGCTCTGTGGTAGTGTCAAAATGGAAAAAGAAGAGAGATATCTTAATGATAACTACTGCCCATAGACATGAAATGACATCAGTCACAAACAAAAGAGGTCAAGAAGAGATGAAACCAGTTGAGATAAAGGACTACAATTTAAATATGGCAGGTGTTGACAGGACTGACCAGTTGATGTCATACTACTCCATCCCAAGGAAAACTATAAAATGGTATTGAAAAATTGCATTTTATTTACTGGATGTTAGTATTCTAAATGCTTGTATTCTGTACAATCAATGCAAAAAAGAGAATATGAGTCTGTTGTCTTTTAGAGAACATATAGTCCATAATTTACAAAGTTGTGATGAAGTGGAGACAACTGCAATGACTAGCAGACCTACCAACAATTTTCATTACTTGCAGCTTATAAATCATCCTCTACAGAAAAGAAAGAAAGCAAGCTTCTCTAAGGTACAAACAATGCGCAAAAACAAAAATAAGGAAGGAATCTGTTTATGAATGTGCAATCTGCCCTTCGAACCCAGCCTTGTTTGTTCAAAATTGCTTCAAAAAGTGGCATGATGAGATGATATAAATAAAAGTTTACCAAACTAAATGCAGTTTTGTTACAGTTATGGCTTAATTTTTTAAAATACTTTCTATAGTTAATTATTAATAGTCATTTTCTTTAATTTTCTTTTATAATGTTGAGAGGTATTTCATATTGTGATGATTTTCATTGAATAAAAGTTACATAACTATATGAATTTCCATTCCCCAACTTAATAATGAATATGCAGATATATCAGTCTGAGGCCTAGTCATCATTTCGGTATTATACTGGGACCATGATGGAAATTTCCACATGCATATTACATCATGCACAGTATTTTATTTTCTATTATAATAATGATTTGTCAAAGCAAAATAGAGGAAAAAATTATATTTTAAAAATTACAGACTTGGGCCCATGGCACAACAGCTACATGACAAAATTTTCTGCTCTGGGCCACAAATGTGTTAAAGTGAGATTCCCTCGGCTAATGTGAAAACAATGAAATATTTCTCCAATAGTTGTGCTGGACAATATAAAAACAGTTTTAATTTTGGCAATTTATGCCATCATGAAACAGATTTTGGTATAAAGGCAGTGGAACTTTTTTGCCACTAGTCATGGCAAAAATGCCTGTGATGGCATTGGAGGAAGTGTGAAGAGAGCAGCATCTACAGCTAGTTTGCAAAGAACAACAACAGGACACATCTTGTCTTCACAGAGTTTTTATGACTTTTGTACACAAAATTTTGAGTCCATCAAGTTTAAATTCATTACAAAAGAACAAATAAATCATAATAAAACAGAACTCAGTAGTACATTTGAAAAAGCAATGACAGTGAAGGGTGCACGAGGTTTTCACAGAATTGTGCCAATGTCTCAGAGTTACATTAAAGCTTATTTAGTTTCAGACTCCAATTACTACAATGTTAGGGTTATGACCTCTGAACAAGGTGACTCACACATGAGTCCAGATTATTCAGAAGAATTCCAAGATTATAAAATAAAGTTTCTAACTCCTCCTATTTCCAACAAAAATAGGTACTATTTCCCAACTAATAAAGATGATGTTTGTTGGGTGGGTAGAAGCCAAAAACATCCTTCATGAAATGTCAACTCCTAATATTCAATCTGGCACCAGAGTTGTGTCTATCTTTAAAATACATGATACTGAGAATTAGGCTAGGTACCAAAAACGTTTCAGATTTAATGTATTTTATAGCAATTATTTTTATTCAAGTAATGTCTTAATTTGTTCAATAAAACAACTATACTAGCAATATTTTTTTTGCCTTTGAAGATCAAAAAGTTGAGAGACAGTTATTATTATTACTGAGTTTTAGGAAAACACTAATAAGTTTATCTTATAGCTATACTTAATCCACTTGTAAGTCAAGGAAAACATCTTATAAGAGAGCTTGATAAGTAAAACAGGCATAATGGTGTAAGTTCAAAGTCTAGCAACTAGAATGTGTTTTTAACCACCACCATCTAATGAAGGGAAAAAATATACAACGTCATTGAGTAAGTCATATAGAAGAGTAATTGAGGTACAAAATGCTGAAAAAAATCTTTAATATCTGTATCATAGGGGATGGGGCTCCCCAATAAATATTCAAACTGATATAACTTTTTAACTATTTGATTAAATGCATTTTATTGCTTAAGAGTCAATTATTCTTTAGGATTTGAGCTTTCAAATAGTTTCTAAATTTTTTTCCTAGTTCAATTAGGAACTGAGTTATAGACTTAAAAATTAAGGGGCCAACCTCCACCACCAAAATTGGGGGCCTATAACTTTTGAACCATTACTCTGATTGCTCTGAAACTCAAAATTTCATGTTTTTCAGCATAAACAACCCTGTATAGCAATTTTAAGCAAAATCTAAGTGGGTGTGGTTTCAGGCAATGCCTGATTTGTCCTGGAATGACCCTATAGTGAAACATTGAGGGCCTTGTGTGACCTTTAGATATTAAAATTTTTCCAAAAAACCTTGTATGCTGTATTTTGGCACCAAATGAAACATTTTGATAGGGTCAGAGCAAAACTATTCAAAGAAAATTTTTTCACCTCATAGATAAGGACCACCCTACTACACGTACATGCACAACTTTTTAACGAAAAAACAGGCTTTTTGCCATCAACTCAAGGCATTAAATCTGCTGGAAATTTTCATCAGATCGCCAGGTCAAATGCAATCAACCATAAGCCTATATAGTTTTTTCACTGATCATGTCAAACAACCAGATATTAATTTTTTTTTTTTTAAATAAAGTTCACAGATTTGCAATGAATACTGTAAAATATTAAAATTCTTATAAATTACAAAATACACCAATCCTCCCACAGCAAATATAATAAACATTTAGAGAAAAGAGTTAGGCAAGTTATGCAATACTGCTAAGTTATACTGTATATTGGACAATTCTTCTTCTTCTTCCCCTTCTTCGGGAGGGGATGGGCATTTTTGTGGGCATTCGCCCTTGGCCCCTCCTCCTTGCATTAAAAAAAATGTCATCTTTGGGGGAACACACATCAACATCATGGAGAAATGAACTTTTTGTCTGTTACCTTTTCATTACTGACATTTTGAAAGAATCAAAATTGAACTTTCTTTATCCATTTTGTAAAGTTTTAATTTAATTTTCATTAGAGATATTAAAATTAGTGATTTTTATTTTATTTCAGTCAAATACTGTCAGCCACCTATCAAAAACAACCTGGGAAGGAGGGAAGCAAGGCAGTAGTGCCCACAGGATTTTCTGACAGGGGGGAGGGGACAGCAGCACTTCCGCTACATTATCTATGTAATTGAGGGGTCACACGTCTTACAGTACCTAAGTGCCACCACACGCAAAAATGTGTTTTTGATGGATATCACTATTTTCACCCTTCCTCTATCGTGTGGTTTGGGTTATAATGACCTTACAACACTAGAAGTATGGTTGAAAACCTTATGAAGCGAACTACTTTTTTCACCTCATTCTGTGCCAGAAATTGCACCCAAAGTTCAGCATAAGAAAATAAAAAAATAAAAAAAAATATATATAAAATATAAAAATCTATTCCAAAAACTCATCATCATCTTCACTAGCATACTTAGAACTCTAGCCAAAAATGAACGTTCTAGCTCAATTAATAACAGAGATACTATTGCCAGAATATTGCTGAACTTTGGAGGTAATGTGTGGCAAATTTTAATTTTGGTGCTTAGGTACCGTAAGACGCAGGACCCCTTATATATATATATATTAGTGTGGACCCAAAAAATGAAGGTTTAAAAATCTTTGTTCCACATGAGTAATGTTATTCCTTTTACTTACCTTAATCAAATTACAAAATTTGAAACCTCTACGTCAAGTTTTAGGGGTCCCGAGAAAATTGCACTTTTCCTTTTAATGCTGAAAAAATTAGTTTGTCCTCATTTTCATAAGTTCTGCTTTATTTTTTGTTGGAAATTCTTTACGATTCTTGAAAACTGTTTTGAGCAGGTATTGTTTGTCCTCTTCTTTAGTTGTCACTGCTTGATTAAATTTTTCAATCAATGCAACACCCCGCTCAGCTGTGTCATTTGTCACTCTAAGGGCACGAACTCTAGCACAGCCTCTTTGGTACTCAGGATCTATTCCCCATGTTGATGCAGAATTTTCAGTGAAGAGAGAATTGAGATGTAGAGCATCAAAAAGAGATTTAGTCCTTGAAGTAACAAAATCAGAAATCCTTTTTTCTTTAAAAGAAGCTAGGGTTACCTTTGCTTCTAAACGTTTCAGTCCCTTATTTCTTGGAGGCATTTTGATATTATTTCGCATTTGCTCCTTTTCTTCAAGGGATATGCTTTTGTCAAAGAAGCTTAATCCAACAAGTGTTTCTGAGAGGTACCACAGATGTCGTTTAATGGCATTTTGGGCTTGCTTGATAACACTTTATATCAAAGAATTTTCCTCCATTATTGCAAAATCTTGCAAAAATTTAAGATCAACATTTGGGGCTTCCTCTGGTTGAGAAGCTTTTGCCCAAGATTTTGCGTATACCAATGCAACAAATAAACAAATTTCTGTTATTGCATCAAGTTCTTTTTAGTCATCTTAAATTGATTTTGGAGAAGAAAAAGCTTAAATGCATAAATTCCTTTTGCCATCCATCTTGCATGATGGTACGCTCCAGGTCTCTTCAAGGGAGTATTAGAAATGCTTTCTTCTCCAAAAAACAAGAGAACAAGTTGAAAAAATTCTTTATAATCATCTCTTGGCTGTTTAGAGTTGAGTGCCTCCTTCATGATTAAGACTGTTTGATTTTTTAAATCTTGAACTCTCTCAATTATTCTGCAGCTTTGGGAATCAACAGCAGTTGTGATTTGAGAATGATCCATAAAATCCCATTGAGTTTTGAATCTTTTGAAGATTGGAATATCAGGCTCAGAGGAATGGCCCATAGAAGTCCGGAAGACTTGAGATAGGACAATCTCATAAATATGGTGTCTGCAGGCTAAATATAAAAGCTCTTTTCCAAGTTCTTGTTCAATTTTAGTGCAAGCTCCAGCATGGATTCCGGTATTGGATGCTGTTGTGTCAAATGACAGCCCAATAATTCTCTGGGTCATATCATGTTCTTGCAGGAGAGAAATGCAAACACGAGCCATCTCCGTACCCGTGCCAGCAGTGACTTTAGGAATTCCCAGCAATTTCTCTTCACCATTCCCACTGACTAACACTGCAATCCTTTCCGTTCTTCCTTCGCCTGCAAGAAAAAGTTAAAATATATAATTTATATATAATTTATATATATTTATTTTTAATATTTTATTTTATATATATTATATTATATATTTAATATTTTATTTTATATTTAATATATTTATATACAGGAATACCTCACTTAACGACCATTCGCTTAACGTACATCCGCGTTAATGACCAAATTAAAAAACTTATAAAAAGTTACAGAGAAAAATATGAAAGGCGTTTGGCACAAACTTTGCCCTCAATTTACTGAGAATTTTGAGGGATTTGAAGAACCAGTAGAGATTGTTAGAAATGAAACAGAAGCGATCGTTAATATTGCTAATAAATTGCAACTTGATGTTTTAACTGATGACATAACCGATCTTCTTCAGGAACATGACCAAGAGCTCACAAATGAAGACCTCATTGAAATGGAAGAACATTGTGAACAAGTTGAAGAAGAAGATGAACCAGTGGAAACTCCTGTTTATTCCTTCACTCTGAAAGGGCTCGAGGAAGCGTTTGCAAGCATGAAAAATATGATCGACATTTTCGAGTCCCAAGATTCTAATTTCGAACGAAGTAGAAAAGTTGCAGCAGATGTAAAGAAATCAATTGCTTGCTATCGTGAAATTTACAATGAAAAGAAAAAAATGTCTTTTAAGCAAAAAACTCTTGATGAATTTTTCACAAAGAAAAAAGATACACCTACTCTATCTACTTCAAGTGAACTGAATGCAAGCAGGAAAGAAGCATCAAGTGACGAAAGTGAAACTGCAATGAGCAGCATATAATTTTTATTATTTGTACAAAATGCTTTGTAAACGATATATTTTATATCTATGATTTATTTTATGCTTTATTTTATATCTATGATGTATTAAATCATTTCTTACGCCTATATTATTGTTTTATTGCCCTTATTTAACATTTTTAAATGTTTTTTATGTCAAATCTCATCAACGAGAACATAACCACCGTTTATAACATTGTGTCTATGTAAATTAGTATCCCGCTTAACGACCGGACACTCGGAACCAATTGGGTTGTTAAGGTGAGGTATTGCTGTATATTATAATTTATATATATATAATATATAATTTTAAATTAAACTTGACTTATTTTAAATTAAACTTGATTTATTTTAATTTGAAGGTAAAATGGTGTAGATTGTGAAAACTAGCTTCAGACAGTGAAATGTAACCTAATTAAATAGAAATTTAGCTATCAAAATGTTTAATTAAAACCAACCAGATAATAACACATTGCCTAGGTGTGAAAACCAGACCCACAACTAAGTTTTTCACCTGAAAGATAAAATATAAATATGCTAAATTAATCAGACAAAAAAACGAACCTGATATCTCTGGGAGCATTTTTCCATCCCAATGAAGAACTAAAGGCTCTCCAGGACAAAATGCTTGCTCTTGATATTCTGTTGCTATTTCTTTGCGTAACTTTTGATGAGTTTGAAGCATAGTAGATTTTGACACTGTAATGTTTTCCAAATTATGGCCCAAAGACTGAGCAACAACAGCATAAGACATAGCTGCATCTCGATTGGAAAGATTCATTCTATCGTAGGCTGCTACAACATTTTTGTCAATAGGCTTTGACTTTTTAGGAGCCAACATTTTCTTTTTAAATTGCTCTTCAGAGGGACCTTGAAAATTCATTTCAAGGTTGTCATCATTAGTTGATGATGATGATGACGATGTGAAATCATCTCTATTGGCAGGCAAGAATGATCTTTTAGATCGCTTCTGCTCTTTGAGGGCTCTTTCACACTCTATTTCTTCATGATGAAGCCTTCTTTTCTCTCTTTTTGCAAGAATTTGGTCTACTGTACCCATGCTACTTTGTGTAGGATATTCTTGCTGGCTTAAGTAGAAAAGCTTGTCTTCTTCATTTGACATCATCAAAAGGGCATTAGAGTGACCAATATCAAGAATTTCAGCCTTAATTTCATCTTTAAACATAGCTTCTTCAATACGGCCTTTTTCTGTTTTTCATCAATTTATCATAACAGCGTATTAAAGAGTCAATCTTTCGGATGGCACTGTCTCTACGCATTGTGGGAATCCTGGCTTTCTCCCAGTAGGTCATCACTTCATCTAAGCAAAGATTAATGGATCTTCATCCCAATTTTTCCTCTTTTTGATGGAAGAAATATGTTTGCAAAACTTGCAGTTTTGTAGGTAAGCGGCAACAAAGTATATCTTTATTTAAATGGCCAATGAGCCAAACTTTAGTTTTAGAACGAGTAGCCATTTTTAGTTTAAAAAATTAAATTTCTGAAATAGTAAAATAAACCAGTTAAATTAGGAGATAAAAAGGATAACTAAAAGGTTCAAGCCAATTAGGCAAAGCCTTTAATTTAGAGTTGACCAATTAAGGATAATATATTTTATCCAAAATTTTTGTTTTCCTTATTAATAATTTTCTCTGAAATAATGATCTAAGATTGTTTTTGTACTCTATTAACACCAAAAATTTCTTAAATAAGAAGAAATTTTTTCATAAGTTGCAACTCAAGAGTTGAGTTGATCATTGATGTTCTAAGCACGCCTATTCATTGGAAAATTTTTATGTCATTAAATCTCGGGACCCCTAAATATTCTCATATTTGACCAAAATTTTGCTGACATGTCTATCTGGTCCGTTTCAGGTCCACCCACTCCACCACAATGCTTCTTACAAACCTAACCCAACACATCTTAGATGGCTTCAACCAACAATCCCCCCCCTGCCCGCACAGTCCTTGTTGCCATCGACATCAACAAAGCTTTCGACACTGTCCCATGCCACATTCTTGCACAAAAGATTATTGATCTCGACATCCCCACCAATGACAAGAAATGGCTTACTAATCTCATTGCAGGCCGACTTGGCAAAGTCATACACAAACAACACTCATCCAAAACCTACAGACTATACAATGGCGTCCCACAGGGCTCCATACTCTCTCCAATCCTCTTCAACCTTTTCATGCATGACCTCCCACAACCTCTCTCCCCCCCATGTCCACGTTTCCTCCTATGCAGATGACCTGACCATAACAGCACAACACCATAACCATAACACCGCCACACGCCTGATCCAGCAGTACATTACCAATCTGGAACTCTGGCTGACTAATAATAGGATGTCAGCATCCCCTCAAAAATCCTCCATCACCCTCCTAACCTCAGACCGCCACGAATCCCAAGCACACCCGAGAGTCACCCTCATGGGACATCCCCTACCTCTAAACAAAACCCCAACAATCCTCGGCCTCACCCTAGACACACACACGTCCTTTTCCCCTCACATATCAAACATCTGCTCCAAAGCAACAAAAAAACTCAACGCTCTCAGAACACTCACCTCCACAACATTCGGTCAGCAGAAGGAATCCCTTAGTATCCTATACAAACAGTTTGTACGTACTACCCTAACTTACGCTGCCCCCACCTGGTCCCCGTCCATCTCCCACACAAACCAGAAAAAGATACAGACCACACAAAACAGAGGTCTCAGAAGCATTACTGGCTGCCTCCGAACCACACCCATCCCACATCTACATGCAGATACGAAAATACTCCCCATTGAACACCACATGAACATGACAGGGACTCAATTCTTCTCCAGAGCACTGGCCCCAGACCACCCATGTCACCATCTCACATTACACAATCCCCCACCCCGCAACAAAAAACGTACTCCTGCTGCTCACTATTCGCAGCTACTGAACAATATCCCCCCTCCTCCTCTAAACATCAACCCCATTAAACATCTCCACACAGAATTTACCCGGAAATACCTACTCGACCAACCACACAACACTGTCCTTCACGATACTCCCCCTGTAGTCCATCAGAGCGAACAAACCCTCCCAAGGAAAACAAGAGTTACTCTGGCCAGGCTCCGTTCAGGACATCACCCCTCCCTCCAACAATACAGACACAGACTCCACCTAGCTGACACCTCCACCTGTCAAAAATGCTACCTCCACCCTGAGGACACAGAACACCTACTCTTACACTGCCACACTCTCTCTCAACAAAGACACAACTCCAACATTACCTCTCTACGAGACCTATGGACCCGTCCCACGGTGGTAGCGGGATACCTGAGTGCTGCCGGGTTCGCATAAGAGAACCCGGGGGCTACGAAGTAAGTAAGTATATATTGGTAATTTATAGAGAATATTTAAGATAACACCTTACTGTATAAGTAATCTTGAGTATTTATACTGTTATAAGTTAAACAAAAGCAATGAAAGCACACTAATACATAGATAACAATTTGATATATAAAAAAAGTAAGCTATTGCATGTAAATATAAAGTTGTTTCACCAGTGTAAAAAATTTAGAGAAAAAATAAACATTTTGTGGTAAATAATTTGACATCACTTGCTTTATTTGTACCTATAATTGCAAAAATGTGTAAATTTTAGATTCAAACAAGGCTGTATATACATTCAATGGTGTAAATATTATTAGATGGTATCATCATATATTTTTGGTAGATTTTCGGTGTTGTTTTATAATTTTGGTAGATTACAGGTTGATACAAAAAATCAGAAATTCTTTGATGAAATATAATCAAAGAATTTCCGATTTTTCATATCAACTCGTAATTTTGATAAAAATCCAAAATTTTTATCAATAATAATAAATTATTTTTATTTCTGTCCATTTCATGTATATATATAAAAATTAACAGTGAATAATTCCTATATAATCATTATATAATCCTTATATGGATCCTTATATTCATTGTCTTCATACAGTACTTGTGTTTGTATGGTTTTTATTTTTGAATGTTCATTTTTACATGAGGAACCAAAGTCGCCTGATGCGAGTTTAGATATAATTTCGATTTTTGCTTTCTATTTTTTCCTTCAGTGTCACAACCATGCAACCTACCATTTCTATTGTTTAGTCGTATCCATATTTCCATTTTACATTGTGAGAGAATTTATTATAATTAATTATGGTTGTCTTGCAGCTAACCCTCATCCCTAAATTTTATTAGATTATGCATACATATTGCATGTGGCATGATTTGAACCCTTGTTCATACTTCTTTATTCATTACTGTATTTCTCTAATTCATCTTTTCTAAATTCTCCCAATAATGACTTATACTGTATGTATAAAGTAAATAACTATGACATCATTGAGTAAATTAATTCCCTTCACATTTTCCTTACCTTAAATACTGAATCACGTATTTAGTATGTGGCTATCTTTCGTATTCAATGTATGGTAAATTCTTTAACATCATAATAAAAACCTTTACACTCTATACGTCATTATGTAAATGTTGTTCATTCATACATCCATGTCCCTTCTTGACCTTTATCTTTTGTTAATTTTATTAATTATTCATTCAGTTACCTAGTGTCAACCTATTGTGAGACTACCAATATGTGTACAATAGTTTATGCATTCCAACATGTCCACTGAGGACGTACATAATTGCCTTACATGCAAGTGGGTTCACATGTATTCTTTTTACTTTTAAGTGCGTTCACCTCTTGCAAGGTGCTCATTAGGGTGGATCACTTTTCACTTTTTTTTAAAAATTATAGCTGGTCAAAGTTTATCCCATGATTTGGTTCAGTGGAAGTACACTGACACCATTTTTACCAAAATCGATCAATATTTAGGGGTTGCACATCGACCTTGAAAATTTCAATTTTGGAAATTTGGCCAAATTGACAATTTTTTACTGAATAAAGATAAATCATCAAATGACCATATTTTCTGAATCCTCTCACTGAAAGAAATCCTCTCAGATACTTACCAAGTTGATCGAACAAGTGGTTTAGAAGTTACACTCACCTAGAAATAACATTAAAATTTAAAATACCGTATTATTTGTCCCCCATTATGGACGTAATCATAGCATCAGTAGCTGGCGCATCCTAAAATCACAATTACACACACACGCTGTCTATGACCAATATTTTTACTAATCACAGTTTGCTTTTTACATATCAACTGTGTCAATTGATTCTTGTTTAATAAGTCTAGACTTTAGTACAATGGATAAACTGTTAACAACAAGGAGTGGGAAGACTCTGAAAGTTACTTATTCTGGAAAAGAGAAAGCAGCAACAACAGCACCACCTTCTCTAAGGTCAGCCACGGATGTCATCTTAATTGGTCAGCCATCTTCCTCGATCGGTGGTGCCAAATTGCCAACCACCCATCAAGTTCTCCAGTACTTCTTCTATGCCAAGCAGGAAACTACTGACAGGAAGGCCGCCATAAAAGACACAGTGGCCAATGTTCTGGCATTTTGGAACATGGCACGTATAAAGACGATCACGAGGCGTAACTGCGAAAGAAAACGAGTTACTGTAGGAAGAGTGGCGCTCGCTGCAGAAGAGCAAGATGAGAGACAGTGATGCTGGAAAAGGTAGGGAGAAGTTTTCAGAAAATCTGAACAAGCTCTGGGACATCGGAGCTCCCGATGCTATTGAAGAGATACAGAAAAGTCGACTGCTCTCAGACAACAACAAAGAAGAAGATATTAAATTTTATGAGGATCAATGGGGGCCTGCGCCAGGCAACAATGAGTGGGAATGATAAAGTGTTCGTTGTAAAGAGAAAATGGCAACTCTCAAGACAACAATCTCGTGATGAGCCAGGCACCTCAAAAACGAAATTAGGAACTGAAGCTGAGAGCGACGATGAATCTATAGAAAGCAGATCATCGAGCAACTCTGAATCACAGCTAGAACCACCATACCGACAGCTGAGAGAATCAACTGTATCAATCAGCCTTCCTCACTGCATCCTCAATGCACTGGCTGTTATTGAAGTGGCTGATCGCTTCCGGATGTCCAATAATCAGGTGTGTATATATCAATAATGATCTTTCCTAGACAAAGATATAATAGACGTAATGACGGAAAATTTAGTGCTTATTTTGTCACATAAAAACCATACGCATCCTTGTCAATTTCGTTTCAATTTCGCACGTAGGTGGCAAGTGTCGTGGTGGCAGTCCTACGTTCGGCAGATCTGCCCGCAGACCTGGACAAATTCAGTATCTCGAAGGACACGTCTCGCCGTGGAAGAGTGGCACATCGTTGTGAAGTGTCGACAGCTGTGCAGAAATCCTTCATAACTCCGAGGCATGCTGTCGTCCACTGGGACGGTAAAGCAATCAAGGTCAGTTTTGCCCTCACCGTGGACAACAGTGAATTAACATGTTCCAGTGGACGATAATGGATTGGCATGTATGACATACATTTCAGGACTCTCTTGGATCATTGGAGCACTGCCAGGCGATTCTCATCTCCAGAGCTCCCCAATGCACAGAAGGAAAGTTGCTGGCCATTCCGACTGTTGCTGACGGCACCAGTCTGTCCCAGGCGACCTTTCGTGCTCTCAAAGAGTGGGGATGCGAGAACAACGTGATTGGACTGTGCTTCGACACAACTTCCTCCAATACAGGGAGGGTGCAGGATGCGGTGGTCTGGCTGGAGAACATGCTTGGTAAACCGCTCTTCCAGCTGGGCTGTCGCCATCACGTTATGGAGCTCATCATGGGGGCAGTGGTCATCACCGCATTTGGAAGAACCACAGCACCAACTGAACCTTTGTTCCAGTATCTGAGGAGAAGGTGAATTTGTTTTCTCCAATGATTTTTTGCCTTCAAAGCAATTGAGATATCAGCGTCCTTCTACTAATGATGTTAATAGCAGTCGAAAAGGGAAACTTCAGTCGTTTTCATGCAATATTTTCATAACTCCCCTTTCAGGTGGGACAAGCTCGACCTCTCGACTTATCGTGAGCTGGAGATCGAGCATTTGGCGGAGGTGACATGGCTGATGGAGCTCCGAGATGAGGCAGTCAAGTTCCTTGGCACCGCTTCTGGTCTTGTCGGAGAAGACTACCAAGAAGTGGTGGAGATTACACTCCTGGTACTTGGAGCCCAGGGGCCTACCATCATGCGAGGTGGATGGCCAAGGTTGGTATTTTGAATTAGAAGTTAAATATTGTATTGCCTTCTGCAAACAGCCATTTGAAGTCCCTACCAGAAAAAAATAAGATAAATAATTTACCATTAAACAAACTTATATGGAGTGGTATCGGTATTTATACATCACAGTGCATATTCGTTTTAGATCATCTACTACACGAAGCTCCTGATGTTCAGCAGTCAGCTGGAGTTTGATGATGAGCTGGTACAGAAACTTCAGAGAGTGGTACTATTTACTGCACTCCTCTACGCACCTGCCTGGCTGGCGGCTCCTGTCACAGCTGATGCCCCGCTGAATGACCTTGTGTTGTACCAGCGTCTTCTGCAGTACAGGGCTGTGGATCGCGAGATTGCAGAGGCTTCACTGGCAGTGATCAGGCGGCACTTGTGGTATCTGAGGCCTCAGACCGTCATTTTCGCCCTCTGCAGTGACAAAGTGGAAGACACTGTGAAGCACGAGATGGCAAAGAAGCTGTACCACCTCGCTGTGTCCGAGGACTTCACGTATGACGTCGTCTCGGTTGATGACATGACGCGCCTTCCAGACCTGATCGATGAGTCATCGTGGTTCGTGTTCACAGGCCTGCAGGTGTGCATGTCTATGTGGCTCACTCTGCCGGTGAATAAGTGGGATCAAGATAAGAACTACTGTGATCTGAAGAATGTCATCTCGCATCTGAAAGTTACCAACGACGTGGCAGAGAGAGGGATAAAACTGATAGAAGATTACACGAACACTGTCACAAAAGACGAGTCACAGCTGCAGGGTCTTCTTCAGCTCATGGAAAAGAGCCGGAAAGAACTCAGTGACTTCAAGGAAAATTCCCCCCCCCCCAAGGAAAATTCCCGCCCCCAAGGAAAATTCCCTCCCCCAAGGAAAATTCCCCCCCCCAAGGAAAATTACTCCCCCCAAGGAAAATTACTCCCCCAAGGAAAATTACTCCCCCAAGGAAAATTACTCCCCCAAGGAAAATTACTCCCCCAAGGAAAATTACACCCCCAAGGAAAATTACTCCCCCAAGGAAAATTACTCCCCCAAGGAAAATTGCACCCACCCAAAGAAAATTAGTTTGTTTAAAATGTGTATTATTATTTATAAATTTATTAAAAATTTATTATAGTAAAAAGTAAAAGATTTATTTCAAATTTATTACAGTAAAAAGTAAAAGATTTATAAGTAAAAGATATATTAAAAAACAATTATTCGACGTTTAATGAAGATTGTATGCAATGCTCTTGAGGAACTCTAAACTATCTGTATTATTATAGGAAAAATTACCCCCCAAGGAAAAATTACCCCCCAAGGAAAAATTACCCCCCAAGGAAAAATTAACCACCAAGGAAAAATTAACCACCAAGGAAAAATTAACCACCAAGGAAAAATTAACCACCAAGGAAAAATTAACCACCAAGGAAAAATTAACCACCAAGGAAAAATTAACCACCAAGGAAAAATTAACCACCAAGGAAAAATTAACCACCAAGGAAAAATTAACCACCAAGGAAAATTAACCACCAAGGAAAAATTAACCACCAAGGAAAAATTAACCACCAAGGAAAAATTAACCACCAAGGAAAAATTAACCACCAAGGAAAAATTAACCACCAAGGAAAAATTAACCACCAAGGAAAAATTAACCCCAAGGAAAAATTAACCCCAAGGAAAAATTAACCCCCAAGGAAAAATTAACCCCCAAGGAAAAATTAACCCCCAAGGAAAAATTAACCCCCAAGGAAAAATTAACCCCCAAGGAAAAATTAACCCCCAAGGAAAAATTAACCCCCAAGGAAAAATTAACCCCCAAGGAAAAATTATCCCCCAAGGAAAATTACCCCCTCAAGGAAAATTATCCCCCAAGGAAAATTTACCCCCAAGGAAAATTACCCCCCAAGGAAAATTTACCCCCAAGGAAAATTTACCCCAAGGAAAATTTACCCCAAGGAAAATTTACCCCCAAGGAAAATTTACCCCCAAGGAAAATTTACCCCCAAGGAAAATTTACCCCCAAGGAAAATTTACCCCCAAGGAAAATTTACCCCCAAGGAAAATTTACCCCCAAGGAAAATTTACCCCCAAGGAAAATTTACCCCCAAAGAAAATTTACCCCCAAGGAAAATTTACCCCCAAGGAAAATTTACCCCCAAGGAAAATTTACCCCCAAGGAAAATTTACCCCCAAGGAAAATTTACCCCAAGGAAAATTTACCCCCAAGGAAAATTTACCCCCAAGGAAAATTTACCCCCGGAAAATTTACCCCAAGGAAAATTTACCCCCAAGGAAAATTTACCCCCAAGGAAAATTTACCCCAAGGAAAATTTAACCCCAAGGAAAATTTAACCCCCAAGGAAAATTTAACCCCCAAGGAAAATATTACCCCCAAGGAAAATTTTTACCCCCAAGAAAATTTTTACCCCCAAGGAAAATTGCACCCACCCAAAGAAAATTAGTTTGTTTAAAATGTGTATTATTATTTATAAATTTATAAAAAATTTATTACAGTAAAAAGTAAAAGATTTATTTCAAATTTATTACAGTAAAAAGTAAAAGATTTATAAGTAAAAGATATATTAAAAAACAATTATTCGACGTTTAATGAAGATTGTATGCAATGCTCTTGAGGAACTCTAAACTATCTGTATTATTATAGTGCTCCACTAGTCTCTTCAGTCTTTATTTTTATATATTAAGAGAAGAGGATTCTTTATACTGTACGGCATTGACGATTGGTTAAACTAATTTTCTTTGGGTGGGTGCAATTTTCGTGGGTGCAATTTTCTGTGGGTGCAATTTTCCTTGGGTGGAATTTACTGGGGGGAATTTTTGTGGGTGGAATTTTCATGGGTGGAATTTTCAGTACACCCAATGTACTACTCCGAAATTGTCACCATTTAGGAATGTATACTCGGCGATATTGTGATTATTATTTTATTTATTTATTTATTTATTTTTTTCATTTTATTTTGGAATCTTTCAAAATTCTGATGTGTGTTTAGAGGAGGGGAACTTAACCTTCAATTGCACTTCCCCAAAATTTAGACTTATTTAATTCTTGTATTGTAAATTGAGACACTCCTGTCTTAGCAGCCCTTCAGCGAGGAGGTTGGAGCCCTTTTAAATTCCAGCCTGAGCCATGGTCAAAAGAGGTCAAGCCCCTCCCCCTGTAAATTAAACTTAGAGGCTGAGCATTGCCTGTACATTTCAGCAGTAAATTACAGTAAAAGAAAGTTTTTTATCTTTTCCTTCAAGCCGTGCTCTCATCCGAGAACTCAGTCAATAAAGTAGAGAAAAATAATTTCCTGATACATTATAAGAAGAATCAGTGAACCATCAGATAATTTAGTAAGTTTTCACAGAACCCTCCAATCCACTCTAAGAAGAAATCAGAGAGTAGTATAGAAGAAACTATTGTGAGTAACAAATCCATTGCTGCCTCCTAACCAGAACCTCCGTCGACTTCGAACCAACCAAGGCCATAGAAGAGGGGGTTAACATATATGTACTGTACTTATATGAAAAAGTTTCATACAAGTACATATAATAGCAATATTTATATATATATTATGGATGACAGGGGAGGCACGTGTCCAACTGCCCACCCCTGCGGGTGCTACTGAAGCCAGGGGTAGCCTTGGTAATTACAAAATTTGTGTTATACCATTTATACTAAAATATGTTCATTTTCCATTGTTTCTTCTGTACTAGGCCAAACCATACTTTTCAATTGCCTTAAGTAGTTTAAATTCTATAAATCTACCTAAAAGTTCAGCTAACCTAACCAAACTTTTCCTAATAAGTATATAAGTAAAAGGATGTCCATTTCATTTGGCTCAAATGAAACAATATAAAGCAAAAACATTTTGGCAATGATATAGACAACAACCCTACTCTAGGGCCGATATATAACATCAATTAATATAAAATCTTTTATAATTTTACGTGCATACTGGATATTTTTATTTTTTTTTTATAATCAGCAAGTATTTTGTCAGCTACTCACTTAACTATATTTTTTATTTGAAATATGAAAGTTGAAAAAAGTTATTAAGCCTATATGCTTAATTAAAAGAAAATCTACTTACATTTTTTGCAACATTCAGTACTTACATTTACTTTTTATAATAATTTGCCTCTTAAACTTTTGTCTTTACTGGACTCTGATTAATTAACGGCTAACACACATTAATTAAATAAATTAAAAGCAATTAAGTTAATTAAATTAAGTAAGAATCTATAAGAAAATATGAGAAATAAAACACTAATGCTGTCTATATAAAATCAAATTGGCATTAATACAAGAACAGTACAGTACAAACTTTCACTTACAATTCAACCACAGGAAATTCTGGTGCTGTTCCACCATCTCCTCCTCCCTCCAACTTTATGATGTTGTAAATTAGAATCTCTTCTAAAGATGTTTCTTCTGCTCTATCTGGGCTCAACTCTAGGAAGGTGTATGGTCCTGATGGTGTTCCTCCTTTTGTCTTTGTCTCTCACCTGGTATTTTTCCTTCCTGCTAAGAGTTTGCTTTCATTCAGCCTGTTCCAAAGAAGGGTGACTGCTCTCAACCCTCCAACTATCGTCCAATTGCTTTGATTTCTTGTCTTTCCAAAGTTTTTGAATCTATCTTTAATAGGAAGATTCTTAAACACCTCTTCAGATAGTCAGTATGGGTTCTGCAAGGGACGCTCTACTGTCAATCTTCTTGCTTATCTCTTGGACTCTTGGTCATCCTCCTTTTGGGATTTTGGTGAAACTTTTGTTATTATGGTAGACATATTAAAAGCTTTTGATAGAGTCTGGTACAAATCTTTAATTTTCAAAAGTCTGCACTCCTTCAGTTTCTACCCTTCTATCAGTGCCTTCCTCTCTAATTCCCTTTCTGGACAATCTTCTAAAGCTATCAACAATGGTGTTCCTCAGGGTTCTGTCCTGTCACCCACTCTTTTCCTTTTATTTATCAATGATCTTTTCCTTTTATTTATCAATGATCTTTTACTTCACACTTCCTGTCCTATTCACTCCTATGCTGATGATTCCACTCTTCACTTCTCCACCTGCTTCCCAAAGCATTCCTCACAGTAGTCACTCCATGATTCGCGTGGTACAGCTATGGGACACCTGACTTCTGATCTTTCTGCTATATCTGTTGGGACAAAAAACCTTGTGGCTCTCAATGCCTCAAAAGCTCAGTCACAATCTTCCACACGACTACCCCTTCAATGACACACAACTCAATCCTTCCTCTTCTCTTAACATTCTTTGCATTTCCTTTTCTCAATCTTTCCTGGAAAATTCACAAACTCTCTTTCTAAAACAGCTTCCACAGTTTCTTCATCCCAACTCAGTTGCTCTCTCTGTACTGGAGTCTTGTTCACTACTGCATGGAGTATGCTTCTCATGTATGGGGTGGCTCAACTCTCACAGCCATACTTGAGTGGGTGAAATATATATATATATATATTATTATATCTATATATATATATATATTATATTATATAATATACACAGTATGTCCCACAAAAAAGTACACCCAACTTTAGATTGTACTAACTCCTCCAAAAATTGAGATATTTCGGATCTGTTTGTTTGATTTAATATGGCAAATTATTCTTTGTTAACGTTCAAATTTATTCATGTTTAAACGAATTAGTGTTTAAGCATCTGCTTTTAACTGAAGGATACAACAAAATGGATTGCACAAAATTGGTCAATGAAAAAATAATGTGCGCGCTATCGATGTAATGAAAAGACAAATACATAATAATAGATACTTTAACATAATTTTAATAAGATACAAAGCAGATTTTTCTTTATTCCTTATTGCAAAAGTTATGCTTAGTTTCGTTTTCTTTCAACATGACCGCCATTCCTATCCATACAAATCTGGAGTCGAGCTCTCATCTTCCCCATCACTCTTTTGATAAGATCTGGATTGTCTTTTAACAAGTTGATTTCAGCTGTGATGCGAGTCCTCAAATTATCTAAATTGATAGGTTGTGATGCAAATACTCTATTTTTCAAATGACCCCATAAAAAGTAATCAGACAGGGTCAAGTCAGGGCTTCTGGGAAGCCATTCAATGTCATGGCCTGTAGCAATTACTCTTTGGTGGAAGACTTCCTGCAAGTGTTCCTTCACAATAACTCTCCTGTGAGCAGGAGCTCCGTCTTGCACCCACCAAATACGATTAAATCGGTTGCAAGACAGAGCTCCTGCTCACAGGAGAGTTATTGTGAAGGAACACTTGCACGGATAATTCTCCTATACAAAGCGTCATTCTTTACGTTAATTATACTGCGTGTTTGCAGTTATAACACTGGTATGCATATGAAATCTTTTTGTCTGCTGTGAGGGTTTTTTCAACTCATTATATAATTCGACCATGCTGAATTCGAAAATGACATTGGTTTTCCTCAATCAGGTCAGGTTTTTTCTCTATTGGCCATTTATTATAAGTCCAATTTTATCCCTAAATTTATTGATTTTTTTTAGCTTAAACACTGTAGATATGAGTAATATTATAAGAACACTCGTGAAAAATGAAAACATTGTGTGAATAAATACTTTTATTCATACAATGAATATGGAAAAAAGTTTATTGAGGAAGGAATGAAGTTTTTTTGGCTTTCCATCTGTGTTTTTCTTCGGGCACGTCTCGCTTCAAACACCAGCAATAGTCCGCCAGCATATTGATATCCCAGTTTCCCTGGTACCTCTCTTCCATTATTTTGATATCTTGGTGAAATCATTCACCCTGTTCCTCACTATAATCCCCGCAATTTTCAGGAAAATAGTCCAAGTGGGACCAAAAAAGTGCATTTTGATGGACATACGCGACCCATGAGCTTTGAAAGCTTCCATCAAGTTTTCGACAACGGACTCGTATTCTGGACTTCTACGCTTGCCAAGAAAATCAGTGACAACTGATTTGAATGCCTGCCAGGCATTCTTCTCAGTTGGAGTCATTGCGTTTTCGAACTGAGTATCCTTGATCAAAGTTCGAATTTGAGGACCATCAAAAATGCCAGCATTTAGTTTAGCATCAGATATATGAGGAAATTTACTCTCGAGATATCGGAATGCTGAACCCTCCTTATTCATTGATTTGATGAAATTTTTCATCAAGCCCAGCTTAATATGAAGTGGTGGGAGCAAAATTTTTGTTGGTGGTACAAGGGTACAAGGGGCACTGAAATGACATTATGCGACCCAGGTTCAAAATTCTCTCTGGATGCCCATTCACACTGTGCATAGTGCTTCTCATCTGCTCGGCTATCCCATTTGCAGAGGAAACATGGGTATTTCGTGTATCCCCTTTGCATCCCCAATACAAATGCCACAATCTGAAAAAAAATGAAAATATTTAAAGAATTTAGAGAATTTGTTCTATCAGATTAAAAAATCTATGCATTAGACTATCACTTCTGTGGGGAAGTTAAGTGTTCTTATATGCTCTCAAATAATCTTTGGAAAAACAACATAGTCAATAGCAATAGTTTACTTATGATATTAGTATTACCTTCAAATCTCCACAGATCCTCCAGTTATGTTGGTCGTATACGAGAGCATCCAGTAAAATTTTCATGTTATCGTAGCTCTCAGTAAGTTGTACGGAATGTGCTACAGGGACTGATGCAACCCTATTCCCAATGTTGAGAAGTACTGCTTTCAAACTTCGTTTAGACAAGTCTATAAATAGCCTCCATTCTGATGCGTTATATGGCAGGCCCAAGGATTCGATTAGCCCCTCAACATTGCAGCAGTACACTAAGGAAGAGGTATTTTCGTGCACTGCAAAAACTTGCGGAATTCTTTCTCTCGTTTCCTATACCAGGAGAATGTTGTTCCCGGAGCCAGCAAGTTGTCCTCTCGAAGTCATGAGCCCAAGATCTCAGCAGCTAATTTGGAAAGTCCTAAATCCCTGGTAAGATCATTAAGTTTGGCCTTGTTGAGAGGCCTCGGCTCATTTGAAGCGGTATTTTGAGGTATATACGACTGGGACTGGTCATTGGCATTGGTCATTGATTCATCATCAGAATCATCGAAGTCCAGGGTTTGAGGTGGGTTGGGTATTGGAATTCCAGGACCATGGGGTAAACACAGAAACATGGATATAAAACTTGCATATGAAATAGAAGAAGCATTCAGACAGTGGCAGCTCGTGAGGGAAGGCTGCAGTCTGTAAGATATGAAATAGGTCGATGGAGTATGTATATTTTCTTTCTTTTTCATTCATATTGTCCCTTCGGGGACAATATGAATGAAAAAGAAAGAAAATATACAATCATTGTATATGTAAATGTAGCTTGTATAACAATATATATGTGTAAATGTATTTTCTATAACAATATGTATATATAAATGTATGATTACCATTATGGTGAATATTATGCTATATATAGTGAATATTATGTCAAGTTTCATACGAGGATTTCAAAATATTTAAGAAAAATAAATTTATAAGCCAACCTTGGAGGTTTGTCATGCAGAAATAGCAATCTGTCACGTGATCCTTTCCTTCTCTCCAAATCATAGGAATTCCAAAAGGCAAAGATTTCACTCTACCTTTGCTCCATCTTCTCAAATTTTCAATGCATGTCTTGCAGCACATATGAGGGGCGAAATTTTTGTCCTGGTCCCCTAGCTTAATTCCAAAGTATGCTCTATACATTGTCTTCACAAATTTAGTGATTTGGGACTGGTTATTTGGCATGGTAACCATCCACATATGTAGCAGAATCTATTGGGATCATTTTTACACGCTCTATTCATTATGAAATATTTTATCTATATGCCTGAAAAGTAAAAAAAGATATTATACAAGTGATGATAGATGTTACTGTTCCAATTCCGCTTTGACAAAATCACGAAAAATTCTATTTTACTTATGAGGCCAGAGCTGGATAACCTGAGCTGATTGAGAAAAACGGATTGCAGATTCGAAATCAGCAGGAAAATCTCTATAAGAATCACTTACAAAACCCTTGACAGCAAAATTGATGCATACCAGTGTAATGTACATAATGTTACGGCATGCGGGAGGTGCCCCTTTGGGGCATTGGTTTCTGCGCGCATGTAGAGGAATTACGACATTTGATTGGGTGAAGCCCGTGGTGTAATGGTTATCATATCTGACTGGCAATCGGAAAATCCCGGGTTCGATTCCCGGGTGGTTACCTCATTTTTTCATGTTTCATTCTTTCGCTCTCATCTAGCGCGGATAATTCTCCTATACAAAGCGTCGTTCTTTACATTAATTATACTGCGTGTTTGCAGTTATAATGTATATATATATATATTATATACAGGGTGTCCGAGAATTATCTGTACAATTTTTGGCTGTTATTAAAAGTCAACCATGAAGTGTAGAAATTCCAGTGTTGTCCCATTTTACAGAGAATCTCATTAAGTTTTTTCTGATACCACGTTTTGACAAGCTTTTTAGAAATGTACGCGGGTGACAGACATTGATGATTTAAAAGCAAGAATCACAGCTGCTATTGAGCGAATTGATGTTGATATGCTGCAGCGTACATGGCAACATTTGGAGTATCGATTGGATGTTTTGAGAATCACTAATGGTGCACATATCGAATGTTTGTAACAACGTTACTTTAATAAAAGAAACTTTTGAAAATACAGATTCTAAATAATCTTGTTTAAGAATTTTACGTGTGTTATCAAGAATTTTATTAAAAGATGAAATTGTACAGATAATGTTCGGACACACTGGAATTTCTAAAAAACTTGTCAAAACTTGGTATCAGAAAAAACTTAATGAGATTCTCTGTAAAATGGGACAACACTGGAATTTCTACACTTCATGGTTGACTAATATATATATATATATATATATATATATATATATATATATATATATATATATACACACACAATTACAATGTGGGCATAGAATGTTTTGAGAAATATTTATAAAAATAATAATCTTTATAAAGTTTATATACAGACAGATTGGTAGAGAGAGAAAGATAGATGCTGTAATCTATATATATATATTACTATATTTAATATGTTCTCTCCGAATCCTTTTATTTTGTTAATCAGGGATGGCTGAAGGAGAAGGGAAGACTGATGCCACAAATACCGAATGATACTCAGTAAAACTCACAGGAAGCTTGTGTAGACACATTTATAAAAAAATTTCATAAATACATGGAAATCAATACTGAGCAAGAAATTGATGGCAAAATTGCCACTGCCCTGAACAATGCAGGCTTATGCAAAGAGGCCCTTCACCTTCAGAAGAAGCTAAAGGAAGTTGCTATTGCACTTGAAAATTGCACCTATGAAAATTTGGTTACATTTTTAAGTATGGTACATCTGCTACTTAATTATTTTAATACCTACTCTAGTTTTATTTTAATTAATTAACACTTTGCGTAAAAATTTTATTTATACTTTATTCTGGGATTTATTATATCAATGTAATCAAATTTTTGCAGCTTCAAAGTGATTCAGCAACTTTGTCAACTGCTGTTGAAACATGGATACAGCTCTTGCAAAGTGAAGACCTCAAGCCATACAGAGCTCAAATTAAAAAATGAATGACTACTACATAAAAGAATGGTTCCACAGCATCATACTTCATGGACCCTCAATACATGGGTAAGTATCAATATTTATAATCTATTTATAATATATTCTTTGTTTTCATAGAAATAGTATTTTATATATAGGGTGTCCATAAATGATTACCCTGATTAAAGCATTCTATAACTTTTAAATAAACACTTGTATTCAAACACAGTTTTAATCATAAGTAGATAAACATACAAAGTTTTGATACATAGTTAATGAACTTAATAAGCTTCCACATGTGCACCCCTAGTGGCATGTAAAATGTCTAAACGGTATTCACACTCACGCCACACATTTTCCAACATTTCTGGGTTAACTGTTGCAATTGCATCCGTAATGCATTCTTGCGATGTCCTGATATCTGGAACAACTGTTGCTTAAACCAAATCTTTAACATGACCCCAGAGAAAGAAATCCAGCGGGGTAATGTCTGGTGATCTTGGGTTGGGGGCCATGTGATTGGCCCGTCCCTGCCAATCCATCGATTTGGAAATGTTGCGTCGAGAGTTTCACAAACAACATGCGCCCAATGAGGGGGTGCCCTATCTTGTTGGATGATGACAGTTGGCTGCCTGTCCTGCAGCTGGGGGATGGCGTAATTGGTGAGCATATCCAGGTACACAGCTGCAGAAACAGTGTTCTCAGTGTTTCCACCATCCCATCGGAAACTGATGGTCTACCATTGCTCTTTCCCTTTTCCACGTTCCCAGTTTCCAAGAATTTTTTCATCTACGACTTAATTAACTTCACGTCAGGTGGATTCTTTCCATACTTTGTTCTGAACCTTCACTGAACACTGACAGGAGATTTTGTTTCTGCAAGCCACACAACACATTGTGCCTTCTCTGTCACAGACGCCATCTTAACTGAACAGCTACTACAGCGCTCCTAGCGGCGAATGCAGCAGATGAAACACACCAGCACAGAAACTCTATGCGTGTACGAGATCACCTGTAAAAAGAAAATGGATGTAAGATTCGTCATTAAAACATGAGAGCATACTGTTTTCAGGGTAAACATTCATGGACACCCTGTATATGTATATATATATTAGGGTGCATCAGCCTATAAGGGGTGAAATTTCGAACTTCGGATATTGATTCGGCCCTATGATATTATGGTTACAATCCCCAACAAACCTTCAGTGTCCACGTTTCAACCTGTTCTGACAATATTTAGTGGGTCCACCTCGAAGATGAAAATTTGACAATAGTGGAATTTTATGGTTTTACTAGAAAACCTTGTGTGTAAGCGTTGTAGATTTTGTTTGAAAAAAAAAATTGTAAATATAGTTAGTTTTAGGCAAGTTTTAGCCTCAATTCATGAAATTATCTGTCTTTTTAGACTTTTTTTTGTATTATTCTGAGAATCATGAAGTGAGTTACCAGGATGCGGGACGAGGACCCAACTTGCCAAGCATCCGACCAACCACCACCACCTATTAAAAATGATATTTCATGATAAAATACTTGTAAAAATTGATTTATTGCTTATTGATATCTTAATTCTTCTTCTTTGTCCTTTTTTCTTTTAAAACAGATGATAAAGAAGCTTGTCTCTTTCTCAGATTAGGAGTGGCTTTTCTGTCAGCTTCTACAACTTGGAGAACATTTTGAAGATGTTCTTCAGTCCTTGCAGCCTCATAAAAGTCACTGCATAGTTTTACTGCCCTCTCAGAGCCATCATTTATGACATTTATAGCCAAAAGTTTTTCTTTGGAAGATATAAATGATGCTGTTGTTTTCCATTCAACAATCTCAACTATTAAAAAATCATAGTCTAACTATAGTGAAGAGAATATGAACCATGAGTTTTTGTCAACCAAGTCAGCTAGTGTGGTTTCTGATCGTAGATTGGTAGGGAAATTAGGCTTTCCAAAACTAGATCCATGTCTACCTTCTGGAACCACTGTCTCAATCTTGTGTGGTTTATAGGAAAGTAGATGGCTTGTTGTTATAGCACGAAGTTAATTTTTTTGGAACCAAATCGCTGAATAATACAAGAGGAATCATCTCTGATGAAAGGTACCAGAGATGATGTTTCAAAGATGTTAGAGCACTTTTTGCTATTTGCTTGTTTACTTCCTCGTATCTAAGAAGCTTTTTGTAAAGCTGCAAATCGTGCCATGGTGCATCAAAAACTGAAGAGCAGGTCATCCACCATGGGTAGTAAATCAGTGAAATGAAGGTTGCAAACTCTCTCAGTTTCAGAATTTGCTGCTTGTTTGTGATTGTTACTGAAGGTAGTTTTGAGATATTATCTTCTAGTAATGCAATTTTTAGAGCATATATTGCTTTACTCATCCATCTGGCTCTATGTATAGCACCAGGTCGCTGAAGGGTTATATCCTTATCACTAGGTCCTGCATTTAAGTATAACACAACTAAGTCAGAAAATTGTTTGTAGTCATATCGTGTATGTTGCTTTTCTATATTACTTATTTGAATTGCATAATCAGTCCATTCCTGAAGAATCTCCTGGACAGCTTTGGAGTACTGATTGAAGTCAATTTTTTTCAATTTTTCATCCTTGGAAATCCACTGAAACTTTTCTCAAAATCTGTTAAAGACATTAATTTCTGGTCCACTCGAAGTTTCTACTTTCATGTCCTGAAACACATGACTCATAACAACTTCACCAACATGATGCCTGCATGCAGACCATAATAAAGGCCGTCCAATCTCTTGTTGGATAGTTATGCATGCAGCGCTCACATGTCCCGTATTGGTTGCTGTAGTGTCGAAAACCAAGTTCACTATTGAATCAGAGCAGTTCCACAATTTCAGTAGCTTCATAACTTCTTCAGTCAAGTTTTTCCCAGATTGGCCACTGCCACCAGCACTAGGATGATATGATGGAATACCAAGTAGTTTGAGATCCATTGAATTTCCAACTGATACGGCTAATCGTTCTTCTGTAACACATTTATCCTGCAGAGTAGAAATTATTTTTGAATCCCAATGAAGTGAGGCCAATTTAGGAGGATTCCAGGATTTTTGAATGGAACTTGAAATTTTTTGGGCTACTTCGTGTCTTGCTCTATCAGCTGTAGCATATGAAGTTGCCACTGCCTTAGTGTTACCACCACATTCTTTAACAAAAGCTTTTGTGAATGCAGCCTGTTGTGCCAGAGTCATTTTCATTCTTGATGCCAAAGAAACAAGTTTTGGTCTTTTCAGAATGTCATGAGGAATGATAGCTTGAGTACCTAAACAGACTGTTGACTGTGTGGATTTTCCATCTTTTTCAGCTCCATCATTAGCTTCTGACTCACTCTCAATGGTAGTTGTATCGCTTGTGCTACTGCTTTCTAATTCAACATAACTGCAAGAAGCTTCAGTGTCTCTCAATTCCTTTTCTTTTCTCGCATTTTCTTCACATTTTCGAAAATTAATGCGCTTCATTTTGATGCTAAAGTTTGATCATGAGCTCCAAAAGAAGCAATTCTATCCCCTTGCATAGATTGAAGAAATTGTATATCTTCTGGATTACTCATCATTTTTTCGGCATTTTTAATCCACAGTGGAAAAGTCATTTTAAGTTGCATTTCCATATCTTCTAGTCTTGTCTTTGTACTTTGTAGCTCTCTTCTTTTCAATGGAATTTCTCTCAGTTTCGCATTCTTTTCTGACAATGAAATTATTTTCTCACATGCTTTTTTCTCAGTAATCATTGGTATGTTGGCTTTATTGTAGAATGGTTGAATTTCTGTTAAAATTTTTTTTAGCTATATCTCGCTTAGTTCTCTCTTTTAGACCCTGTTGCTGGTGAAATAGGAAACATCTAAGAACTTGTTCACTTGTTGGCAAGTGACATCCTACAATCTTTGCATCATTATTTGTGATGCCAGGACCTAATCCAAATATACAGGTTTTTTTCGTGTTTTTACATTAACTTTATCTGCACCACTTGAACAAGTTTTACCACTAGAAGTGGCTTCACTGGCTTTACCACTATTATCCATTATATCATATATCAACTATTATCACCAACATATATCAAAAATTGACCTCTAATAGAAACATAGATTAATATTAAAGTAGTCTACATGCCTGAAATGGCAAATGATGTTTATTAATAGTAGCTATGGCTTAAACACAAGCAAACTAAACATACTAGGCCTATAGTACCTTAAGGATCATTCAATTCAATAAAATAAAGGTATATGTGAAAAAAATAATTTAAGGCAATTTATCCCAAAAATTGTCATTTTTGTAAAAGTTTAGGAGCTAGGTGGACCCAGTAGATATTAATCAATTGACCTGAAATTTTGCATGTGAATTTTTTTTTAGGGAATGTAACCATAATAACATAGGGCCAAATCAATTTTTGAAAGTTGCCATTTTTGATGCACCCTAAATTTTATATATACAGGGTGGGCGGAAAGTAGCTCCCTATTTTGGATTGGTAAAAAAACACGTATATTATCCATTTATTTCAGAAGAAATAATATGAAAAGGTAGGCATACATGGTAGGTTTTCTCTAAAATTCAATGTGGGCTCCAACTCTTTCCACCAGCTTCTGGAGCCGCCCAGGAATGGCGTCCACTGACTTTAGCAGGAACTCCGGCGGGATGGAGGACATGACTTCCCGAATTCGGTCCTCCAGTTCTTCCAATGTCCTCGGTTTGGTGCGGTAGACTTCTTCCTTTACCCACCCCCAAAGAAAGAAGTCGCACGGTGTCAAGTCGGGGCTCCTGGCTGGCCATTGATGTGGACCACGACGACCCATCCAACGCCCAGGGAAGTGGGCATCCAGCCACTCACGGACAACAATGGCCAGCCAGGAGCCCCGACTTGACACCGTGCGACTTCTTTCTTTGGGGGTGGTTAAAGGAAGAAGTCTACCGCACCAAACCGAGGACATTGGAAGAACTGGAGGACCGAATTCGGGAAGTCATGTCCTCCATCCCGCCGGAGTTCCTGCTAAAGTCAGTGGACGCCATTCCTGGGCGGCTCCAGAAGCTGGTGGAAAGAGTTGGAGCCCACATTGAATTTTAGAGAAAACCTACCATGTATGCCTACCTTTTCATATTATTTCTTCTGAAATAAATGGATAATATACATATTTTTTTACCAATCCAAAATAGGGAGCTACTTTCCGCCCACCCTGTATATATAAACGTAAAGAACGACGCTTGTATAGGAGAACATTCCGCGCAAGATGAGGAGGGAGAATGAACAAATGAAAAAATGAGGTAACCACCCAGGAAACAAACCTGGGATCTTCCGATTGCCAGTCAGATATGATAACCACTACACCATGGTCCTCACTCGATCAGATCAGAAGTCGTAATTCTCCTACATACGCGCAGAAACCAATGCCCCGAGGGGGGCATCTCCCGCATGCTGCACCTTATATACATTTTAACTGCAAAGAACACGCAGTATAATTAACGTAAAGAACGACACTTGTATAGGAGAACATTTCCCAGGTGGTTATCTCATTTTTTCATTTGTTCGTTCTCCCTCCTCATCTTGCGCGGAATGTTCTCCTATACAAGCATCGTTCTTTACATTAATTATACTGTCATATATATATATATATATATTTATTAACAGGAGCAGAACTTGATGAAGAGCAAGCAATGGCAGCAGAACAGTGGATAATCAGCAACAAGCTTCAATATCTAGCATATTTTCTGGCTTTCAAAATAAAAGACAAGAACCTTTTCTCTGTATCAATGTTTAATAATCAAGTCATTCAACTGTACAGAAAATCTTCCTCTACTTGGTGGCAATTGATGAAAATACAAACTGCAAAAAGAAATGCTATTGGTATGGAAGATTTCTGCAACTTTTGTGAACATCTACTGAGTTGTACCCCAAGTTCAGCTGCCACTGAGAGAGTTTTCTCAACATTTGGACACATCTGGTCCAAGCTATGCAACAAGCATGGGGCAGAAAAAGCAGGAAAGCTGGTCAAAATAAACAAATATTTACGTAGTGGAAGTGAACTGAATGATGATGAAGTTTGATTGCTTTGAGATGTGCCAGTGCTTAATAAATAAATACTAACTAAGATTATCTGAATTTAATTAGTTTATTACTTTTACATGACACTTCATTCAGCAAAATTAAATATTTTGGAGTTCAGTTTTAATTAAAAATAAAGTTGACGTTGAGTTGAGCTTTGTGCTTTTGTTATTTATTTAATAAAACAAAGTCCTACATGACTGCAATGACTCTTAAATACATGGTATTGACTTTTATATTACTTTTATTAGCTTATTACAGTAACTCATTGTTTTAAAATATCTGAAAAAACCCACTTGAGTGAGTTTTAATTGTTTTTTTCAGGTGGGCTTTTTCTGAAAAAAACAACTGGGGTCAACTGGGTCAGGTCCAATCAGGCCAACCCTGTGGAGTATGCTGTGCAGTTCTGGTTGCCCACCCTCAGGAAAGATATTGACAAGCTGGAGTGAGTCCAGGAGAGGGCCACAAAGTTAATCCCTTCTGTTAGGCATATGGGCTACAATCGATGCTTACGTGCCCTGAATTTGTTTACGCAGGTTCAACAATGTCAATTTTTGAAGCATGTTTAGTTTAAATGATAACCCAACTCACAACAATGGTTGGAAGTTTGATTTGAAATGATTTAGCACTAGTGTGTGTGTGGGAATTACTTTACCTACAAGATCTGTGACACGTGGAACAGGCTACCTTCAGAAGTTGTGAACAGTTTCTCTGTAGATCAGTTCAAGAAAAGGTTAGACTGAATCTTGCACACTATTCGAGGGTGTATGAATATGAATTTTTCTCTGGCACTCGTTGCCATTGGTACCTCCTCACTATGGGCCACAAGGCCTTTTGAGGTACTGGTACTACTTTTCTCTCTCTCTCATTTCTTTACTCTGTAAGTGCATGCCTCCTCCTTTAAGGAGTGCGCACAGTACCAGACTTTCTACACTTTCTCATTCCTTTTCTGTCCAACTCTCTAGTGCAAGGGTTAATCAGTATTTTCAATCTTTCATCTACTCATCCGGTCAACTCTGGAAAAATCTTCCTCAATCCATCTTTCCTCCTGTCTATGACCTCCCATCTTTCAAACACAGTGTCTAGGCATCTCGAAAACCCCAGACCTTGATTTTGGCTCTCCTCTCCTTTTTTTGTGGGGAGGGCACTTTTGTGGGCATTCGCCCTTGGCCTCTCCTTCCTGCATAAAAAAAAGTCAAGATGCCCATTTACCTGGGAACATGGGAACCTGGTTCCCATACAAACCACCACAATTGCATACAATTTCAGGCCAGGCATGATCTTAACTTTTGCATATAAAGACAAATGCAACTTTGAAACAATGGAAGACAACTTTTAGTTATAATTCTAACATACTTTTAATTGTACTCCATGGTATGGTAAGTTTATCCCAACTGGGTAATTCTACGAGAAATAGACAAATGAAGTACACGGTAACCTCTTCAAAATTCATGAAACTTGGTGTGAGGGTTGGTTTAGGTCCACATTACAAAAATCTGAATTTTTTTGAAAATTGGTCAAGTTGGTCAAATTTTATGGCTTGACCAAATTTTGGTCAAATGAAAAACCAACAATTTTCAAACGTAAATATCTCAGCTGCTAATTGTGGTAGCATAATAAGTCTTAAATGATAAAATATGTAAAATTAACCGTAGTTTCTAAATATGTATCTTTTTTTAGGGTAACAAAAATAAAATTATGATTTTTTGGAAAATTTTTTTTTTTTTTTTTTTTTTGCGATTTGGCAGCATACAGTATACAGTAATACCTCGCTTTACGACGCCTCGCTTTACGATACCCCGGGTTTACGAATTTTATTTTAAACGAAATAAAAAAATAAAGTTAAAAAAACAATATTAAATGTCAAAAATAAATCGTACACGTAAAAAATAAGTACATATCATTCGTGCGAGCGTTTGTTCACTCTGGCGGAGCATTTTTATCGTGTTTGTATCGTTGCGTTGAAGTGAGAGGTTGTTATTGAAATTTACAGAGAAAAGAAAAAATCTTCTTTAAAACAAACCACTTTGGATGCATTTTTCAAGAGTCCTCCATCCACGACTGCATCTACAAGTGCGTCTGAAGGTGCTTCTACGAGTAAGTCAAATAAAAATTAAACTTTCTCTCTCTTTTTACATATATCTTTGCTTTGTTTTTCATTTCATTAAACCATTGCTGCATAAATTATCGTTTTATTACCTTTTCTTGCAATTTTTTTTAATAAATTTGTTCCAAGAACGTATCCCTTAATATAACATTAAGCCTATGGGAAATAATGCCTCGCTTTATGATGCCTCACTTTACGATTGGACGCTGGGAACGCAATAATTCGTAAAGCGAGGTATGCCTGTATACCTAATTTTCTAGTATACGTAAATTTACCTAACCCTTAAAATGCCTCAAAACACAAAATTTTGTTGCAATCCTATGAAAAAACACTCTAGAAGAATTTCCTGTAACATCAAAAAGTAAACTCTACCATGGCAGCTGCAAGCTATGGAATTTTGGAAGAAAATCAATTACTATGCAGCAATTGCTATGTCACAATTAAAAAGAAGCCAATTGTATTAGAACATGTTCAATGTTCATCCAAAGAGACGGAACCTGCACCAATACCTGAGCCAGACATACTTAACGAATGTATTGAGTGAAGCAGTAGCGATTCCACGAATCCACCACCATTGGAAGAATTTGTCGTTCAAGACAGGCAATTCAATAAAGATTTGCTCAGCGACAATATTTTACCTTTATTTGATGAAAACCCTATTAAAACAGGTAATAAAACAATAGAGACTCCCTTCAGGACATTTGTTTCTTAATGCCAAATTCGTAGTTTTCTGTTTTTAAATATTAGCATCAGCACTTGAATACATATATACAAAATTTTTGATATTTGATTATTTCATGCAACCTAAATTTATGAATTTGTTTTACAGCTGGATTGAAGCTGGGACAAAAACAGATAAAGGCTTCTACGAAACTCAGATCGACAAAGGAAAAGGTTAAATGAAGTTTTGAAGCTGCTTATGGGGCTCCTATTGACTATTCTGAAGCTGGTCCGTCCAAAAAAAGTTGTTTGGAAGATGATTTAGAGGCAAGACTACTTTTCGGACATAGTTATTGAAATTTGACATTTTAAATTAAATTTAATACAGTCATCAAAGTATATACTAAATTAAGTTTTATCTGTTTACATTTTTATAATCGGACAATATAATACATATACCTATATTTTATGAAAAGTTTAATTAAAAATATACTAAACTTAATGTCAAATACACTTTTTTCAGGTATCAAAAGGTTATGGAAGAATTAAGAGGAAATTTCAAGCAAGTAATGATTGCAATCTTAGGTTACATAATATATTGTATCCCTATCCATTGAAAAAACTGCTGACTTCTTTGGAGCAACAAAGTATATGGTGCGTAAGAGCCGCAATCTTCAAAAACCATTTGGGATTCTTCCTAACATTCCAAACATGACGAAAAGGAAGGTCGTCACAGCTGAAATGAAAAAAAACATTCGGGAGTCTTATGAAAATGATGAATATAGTAGGATGTGCCCAGGAATCAAAGATTATAAATTTGCAATAAATAAAGAGGGTGAAAAAATAAAAAAACAAGAGAGACTGGTATTGTGTAACTTGAAAGAGTTATATGCTGAATATGCAAAAAATGATGAAAATCCCCAAATAGGCTTTAGTACCTTTGCTCATCTTCGACCATCGTGGTGCATGCTTGTGGGACAAAGCGGAACTCACAGTGTCTGCGTATGTATGCATCACCAAAATCCGAAACTACAAATATCAGCGTTAGGCATTAAAGATTTAGACTACAAAAAATTAATGTCTTTATCCATCTGCGGCATGGACAATGAAGATTGTATGATGCACCGATGCAAAAGATGCCCGCGAGAGGTCGGAATCAAAAATTATTTGGAAAGTTTGGACTTCATGGCAATGGAAGAGATAAAATATAAACAATGGGTGTCCATCGATCACTGTATGTTAAAAGATATCACCGAAACTCCAGAGGAATACATGGAATCACTCACCAAAAAAATTGCACAACTGACAAGATCCCACTTCACAAATAAATGTCAGTTGAGTTACTTCAAAAATCTAAAAGAAACTCTGCCCGAAAATGAAGGTGTTTTGGTGGGCGATTTCGCGGAAAACTTCTCATTCATCGTACAAGATTGTGCCCAGGGGTTTCATTGGGAGAACTCGCAATGTACAGTGCACCCATTCATTTATTATTCCAAAAACAATGCAGGAAAACTAATTTGCAAAAGTTACTGCTTCGTTTCAAACCGTCGCAGGCATGATACAATTCTGGTTCATAGTTTTCTCAAAAAATTAATCCTGTGCATCCAACAACAAAATTCAAACCTAACTAAAATTCATTACTTCACAGATGGATGCGTGGCTCAGTATAAGAATAAAACAAATTTTCTAAATTTATGCCATCATTTCGAAGACTTCAAAATTCATGCTGAGTGGAATTTTTTCGCGACATCCCACGGGAAGAATACCTGTGATGGTATTGGTGGAATGGTAAAAAGAGCAGTCGCCAGAGAAAGCTTACGACGGCCTCTCGACCATCAAATCTTAACAGCTGAGGACTTCTACAATTTCTGCTCTCAAGAATTCCTAACCGCTATTGACTTTTTTGAAGTCTCTGAGGCAGAAGTTGTAGATGTAGAGCTTTCTTTGCAAAAACGTCTGAGTGAACCTATTACTTCTATCAAAGGTACTCAACAATTACATCGCTTTGTCCCAATTTCCAAGAATTCATTGAAGGTTTATCCACTCTCTCAGAGTGCACACTCAGTCGAAATAAGAGAGCTCATTAGAGTTTCTGCATCGGATCAAGAACATAATACTGTCTCTCAACGCGAAATTGAAACAGGCTCTTTTGTGGGTTGTATGTATGAAAATAAACTATGGCTCGGATTAGTCCAGTCCTTTGACTGTGAATATGATGATTTTCTGATAAAATTTCTCCATCCTTCGGGCGTATGTCCCTCATACATTTTTCCTGCGCAAGATGATGTTTGTCACGTTCCAACAGAAAATATATTTGGGAGTATTGAAGCAAGTTTACGAGGAGGAACAAGAATACAATACATTTTTCCGCTTCAAGAATTAAATAACTTTTCAAAGAAGATAAAATAAATTCTATCGAATGTATACTATTTAAGATTGTCTATATAATATTTCTAAAATTTTTATCTAAGATTTGCGTATCTACTTAATAGTTATAAAAATCTTTTCAAATTCTTTTTTCTTATTATTATATTATTAGTGTCTAAAATTTGGATTCACTGGATGAGAATACTCTCTCTTAATTCATTCTCAAAGACTTGTGTACGTGTAGTATTAGGAAGAGTATTTTATACTCTGATAAGCGCTTTATAAATTAAACATTGTTATTGTCAATATATTCTGTCCCTAAATATAAGAGAAGTTATGTATGTAACATTGTACATATATTTTAAAAGATTTTTTCTCCTTTGGTTTATCTACATGTATTTTTTATATGATTTGAAAATTGTCTTTTTTTGGACTAACAAGTCTGTAATAAATCTTTGTCATCTGAAAAAAAATTTATTACTTAATTTCAAACTCAGTTTTGAGCCTTATAATAAACTATAAGCTGACTTTTTATTACTTATTATGGTGTACATACATCAAATAAACATTTTTTATTCTTGGTCTTTTTTTTCGAAAAATGATATCTTCGCTGCCAAATCGCGCGCAAAAAAAAAAAAGAGACTTTTCCAAAAAAATCATAATTTTATTTTTGTTACCCTAAAAAAAATGATACATATTTAGAAACTACAGTTAATTTTACATATTTTATCATTTAAGACTTATTACGCTACCACAATTGACGCGTTCGGTGGAGAAGGGGCGAACGCAACATTTTCAAATTATGCCACAAAATGCAGTTAAAGTTTTGTAAACTTTAAACCTTTGTATTTTTCCGGTTTATTGAAATGTATGAATTTGAACACATATTTGAGTAAAATATTGTTGGGTAATATGTCGATATAATAAAACGCCAAGAAATTTTACAATATTATTTATTGATAGCTTCTGATGTTAACTGGTGTAATCCATTATTTGGTCCTCTTCGTCGAATGTTGTATTACCTGCTTCAACTGTTTCGGTTTCTTTCAGTTCCTTTAACAATCTTGTATAATAGTTCACTGCAGTTGCAGGCATTAGGTCTGATAATTCTTTGAGATCTTTTATTTTTTCCTTAGTTATTGGCAGCAATTGGGAATACTTTGGTTGCAGTGTCTGCTGGGCTAGATTGAATAAACTGACACTGTAGGATTTTTTCCCTTTCTGCAGTCTGACGGGATGGCTATTATCTGGGGTTGTGCGGTATGCAGTAGATATTACGTAGCCTTCTTTGTGTTGAAAGTCAAATATTAACTTTCTTGCATCTGTAAATTTAGTAGTTGTTGGTTTCCTAATGACAATGCACGTTTTTAGGATGTCAAAATCGAGAAAATCAGCCTGTTTCATTTCTACAACTAGGAAGCGCTGCGAAACGGCTGTAGTTATGGCCGTAACATAATCTTTTTTGGTGTAAATAATATTGCTGTAATTATTTTTTATATTTTGTTCAATTTGGCCAAATTGAGCATCACAGGGCATTGTCGAGTGACCAGAAAGTAGATAGATGTGTTCAATGTGAAGCAATGATGCGGAGTGAATTGCTCTGAGATACATTAAAACCTAAATTTTCCCGTGAAAGAGTGCAGACTAACATCTAATTTTTTGCATAGGTAAAGCAAAGGTTTTAAAGGATAATTATACCACAAAAAACTCATTTTTCGAATTTTGTGGCGTTCGCCCCTTCTCCACCGAATGCGTCAATTAGCAGCTGAGATATTTACGTTTGAAAATTGTTAGTTTTTTCATTTGACCAAAATTTGGTCAAGCCATAAAATTTGACCAACTTGACCAATTTTCAAAAAAATTCAGATTTTTGTAATTTGGACCAAAACCAACCCCCTCACCAAGTTTCATGAATTTTGGAGATGGTGGAATGTACATTTGGCACTTTCATTTGTCTATTTGTCCTGGAATTACCCAATTCTGTCTTGAACATGTTCTTTGTACTATACTTAGAAACACTTTATATTAGCAAGAATTTCCCTACTATACTTAGTCACTTTGCCTACTGCCAACTTTAACTGAAGTGTTAACCTATTTATACATTTTGTGCTATTTTCCTACTTGGGTTTAACACAGTCATTAGATGTCCATTAATCACGTATAACACTATGAAATTAATAATGAATGACAATGCATTCTATTTCACATTGCACTTGACATCTGGTAAAAATATCTTTATTGGACGTATCAAAAATGGTTCAAATAGCATCATAAAGTCTACCGTACTGAATGAAATAGATTCTTAAAATGCAAAGATTTCCAGGAGAAACCTGCAGAGCCTCATTTTGCTCAACCCCTAAGTACACCTCCAGCTCCAGTTCCAGTACAGCTGAGGGATAAACAGACACCCTGAGTACAGTATTTATTTATTAAAAAAAATTTCAATTTATTTTTAAACAAAGTTACATTATATTAATGCTTAAATCATTCTGTACTTTTAACCCACCAAATATAGAGGATCTTTTTTAAGATAATCTAAACAGAGATAATGTCTTGAGTTACAAAGTAACTATTAACCCAATGTAAATTTATTTTGTTAATACATTTGTAAAAGATGATTAAACATGTCATTTTTATATCATTTATGATCTTTAATGGTATTAAATCTTTAAAAATCGCACTCGTATGAGCAAAGAAATCTGCATCAGTTAATATTCTTATTGCCCATTTCTGAATAATAAAAATATTATTTAGGGCTTTGGCAGCACAGATTCCTTGTGCAGTACAGTAACTAAGGGAGAACAAGAGTTTGATAAAAATTTAATAAAATATGTCTAACTTTAAACATTTTCACGATGTTCCTGAAATCTTTGTCAAGTATTAATCCAAGAAATTTTGTTACGTTACATTTTTTATGGCAATTGATCCAACATTCAGTCCATCCAAATGTACATATTGCTTGTTGTTAGAAATCATGAAATTCATTTTACTGATATTTAAAAAAAAAGTTTGTTACAGGTTAGCCAGTTCACAACTTTAACAATTCATTCCTAAATGTACCTTTCACTGTATATACATCTTCGCAAGAAATAGTCATCTGCAAACATTATGAAGTGAAGTACATTTAAGGAGTATGAAAGGTCATTCATATGCAATAAAAATAAAATTGGACCAAAGACTGATCCCTGAGGTACACCATGTTTACAATCAATTTAGTGGAACACATTATTTTGTGCTATAAAATGATATCTATTGGGCAAAACTTTTAAACCAGTCATTTACAGCACCTCTGAAACCATAGCAATATAGTACAGTATATTGACAAAAACAATGTTTCCCAATCTGCAGAGTTCTTTTTAGTGGTACGCAAGAGGGTTAATAAATGTGCAGCTTGCTAATATAGGGTAGCCATAAAGTTTAGAAACATACGATATATTAAGGTAATGTTTTTTCTCCATTGCAGATAACCAACAGGTCTGAGAAAAATGTTCTGTTTCCAGACTTTATGGCCACTCTGTAGATAATTACATTCATGATAATGTCTTCAAAAATAGTACTAGCTGTAGATGAATAACCCGCAACCTTTCCAACTGCAGGTTTGCATACTATCCAATTTGCCACTGAGGTATTTTCAAATTATTTAACAATAATGTGCAAGACCAAAATTAAGATTTTAATTCAGTGCATATGTCAATGAATATCGTTAGAATAAATATGACGTCTTAATTAAGATTGAAAAAAATCAAGATTAAACACAATGGTCCCCTCCCTGCAGTTTTGTTCAGTTGGTATCACTTTCATTCCTTAATGGTGGTACTTAAAAAAGCAGTGCCCAAAAGTGGTACACCAACCAAAAAAAGCTGGGAACCTCTGAAGTAGATTATTATGGTCTATCACATTAAAAGCCTTACTCAAATCCATAGAAAATTGAGATCATAACTTCTTAAATTTTTTAGACTGACACTTTCCATACAATTTAAGATAGCTAGTCTTTCCTTACAGAAGCCATATTGATGATCTAAAAATTTTGGGATTCTAAATAAATTAACCTTTGGTTTGCTTCCGCCCAAATTGGTCATTCTGACAAAGTCAAGCTTTTCACTCCACTTTAGGCCAACAGTTTAATGTGGAATCCGAACCACACCCCACCAGCAGCCCAGCGTTTTAACCACTAGGCCACCTAGGTTACCCATTTATCTACCAACCACTTTCTTTTTTTATTATGTGGAAGGATGAACAGCTGGGTTTTGCTGCACGCCGCCTACTGTCACCAGGTCTCAATCCCGGGGCCGATGGATTCGTAGTCAGTGATGCTAACCACTACATCACCACTGAGTTGCATTATCCTAATTTTTACAATTTCCTAAACATTTTTACTGAATGCAGAGAATGAACACAATGAAGTATAATTTGTTGCTAGAGCAGGATCACCTTCCTTCAAAGGGGGTGTTGTGCCACCAATTTTTAGCATTGATATAAATATACCTTTGGAAATACTTAAAGTTTATAACTTCAGTTAAAGTTCCGTCTCATATTTTTTTTAGTCTCAATATGAGTACAGGAATATTTTGGACATTATTATTAGTGTTTTCAATTTACCAATAGTGTTCTGAATCTCTCTAGTAGTAGTGGGAAAAAAATTGGTGGGCTGAATGGTACAGAGCCTAATGGCATGTATGTAAAGTGATTATTTAAAGAGTTAGCTACTGAAAAACTAATTAACTTGAAGTTAGAGCAGGTTTAGTTATATTAGGCTAGGTTGGGGGAGTTAGGTCGTCAGATAAACCTAAAGATGTCACTCATTCGAGAAGCAGTTCTTACTTACTTTCAACCCTGTGGCCACTATAATACTTCCTTCATGAGCAACTGAACCTTCCCGAAAATCATCTGCATAAGGATACAATATCTTTAATATCTTTTCATACTGCTTTTGACTGGCGTTAAATATTCTTTTCCCCTGAAATAGCAATAAATATTTAAGGCTAAAAATCTGTAAAAGATGAGAGAGAACAACTATTAAGCGGGAAACCAATATGAAGGAACTAGAATTATGAATACTGTAATACGACAATAATCAGTGAGAAAGGAGAGAAAATAGCAAAGCGCTTAGGGCAGACGAATGTGTTTCATTGCATTAATGCCTGGATTATTATTACCAGCACCATCGGAAGTCAAACCCCCTGACCTCAAAACTGTCACCCATCAAATTACTGGTGCTAGTAGGAATTATGGATGGTAAATTTTTTTGAAAATTGGCACACTTATAGATCTCTGTAAGAAAAACAGAATGATGCTTGTTTCAACACTCTAGGTCATATGGTTCGGGAGATATGGCCCTTCGAATTTTGTAAAAAAAAGGTCAATTTCCAAGGTCATACCATATTTCAACATGAAATATCGGCTCCTATTGCACTTACAGAGACCATTTAAACACTGTTTTAAAGCTTTTAAGCAGATCTACAACTTTGTTTCTATTCATATTTTACCTCAGTGGTAAAAAAAAAAAAGTTGATCTTATTTTTTACCTTTGATCTTGTGTAGGTCATTTGATGTCACAACTGATTTTTTTCTCCTTTCACCCAATTTTGGGTACACATGTCTACCTTAACCTAGAACAAGATTTTTAGCATTGATTAAGTTAGTATAGACGCTACAGCCATTTCAGTGGACCATACCCACCTCCATTTTGACGAAGTACCTTTTTCCACCAAACTTTGGAGCGCGGTTTCTTTGGAACTGTTTGGGTTAGAGTGTTGAGAAAAGTACCAATAGATTTGTCTCACTGAGATCTATAATGTCTGCTATTTTTAAGACAATTTGCCTTTTAATATGTATATTAAAATAACCTATTCCTTTATTTTTATCAACTGAGTTATAAGAACCAATTCTTGTCTAGCTGGGTGAAACCATGAAAAAAGAGGCAACATAACTTTATATTTAAAAAAGGCAGTTATTAGGTATTTACAATATATTTTATGGAAGCCAGTATTGTTACATTTATAATAATAATAAAGTATTTGTATACGCCTTTCAAGGTAATTATTTATCCTACCAAAGATTTGTGCAAATGCAGACAGAATGTGTTCCACTGGCACCTGGCAACACATTCTTTTGGCCAAAGCTCTGCAAATTTTGAAAATCCTATTTTAATTGTTGGATGGTTTGTTTTAAAAACTCGAATGCTTTTTTTAGGTTGCATAAGATTAGCGATTTTTGTTTTCTTTCCCACCTACCATCAGCTCCTTTTACAGAAACATAGTCTCCCAACCCTGGCATTTGTCTACTCACAGCTAGCGAATGATAGAAGTCAATTACTTTGGCAGCAGTTTCACTATTCAGGTTTTTCCCCAAATGCGGATTAGGAATTGAAAGCACTCCCTTCTCCCTCACCAAACTCTTTGCTTGCCTAGCCATGTAATCTGAGCGCTTAAATTCTTCTCTGATCTTTACTTGTGTCCATCTTTTTGGTAGGATAGTAAGAATTGTCAGTTTTTCACTTTGACTTGTCACTTGATTAAATTTCTCTTTTAGTTGTTGAAGAATCTCATTCTGTATCATCTGAGTCACTGCATGAAATTGGTTTAGTTGCAAGTTCAAGCTTTCTTTTCACAACTCCTACTTTCCTCAACTTTCTCTTTGCGTAAACAGCACTGTCAGAGTTTATATGGTTTTATTGGGGTCTCATCAAGTGTGGCCAATGAAGCACTGAATTTACTAAGCTCATACTGCATTTCAACTACATCTCCAATGGTTTCTAGCTCAGATGGGACACTTGATGAGGTGGATGGTGATTTTTCAAGTGGTTCACATTCAGGCATTGGGGATGGACAATTTGCTAGTATATTTCGACAGGTTGCACATGCTTTATGATTATTTGTTAGTTTCAATTCAGGATTTTGATCAATCAAACTTTTAGTCAATGCACGAATGCCTTTTTTCACTTTTCCTTTGCGTTTTCTAAATGGGTCACAACAGAACTGCTGAAATCCATATTTATCTAAAAAGAAAAAAAACGTATGTAGCTTAAAAGCCAGGGTTGGGTTCAATTACACAAAATGGAAACAATTAATTTTTTTTATTTTTCTTCAAATTAATTATAGTTAGTATTGTACTTCACAATTTCAAGATCAATTGCAATTACAATTAATTTTGTCTGAATCAATTACAATTACACAAATATAACTATCTATTCTATATATCTAAAATAAATATATATCTATAAAAATACAGGGTGTCCCATAAGTCCGGCATCATAGGAAAAATAATAAAAAAAGGCAAAACAAAAGCTTTTATTTACAGAACGTGCTCAATATGTCCACCATTGTTTTCAATACACAAATTCAGACGTGATACCCAGTCAGCAAGCACACAGTGAATGATGTCAGGAGTAATGGTGTTACATGCCCCAATAATGCAGTGCCGCAAATGTTCAACACTCCTAATTTTCTCTGCGTATAACAGCGCTTTCAAGTGGCCCAAGAGATAAAAATCTAGTGTCTTGCTGGAAGCATGTTGGGAAATTTCCTTCTTCGTTCAAGACACTGGGAAATGCTTCTTCCTTGAGCATACGTAGGTAGGTGCCTCCAGTGACATGTTCATCGAAAAAAGGGGGCCTATGACGCGATCCTTCCAAATGCCACACCATACCATCACCCAAGATGCACCTTGTTCCTTTGAAGAGGTATACTAGTGAGGGTTGTTTTGAGACCAGTAGCGGGTGTTCTGTCGATTTACCTCACCATTTCCATAAAAAATAGCCTCGTCACAGAACAGAATGGTGGATGGGAAATTGGCATATTGTTCCGTAGCCCATTCACAAAATTCCATCCACCGGTCAGGATCATCTTCGCTTAATTTCTGTAGGATCTGAAGTTTATATGGATGCCATTTGTGAGCCTGAAGAATGCGATGGATGCTACTTTTCGAAACTCCTGTCTCGGCGGACAATCGCCGAAGAGACTTATTGGGACTTCTGTTAAAATGAGCCAGGATAGCAGTCGCTGTATCATCGTCAGTGGACCTCCTTGAAGGTCCACTGCGTGGTTTATCTTCTATGGATCCTGTTTCCTTAAACTTTGCAACAAGTCTGCAAACACAACTCTGTGTTATTGGCTCGCGGTCTGGATGCAGTCTGTTAAATTCAGCAGCAGCCTCTCTTTGACTCCGATTTCCTATGAGTAGAATTATCTGGATTCGTTCTTCCTTGCTCACAGACATTATGGCCTGTAGAAAGAGAAAAATATGAATTATAGTTTGTAGAAATAGAAAAATATGAATTTCTCCTATGATGCCGGACTTATGGGACACCCTGTATATATCTATATCTAAGTATAACTAAATAAATTATCAAAGGTTTATTTTCATTAGATGATGCATGACTGCCAGATCTAGGGGGTATAATTTTTAACAATTGACATTAATTGATCAATTACATCAGTTATAGCTCAAAAATCAATTACAATTACCTTTATTTTATTTTGAATCAATTACAATTAATGGAAAATAGGATCAATTAATTAAAAATACAATTATAATTATTCATTGTATCCAACCCTGTTAAAAGCTAGTTTTGCTTAGATGGCACAAATAAAATTTGGGACCTACTGATCTTGTTTCAGAGGTCTACAACAAGAAAAAATGTGCAGTTTGATTTACAGATTGGAATAAATACAGATGCAAAAAAAATCCTTGCTCCAAGGTTTAAATAAGCTTATTTTCACATGGGTACATACTGTTGTACACAATGAATAAATACACAAAGTTAAGTAATTCTGTTAAAACTCATCTAACTCTTAAAACTGAACTTATTCTATAGGGCAGTACCTATAGCCTAGTATGAGGTACTTATATACGTACATAGCTTTATCTTTAAACAGGATAGCAGGTTCGAAGTTCTTCACACTTTTGAATGTCCATATAAATTAATTAATTATGAAATTTAAATTACCTATACTGTATTATATAATTCTCTGAAATATACAAAAAAAAAAAAAAAATTATAATCGGGCCAGATACTCGACGAAATAACTGGGTTACGTTAGGTTAGAGAATTACTGATTTTTTTTAAAATTAGCAGACATTATATATCTCGGTAAGAAAAATCTAATGGTATTTTTCTCAGCACTCTAGCTCAAACAGTTCCAAAGATACGGTGCTCCAAAGTTTGGTGGAAAAAGGTACTTCATCAAAATGGAGGTGGGTATGGTCCACTGAAATGGCTGTAGCGTCTATACTAACTTAATTAACACTAAAAATCTTGTTCTAGGTTAAGGTAGACATGTGTACCCAAAATTGGGTGAAAGGAGAAAAAAATTGGTTGTGACATCAAATGACCTACACAAGATCAAAGGTCAAAAATAAGATCAACTTTTTTTTTTGACCACTGAGGTAAAATATGAATAGAAACAAAGTTGTAGATCTGCTTAAAAGCTTTAAATTAGTGTTTAAATGGTCTCTGTAAGTGCAATAGGAGCCGAGATATTTCATGTTGAAATATGGTATGACCTTGGAAATTGACCTTTTTTTTTTTTTTACAAAATTCGAAGGGCCATATCTCCGGAACCACATGACCTAGAGTGTTGAAACAAGCGTCATTCTGTTTTTCTCACAGAGATCTATAAGTGTACCAATTTTCAAAAAAACGGTCATGGTCACGTTTTTTTCGCTGTTGAACTGACATGGAATGACCCTAATACTAACTTGGAACAGTAATATTTTTACCATAAAAAAGGTGTCAATTTACACTTCGAAACTATTTCTTCAGTAGGTAACCTCAGTGAAATTAGAAATAGAAATACACTTCTGAATACAGCTAACCTGTTCAATAGAGCCTGAATAGATCCTTATAAATGTCATAAGTCCAAGGCGCTTGTGATGAATGATCTTGAAGGCAACAGCGCAGAGGGAAGGAGCATAAAGATCCACACCAGGAAAGACACGATCCATGGGGGAAGGGAAGTAGGTGCAGATAGCATCCATCAGGGGTTGTACACCAATGTTCTTGTAGGCACTTCCAATCAGCACAGGAATAGCGGACTAGAAAATAAAAAACAGGTGATGCCACTTTAAAAAGGACGTTAAGAAAACAATTTATGCAAAACCTGCAATGAAGAAATTGTCAGCAATGCTAGTCACTTGAAAACTTTAAGAACGCCAATACAGTAAGCATTATAAGTGAAATGAATGAAATGTCCATACTCTATTCATTGTCACTCTCCTAAGAGCACTGTAAACAATTTGCGGCGGTACAAGGTCTGTAGACTCCTCCTCCAATACAATTTCTGCTACTTCGTTATCGAGGTCGGCCAATTCTTCGACAAGAGCAGATCGCTTCAAAAGACTGTGTTCCCATAAGGATGGGTCACTTTCCTTTGTTAAAAGGTTGGATTCAAATTTCTTTCCATAATTATCCCTTAAGTAAAAAATAATCTTATTATCCCATTTAAAATTTTAAAAACCATTTTAAACTATAAACAAACTAAGTGCATTGTGTCCTACAATATATGAAATGATGTGCATAGCCAGTAATATTTACACTTGTAAAAATAACAGCATCGCAATATGTGCAATTCCCCACAAACTTCAACTTGTTGGCTGTGGTTCTGGCACAGTAAGCATAATTATGAGATTGTCTAAATGGCTCATCCTATAAAGAGAAACTATGGTTTCAAATTTATTTGACAGTACTTGCTTTGGCTCCAATCCATGGCCTTCATGCTAACCAAGTCCACCATTCCATGAAAGCTTTTACCATGTCCCAAAGGGTTTTGAATAAGCAAAGGTTTGACGTTCAGTTTTTTCTGAATTGCTTCCAAACACATGTTAAGGTCTGCAGTGTCTTTGTCCATTTTATTCAGAAAACATATTCTTGGTAAATCATAATGATCCGCTTGAAACCAAACAGTAAGGGACTGTGCTTCAACTCCTGTGTGATAATACACATTGCTAGTTAAAATATCACAATTCAAACTTATTTTAGATATGTTGAAGAGCTTAGGATGAAATAATCAAGTTTAACTCGGCATTATCAAATCAATCAAGGGATGCATAAGGAATTCAAAAACTAGGTTTACAAGCTTCACAGTTACTGTACTCTGGTTAAAAGTTACCAACTTACCAGCAGATGCATCAAATACTGCGACTGCACCATCTATAACTCTCAAAGACCTTTCAACTTCTATAATGAAATCAACATGTCCTGGAGTGTCAATCAGATTAAATGTATGATTTTTCCAAGGAAATGAAATGGCAGCAGATGTTATTGTGATCCCTTTGGTGAAATAATCAAAATTAAAATTTAAAAAAAAATTCTCTTTCAATAAAAATCCCAATGAACTGAAGTCAATACATCAAATTAAAAATAATGTTTGGGATTAACCCCAGCTACAGCTTTCCATGGGATTCAAACTATCCAAGGGATGCTACATCATGTGAATGCAGAGGATAGTCACCCATCCAATTACTGAAAAGCCTTCATGTTACTGACCTGACAGGGAGCAGTGCATTAAGGAATTAAACGTGTATACTGTAATACTTGTCTTAATTGTTGTTACTGATTCTTAGTACTGTAGGCTTCATATCTTTTATAATGATGAAGATTTCATTTATATGGTACTCTTACAGAATTCATTTCCCATGTCAACTATAAATTTGTTTGTTGATACATAAACTGTACTACATTCACCTCTCTCTCTTTCCTGGTCCATATAATCCATAACAGTGTTTCCATCATGTACTTCTCCAACTATTTTCGTTATACCACTATAATACAACATTCTCTCTGTAGTGGTTGTTTTTCCTAAAGAGAAAAGAAAAAAGGTGAAATAGGATTAAATTCTAAGTCTAACAAACAGTACTGCATTTACTACATATGTATGCATACCAATATACAGGCCTAATTTAGCCATAAACATAACACACATATGCTATTTAATAGAATACTATCATAAGCTAAACAGTACATACCACAATAAATGGAATAAACAATTTAAAATTTCTAGAAATTTTAGGGTTAGGTAAATCTTATAGATTTAATAGTTGTCTATAATGTCAACAACAGATTACTGCTAATAGATACACTAGCTAATTAATGTAGACTGCAGATCCACCTTCTAAATGGAATTATAATACAAAGCCAAATTCCAAGTGAAACAAAACACTGAACTAACCTGAATCACCTCAAAAATTTGGATTATTATCTTTTATAGTAGGCAAGCTTGAGAGAGCATGAGTCACTAGCCAGACTATTCATAAAATATTTACCTCTCAATTAGCCTAGTTCCAGACCCATAAAATGTTATAAGATGATAAATATTTGATTCAGAAGCATACCAGTACTCTAATTTATAAGGGAAATTTATTCTTAACAACAACTAAATCTGATGAACTTTGAGAAACATCTTTAAAAGCAAGAGAAGACAGCATGACATGGCACCTCACCTGCATCAATATGAGCCATAATTCCAATATTTCTAAGGACTTTCTCTTCCCTCTTTTCTGTTGAATATTCACAAAACCTAAAATGTGAACAAAGGATTAAAAATAATCCATGGTAGCATATTTACTGTATAAATAAGCCATATCATTTTCATTAGGCCCTCATTTAATAAAATTAAGGTACAGTAATAGGTATGCTAGTAGGACTAGTAGCTACATTTTAAAAAGATCAAGCACACTTAACCCATCATAGACTAAACACACTCTTTTTGGCAGAATTCCTGCAGTTCAGAGACTGAGTTCATAATGGCTTAGTAATATGTTAGGTTAGTTTAATAATTATGGACTCTTGGTTTCTTTATTGCACCTGGATTCTGGAATTTTACCTTTTTAATAAGATAAAACAGAGACCTACAATATGTACAAGGAAGAGGTGGTGGTCTTATAATGCCTAATAACCTTGTAGATGTTGTGTGTGTTGGTCTGTCTTCAGACAGAGGTCAAGCTAGTGGCCTCACCTCCAGACCTGGTCTAATGTGAGAGTTGCTGTCTTGGGCTTTCCAACTCACACAGCCAGGTACACCCTGCTAGTGTATAGAAACTAAGCTATTTTTTGCCTAACTGACTTGTCAAGTTGACAAACTAGACTTGACTTGAGTTTTGCCAAGCCAGCTCTGGGGATGGCTAGAGAAAACTGAAGTTACTTTTTTGTAAACAAGCAATTTGTCATCTGCAGAATCAAAGCTACCTCAAGAATTCATTACTTTAGGCCCATATACAGGGTGTTTCTAAAGTAACCATCTATTTTGCGAAATAATATGAATTATAAAAAAAACACCTTTAAAACATGAAAATATATATATATATATTTGTAAGTTCGGCACACATTGTTGCTCTTCGTGGATAATCATCTTCTTGTAAGTTGTGGAACACTTGAATGTGGTATGGCTTTTTCTTTAAATCATAACGTAGAATTCTGTAAACTGTTGTTTGTGGAATTTCTAATCTGTGGGATGCCCTCCGAATCGATAATTGTGGATCCTCTTCGAATGCTTCTTGAACAGATTTGATTCTTTCGTGAGATCTTCTTGGCCATCCAGATCTACGCTCGTCATGCACAGATCCAGTCCTCATAAATTTGTTTACTAATTCGCGAATAGCCTGGTCTCTAGGGCCTGTTTTACGAAACCTTCTCTCAAACTTTTCTCTAATTTCATTGCACTTCATGCCTTTTATCCTGCATGTTACTACATAAACCCATTCTTGCACATTCATCATCAATGATATGGGTCTGAAAATAAAATAAAGTAATTAACAAAAAATCGTGTAAAGCAATTGAAATATTATAAATACATGAATTTTGTATAACAATGCACATACCATTATGCCAATATAACAATTGTTTAAAATCCCCCTATTTTACCAAAATAGATGGTTACTTTAGAAACACCCTGTATAAAAGAAAATATATTTTATTTATGTTAGGCATAGGGATGTGGTGACCCCAACCTGCCAAAAGATGCAGCTAGCTCCTAATCTTGTGTGATACAGGAAGGGGAGGATTGGGTTGGGGACCCATCCTCCACCTTTCTCCCTACAAAGGGCAATAATAGCCTTGGATGTGGGCACCATGCCTGCCCCAGCCACTGACATAGCTGCAGGCAAGCATGTCACAGTAAATGGATTGGCTAAATTCTAAGGGTGGTATAGTGATTGAGTCAACTAAATTTCTGTGTGAATAATGAAAGATTTTCAAAGTAAATCTGAACTATTATATTCACCAATTTATAAAGTTGTAACCAAAATTTAGTGAAGTAATTACCAGGGTTGTAAGTGGTTAAACACTAATCTAAAATTACCAAGTTTATTGAACAAAATGGCTATTTCAACCAAAAAAAAAAAAACTATCAGCAATTTAAGCAGAGGGCCTAGTTTGTACATGAAAAATTCAGGCTTACAATCATTACTTTTAAAACTAATTACTATACTAATACTAAAGTTAAGATCCAACTGCTCAATACAAAAGCTGATTTCCCTCTATTTGAAACTACTGCACTGTTCTAGACTCTACTACTACTACAAATTCCAATAATCCTTTGTTCATTTTCATAATTTACAAAATCAATATTAAAGAATTCTGACTTATAATAAACAAATTTCAAAATTACTGAAGTTACAAATAATTTCATACTTAATCTTCACAAAAATATTTACCTAAGTTTTCTTACTTATTTTTACAATAATATATTTTACACTTAAAATTCAGGGGTTAACTCTATGAACATTGTTACACTACAGGGTGTCCCATAAGTCCGGCATCATAGGAGAAATTCATATTTTTCTATTTCTACAAACTATAATTCATATTTTTCTCTTTCTACAGGCCATAATGTCTGTGAGCAAGGAAGAACGAATCCAGATAATTCTACTCATAGGAAATCGGAGTCAAAGAAAGGCCGCTGCTGAATTTAACAGACTGCATCCAGACCGTGAGCCAATAACACAGAGTTGTGTTAGCAGACTTGTTGCAAAGTTTAAGGAAACATGATCCAAAGATGATAAACCACGCAGTGGACCTTCAAGGAGGTCCAATGATGATGATACAGCAACTGCTATCCTGGCTCATTTTAACAGAAGTTCCAATAAGTCTCTTCAGCGATTGTCCGCCGAGACAGGAGTGTCGAAAAGTAGCATCCATTGCATTCTTCAGGCTCACAAATGGCATCCATATAAACTTCAGATCCTACAGAAATTAAGCGATGATGATCCCGACCGGCAGATGGAATTTTGTGAATGGGCTATGGAACAATATGCTCGGGATGCCAATTTCCCGTCCACCATTCTGTTCAGTGATGAGGCTGTTTTTTATGGAAATGGTGAGGTAAATCGACAGAACACCCGCTACTGGTCTCAAAACAACCCTCACTGATATACCTCTTCAAAGGAACAAGGTGCATCTAGGGTGATGGTATGGTGTGGCATTTGGAAGGATCGCATCATAGGCCCCCTTTTTTTCGATGAACATGTCACTGGAGGCACCTACCTACATATGCTCAAGGAAGAAGCATTTCCCAGTGTCTTGAACGAAGAAGGAAATTTCCCAACATGGTTCCAGCAAGATGGCGCTCCTGCACATTACAGCACCCAAGTAAGGGAATACCTGTACCAACAATTCCCTGGTCATTGGATAGGACATCGAGGGCCTGTGGAATGGCCAGCTAGAAGCCCGGACCTCATGCCACTAGATTTTTATCTCTGGGGGGTCATTCCATGTCAACTCAGCCACAAAATGCCACTTTTTGCACTCACCCCTTTCAATTTTGCTCATACTTGGCACAATAGCAGATATACATGCCAAACTTAAATTCCCAAATTATTAGAGCTGACTGACCTTTGGTTACTGAGATACAAGGTTACAAAGTTGTGACATTTTGACCATTTTTGCATTAAATGACTATTTTCAAAACGGTGTAACTAAAAACCTATTAAAGCTAAAGCATTGATTTTGGTCTCATTTTAAAGCTCTTTAGTAGCCCCTTGTTTTATTGTCTCTTGTTAAATATCTCTACTGTGAAAAATAAAAAAATCCCTTCAAAAGTTGACCTTTGACCTTGAATAAAAAAAAAATACCTTCTCCTAAAAAATTCAATTTTTTACATTAATACCTTGAGTCATGTACAACAAAATCCCAAGAAGCTGTAAGTGGCTGATAACTAGTTCAATGTATAAAAAATAAATGAAGTTGGCATCATTCTTCAATTTTACATTTTTTTTGTCAGTTCATTTATTTAAAAGTTCTGTTCTGATATAGTGTCAGTGAAGACTTAGTTCAACTTAACATTATTAGTTCAAAAACCTTTTTGTGACCTGTGCCAAAAGAAGTCTTTTAAAAGACAACCAGGGTTAAACCCCTCGACAGCCCCAAATCTACTGGAGTAGCGCTGATCCAAAGGCCCAACTAGTATATAAGTACTGTCAACTTTACAGAGTTGACTCCTTACTTCAAGTTAAAGTTAATTATTTTTACTAAATACATGTATAAAAATTTATTTAATAATTCATTAATTGTTCATTGTTTTTTTTCAGGATTTTCTTTGTGCTTTGTGATTTCAGAGTACAAACATGGAACATTTAAAACTGAAACAGAAGTGTGCTGATCCTTTGCTGCGTCACAAAGGTCAGTGTCGAAAGAAGAGTTTGAGAATTGTACCACAGGAACTTGTAAATAAGTTTCCCGATCTGCACTTAACACTACATCACAGACTTTGTAAGCAGTGTAGAGAACATCTTGAGTCCTTGCCTGAGAAAGGAATAGGCACTTTGAATTCAGACATAAATGATGATTCTTCTTGTAGTAGTGAACCACCTGAAGATCTTGAGAAAATTGAAAATGTTGACAATAGTGATGCATCAACTTCAGAGCAAAACCATGAGATGTGTACTTTGAATGCTTCTTTTGTTTCAATTGGTGAATCACCCATAAAAAAGAGAAAGCTTGTAGAGCAAAAGTCATATGGAGCTAAAAAACTAAGCAAGGTGACAGAGACAGTTCAGAAGAGAATGGAAACAGTTGTAGGAAAAGAGATTTCTGACTCACAATTTAAGGAGCCATCTGGAGATGTAGACTGTTTAGAAATAATAAATCAACTCAAGGAAAAATTCAAAAATCAAAATACTAAAAGAAGTGATAAAATAAAAATCCTCACTGTATTGCCCAAAAGTTGGAGCATTAGGAAAATTGCTTCAGAATTTAACACAAGGCATACAGCATCTATTGCTAAAAAAATAGTTGAAGAAAAAGGTGTCCTTTCAGACCCAAATCCAAAGGGTGGGAAAAGAATTAAACAGGATACTGTTGACGCTATTAAAGCATTTTATCTTTCAGAAGACATCAGTAGAACAATGCCAGGAAAGAAAGACTATTGTAGTATCATTGACAATGAAAGAGGAAGGATACATTTGCAAAAGCATCTTTTACTTTGCAATTTAAAAGAAGCCTATCATATTTTCAAAGAAAGAAATCCTTTGGTTAAGGTGGGATTCAGTAAATTTGCAGAATTGCGTCCAAAGCAGTGTGTTATTGCTGGAGCAACAGGAACTCACTCAGTATGTGTCTGTACAATTCATCAGAATGCCAAACTTATGTTTGTAGGAGCTGAATTAGAAAAACTAACTGCAAATGATGACACACCTATTAAGAATGTACGTCATTGTGTTGCCTTTATGGAATGCAATCCTGCCTCACAGAAATGCTGCCTCAGACAATGTGAACAATGTGGAGATCCATCAGATTTAAAAAACAGACTACTGGACATATTTACAAACAACTTCATTGATATCATAAATTTTAAAAAGTGGACCAATACAGATCGGTCAAATCTTGAATCAGTAGAACTGAATACAGATGAATATATTGACCAATTCTGTAACCAACTGAAAGAATACCAGATACATGACTTCAAGACAAAGATGCAAGCAACTTATTACTGTGAAACAAAAATGTCTTTGAAAGATGGTGAGGTCCTTGCTGTGTGTGATTTTGCTGAAAATTATTCCTTTATTCTTCAAGATGAGGTTCAGAGCTTTCACTGGAACAATGAGATGGCTACTCTACATCCATTTGTTATTTACTATAAAAAGGAAGATGAGATTGCTCACCTTAGCTTTGTTATTATTTCAGAGTGTAACATCCATAACACAGTTGCTGTACATTTGTTTCAAAAGCATCTGATAAAATTCCTAAAAGATAATATCTCATCCATCGGTTCCATCCACAAAATAATTTACTTTTCAGATGGGTGTGCAGGACAGTATAAGAACTGCAAAAACTTTTTGAATCTTTGCCATCACAGAGATGATTTTGGAATTGAGGCAGAATGGAATTTTTTTTGCAACAAGTCATGGAAAGGGACCCTGTGATGGTGTTGGAGGCACAGTTAAGAGATTAGCTGCAAAAGCTAGTCTACAACAACCTTATGATGAACAGATCCTTACTGCAGAACAGTTATATACATTTGCAAGTGAAAATATTGTAAATATAAAATGTCATTTTTCAACCAATAAAGAGCATGAAGAGGAAAGCCAACTTCTCCAAGAAAGACACTCAACTGCAAGGACTATTGCTGGTACACAGAAATTACACCATTTACAGCCAGTTTCATTAACTTCTCTTAAGGTTAAACATTATTCATTATCAGATTATTCAAATATTGAGAAAGTTACTGAAAAGGAAGAAGTTGTGACTGAGGAGAAAATACATGGTTTTGTTACTGGGTCATTCCATGTCAACTCAGCCACAAAATGGCACTTTTTGCACTCACCCCTTTCAATTTTGCTCATACTTGGCACAATAGCAGATATACATGCCAAACTTAAATTCCCAAATTATTAGAGCTGACTGACCTTTGGTTACTGAGATACAAGGTCACAAAGTTGTGACATTTTGACCTTTTTTGCGTTAAATGACTATTTTCAAAACGGTGTAACTAAAAAACTATTAAAGCTAGAGCATTGATTTTGGTCTCATTTTAAAGCTCTTTAGTAGCCCCTTGTTTATTGTCTATTGTTAAATATCTCTACTGTGAAAAATAAAAAAATCCCTTCAAAAGTTGACCTTTGACCTTGAATAAAAAAAAAATACCTTCTCCTAAAAAATTCAATTTTTTTACATTAATACCTTGAGTCATGTACAACAAAATCCCAAGAAGCTGTAAGTGGCTGATAACTAGTTCAATGTATAAAAAATAAATGAAGTTGGTATCATTCTTCAATTTTAATTTTTTTTGTCAGTTCATTTATTTAAAAGTTCTGTTCTGATATAGTGTCAGTGAAGACTTAGTTCAACTTAACATTATTAGTTCAAAAACCTTTTTGTGACCTGTGCCAAAAGAAGTCTTTTAAAAGACAACCAGGGTTAAACACCTCGACAGCCCCAAATCTACTGGAGTAGCGCTGATCCAAAGGCCCAACTAGTATATAAGTACTGTCAACTTTACAGAGTTGACTCCTGACTTCAAGTTAAAGTTAATTTATTTTTACTAAATACATGTATAAAAATTTATTTAATAATTCATTAATTGTTCATTGTTTTCTTTTCAGGATTTTCTTTGTGCTTTTGTGATTTCAGAGTACAAACATGGGACATTTAAAACTGAAACAGAAGTGTGCTGATCCTTTGCTGCGTCACAAAGGTCAGTGTCGAAAGAAGAGTTTGAGAATTGTACCACAGGAACTTGTAAATAAGTTTCCCGATCTGCACTTAACACTACATCACAGACTTTGTAAGCAGTGCAGAGAACATCTTGAGTCCTTGCCCGAGAAAGGAATAGGCACTTTGAATTCAGACATAAATGATGATTCTTCTTGTAGTAGTGAACCACCTGAAGATCTTGAGAAAATTGAAAATGTTGACAATAGTGATGCATCAACTTCAGAGCAAAACCATGAGATGTGTACTTTGAATGCTTCTTTTGTTTCAATTGGTGAATCACCCATAAAAAAGAGAAAGCTTGTAGAGCAAAAGTCATATGGAGCTAAAAAACTAAGCAAGGTGACAGAGACAGTTAAGAAGAGAATGGAAACAGTTGTAGGAAAAGAGATTTCTGACTCACAATTTAAGGAGCCATCTGGAGATGTAGACTGTTTAGAAATAATAAATCAACTCAAGGAAAAATTCAAAAATGAAAATACTAAAAGAAGTGATAAAATAAAAATCCTCACTGTATTGCCCAAAAGTTGGAGCATTAGGAAAATTGCTTCAGAATTTAACACAACAAGGCATACAGCATCTATTGCTAAAAAAATAGTTGAAGAAAAAGGTGTCCTTTCAGACCCAAATCCAAAGGGTGGGAAAGAATTAAACAGGATACTGTTGACGCTATTAAAGCATTTTATCTTTCAGAAGACATCAGTAGAATAATGCCAGGAAAGAAAGACTATTGTAGTATCATTGACAATGAAAGAGGAAGGATACATTTGCAAAAGCATCTTTTACTTTGCAATTTAAAAGAAGCTTATCATATTTTCAAAGAAAGAAATCCTTTGGTTAAGGTGGGATTCAGTAAATTTGCAGAATTGCGTCCAAAGCAGTGTGTTATTGCTGGAGCAACAGGAACTCACTCAGTATGTGTCTGTACAATTCATCAGAATGCCAAACTTATGTTTGTAGGAGCCGAATTAGAAAAACTAACTGCAAATGATGACACACCTATTAAGAATGTACGTCATTGTGTTGCCTTTATGGAATGCAATCCTGCCTCACAGAAATGCTGCCTCAGACAATGTGAACAATGTGGAGATCCATCAGATTTAAAAAACAGACTACTGGACATATTTACAAACAACTTCATTGATATCATAAATTTTAAAAAGTGGACCAATACAGATCGGTCAAATCTTGAATCAGTAGAACTGAATACAGATGAATATATTGACCAATTCTGTAACCAACTGAAAGAATACCAGATACATGACTTCAAGACAAAGATGCGAGCAACTTATTACCGTGAAACAAAAATGTCTTTGAAAGATGGTGAGGTCCTTGCTGTGTGTGATTTTGCTGAAAATTATTCCTTTATTCTTCAAGATGAGGTTCAGAGCTTTCACTGGAACAATGAGATGGCTACTCTACATCCATTTGTTATTTACTATAAAAAGGAAGATGAGATTGCTCACCTTAGCTTTGTTATTATTTCAGAGTGTAACATCCATAACACAGTTGCTGTACATTTGTTTCAAAAGCATCTGATAAAATTCCTAAAAGATAATATCTCATCCATCGGTTCCATCCACAAAATAATTTACTTTTCAGATGGGTGTGCAGGACAGTATAAGAACTGCAAAAACTTTTTGAATCTTTGCTATCACAGAGATGATTTTGGAATTGAGGCAGAATGGAATTCTTTTGCAACAAGTCATGGAAAGGGACCCTGTGATGGTGTTGGAGGCACAGTTAAGAGATTAGCTGCAAAAGCTAGTCTACAACGACCTTATGATGAACAGATCCTTACTGCAGAACAGTTATATACATTTGCAAGTGAAAATATTGTAAATATAAAATGTCATTTTTCAACCAATAAAGAGCATGAAGAGGAAAGCCAACTTCTCCAAGAAAGACACTCAACTGCAAGGACTATTGCTGGTACACAGAAATTACACCATTTACAGCCAGTTTCATTGACTTCTCTTAAGGTTAAACATTATTCATTATCAGATTATTCAAATATTGAGAAAGTTACTGAAAAGGAAGAAGTTGTGACTGAGGAGAAAATACATGGTTTTGTTACTGCTGCATATGATGGCCATTGGTGGGTGGCGTATGTGCTGGAAAAGATACCAGAGAATAGAGAAGTAAAAGTCACATTCCTTCATCCTCATGGCCCAAACCCATCATTTGTATATCCTGGTCGACCAGATGAATTAATCTTACCATATTCAGATATTCTAACACAAGTTGAGGCATCTACTACTAATGGACGAACATACAGGATTTGCAAAGAAGTTACTTTGAAGGCATCCAAAGCTTTGGCAGATCTACAGCACAGAAAGGTAAGAATTCAAAATTAAAATGGTCATGTAACTATATATACACTGCATACATTTTAAGTTGTGATAAGTGGAAATCAATGAGCACTATACCTATACATATTGTAGGTACATTTTAATATGTTACTTGTATTTGTTAATTAGGTAGCTATCTAGGTATACATTAAAAATTGTTTTCTCTTCTAGAAACCACAATAAATTGGGTGGCCCACAAGAATCTTGTCAACTACTGAAAACCATCACATACATGTGAGGTGGGTAAAGAACAAATATTTAAAAATAAGCATTTGCTTGTTTGTAGAAGGCTGCAGATAGTATGTAGATATGGGTTGTATTTGTAAGAGATTGAGCTGACCTTAGACAAAAATGGTTACTGACATACAAGGTCACAAAGTCATGACTTTTTGACAATTTTTGTATAAAATGACTTTTTTCAAAATGTTGCTTGAATTCATTATTTTTTATACTTTGAACTAGTTATCAGCCACTTACAGCTTCTTGGGATTTTGTTGTACATGACTCAAGGTATTAATGTAAAAAAATTGAATTTTTTAGGAGAAGGTATTTTTTTTTATTCAAGGTCAAAGGTCAACTTTTGAATGGATTTTTTTATTTTTCAAGTAGAGCTATTTAACAAGAGACAATAAACAAGGGGCTACTAAAGAGCTTTAAAATGAGACCAAAATCAATGCTCTAGCTATAATAGTTTTTTAGTTACACTGTTTTGAAAAGTCATTTAACGCAAAAAAGGTCAAAATGTCACAACTTTGTGACCTTGTATCTCAGTAACCAAAGGTCAGTCAGCTCTAATAATTTGGGAATTTAAGTTTAGCATGTATATCTGCTATTGTGCCAAGTATGAGCAAAATTGAAAGGGGTGAGTGTTTTAGGTGGCTGACTTGACATGGAATGACCCTGGGACCACTTGAAAGCGCTGGTATATGCAGAGAAAATTACGAGTGTTGAACATTTGCAGCAGCGCATTATTGGGGCATGTAACACCATTACTCCTGACATCATTCACCGTGTGCTTGCTGACTGGGTATCATGTCTGAATTTGTGTATTGAAAACAATGGTGGACATACTGAGCATGTTCTGTAAATAAAAGCTTTTGTTTTGCCTTTTTTTTATATTTTTCCTATGATGCCGGACTTATGGGACACCCTGTATTTTAAATTTGACTCTGCCCAGAAGTCAGAACAGAGTTCAAAATCTTCTCTTCACATAGCACTATTTCATGGAAATGGTGTTACAAAAACAAAAGGTAAGGCTTTGCTAATTAAAGAAACACTATTTCACCCATTATGGGAACAGGCTTACACACAAACCATTACATACTTGGTTGACCCAGACCAAGTATAGATTGGGGTCACTGACTTCTGTGTCAGGCCTAAGTAGGGTGCATAAATCAGGCTTAAATACAGGAACAGTTTAACTTTGCCAAAGTCCAATTCATAGAGTATACATATATTCTTTGAGGTTTCTAAGTCTAGGATTGACCTACGTCCAAATATTTAGAAGTCTTAAAACTTCCCTCACAATGTGTGTGTGTGTGTGTATGTGTGTGAAGAATAAATGATAAGCAAAAGAGAGGTGGGATCACATGTTTGCAGTAAAACAAGCGATTGTAAAAGCATGTGAAAGAAATTGCAAGGTATATGTGGCTTTTATGGAGCTTAAGGAAGTGTATGATAAAGTAAATAAAGAAGGATTGTGACAGGTCCTAGGTATATATGGGGATGGTGGTAGACTTGTGAATGTGTTGAACAGTTTCTATGATGGAAGTGTGCATGTGTAAGATTAAATAAAGAACCGAGTGAATGGTTTGATATAAGTGTTGGTGTGCATGAAGGATGTGCAGTGTCTCCATGGGAGTTCAATCTATTTATAGATGCAATCATAAGATGTGAGTGTGTGACTGCTAGAAAGAGGAATGAATCTGGTGTGTGTGATGGGAATAGGTGGGGCCTGTCAAATCTGTTATATCGGATGGTGCTGTGCTATTTGTTCAGAGTGAGTGTGATAAGGAAGAGGCTGCTAAGAGTTTTGTGGCAGTGTGTAAGAAAACATTGTTGAAAGTGAATGTAGGTAAGGGCAAGTTACTGACTATGGAGAGTAAGGGAAATTCAGACTGTCAGACTGTGATGGTGAATGGTGAAACAATAGCAGTGTTAGAGTTTTGTAAGTATTTGGGATGTGTTTGGAACAAAAAAGGTTCCAGTGCAGATCTACAGAAGCTAAGGCTAACAAAGACCCTAAGATCCACTCTAAGGTTAGCCCGAGAGAAAGGAAAGAGTAGGGGGTTAAGAGAAAAGAAGAGAAGAAAATAAGGGGTTAAGTAAGGAGGAACACCTATCACTCATGGGTTAACATTCATTCAGAAAAAGAGAAAAAAGACTCACCATCATCATCTGCCAGCCACTGACGACAAGTCAGAAAAATAGTCAGAGAGAATAGGAGAGGGGTGAAAGATGAAAAGAAGTAAAATAAGAATGCTTACAAACCATGCAAACGCAGTCTTAACTCACTGTCATACCATGCAAAGTAAGGAGAGGATAAGGATAAGAAAAAAAAAAAAAGTAGGTAAAGTTAAAAAAAAAGTGGGTTAGTTTACGCTACGAGCTACATCTACGTACGTTCCTGTTAGTCTAATTTTTTTTTTTTTTTTTTTAATAATTTTATTGCTGGCATCACAGGCTGGCATGTCACAAGCTGGCATTTATCGTCAACAGACTGATCCTTGAGCACCACCACCAGAACTCCCGTTGCTAACTTTGTTTTTTTTTATTTTAAACAACGTTAATATTTTTAAAATGTCTGTCAAGACAGTTCTTAAACACATTGTGGGGGTCCGAGAGATCCCTATAATTTCACCCTCAACTAACTGAGGTCCTAGCCTTTTGCTTAGTTTTTATCTATCTTTTCAGGAAGCATATTTTTCAGCAGCATGTTGAGATAAATACCTAGCCACTGGGGGCATCCCCTCCTCTGGTGGTGGCTCGAAGGGAAATATGTGTGTTGAGAGGACCTGGCAGGTGAGGGTCCCTGTTTTTGTAGCCCAAAGGGCGAATTTAATGATATCAGAAAATGAAATATATTTAAGTCAAACAACATAACGTAAGTGTTAAAATTTATATTATTTATCCTTCTGGCAGGGTTATTTCTTCAATCATAGCACCTCAAGAAGTCATGTTAGGTGATCATCTAGTTTGATTGATTAAAGAACCAAACAAAACAAAGGAAAAGGGAAAAACTATACAGGCTTGATGTAGATGGATTTAGTCCACCAGTTTGTAAGAGGGGCCCCTAAGGGTGACTCCTCATGATACTGGCAGGATAGGCCTAGGTGGTCAGGAGACCATTACCTACTATTGTAAAGGGCCCCGTAAGGGAGACCTCCTGAGTAGGTCCAGAACACCTGGAATTAGAATAATTTAAGAGTGGCCACCGTAGGATGTATCCTAAAAGGCCTAGGAAGGATAGGAAGGATTTCCTTTGCAAGGAAATGACTTTCCAGAGTCCAGTTAAGGACTAGATAGGGGTCTCAAGAGGGACTCAAGTATTAGAAATAGTAAAATATGATATTGTAAAGAATAAGTATCAATGAAATTTATAAGAAAATTCAAGTGTAAAGCATTCCATTAAAATATCTTGATCTGTATGGTGAATGAAAATTGTGTGGAAGGTTCTGTGGGTGAATGAGCGTGTATGAAGGTGAGAGAGACATATAATATATGTAAATAGCATTTTTTTTACAAATAAACCCAATTTTTTCCTGTGACTTTCGCATTCCCACTTCGCTATTCATTCTCTGGATCCTGGATGGAATTGATTTCGCAGGGTCCCTAACTTTGTACAGTTTTGCCCTGTTATCATCTTGAGCCACTGAAGAGGGGGTTAATGTTCCCATAGGCATTTCCGTTAAAAGTAATTATATTAGCAATTCTTCGAGGCTGCTTTGGTGTTAATACGGATTAATCAATAGCGATTAAAGTAAAGCAGTTAATTGTGAGTAGAGGGAAAAAGTCGAAGGGAGAGATCAGTGTGTCCATCTTGGGGGTTCAACACATTCACGCAAATTAAGACCAGCTGCAAACGTGAAGTAGTTGCGGGTCGAGTCACCCGCGACATATTTATTGGCGCCCGAACAGGGACCCGAGTGGGTCTCTACGAACGGGAACAGCCAAGATGGAGAAGGAGATAGCAAAGTTGAAGGAGAAGGCGGAGAAAGCAGAAAGGATGTTTGCGGAGGAGAGAAAGAGATTGGAGGAAGAAAAGAAAAGACTGGTGAAAGAAAAGGAGGAATAAGGAAAGAAAATAGCCATTTAGAGAATCTACTGGAGAACATGCAGGAGCGGATGAAACAGCAGGAGGAGGAACATCGAGAGAGATTGGAGAGGATGGAGCAAAAGACCGAATCAGCCTTGGCTGAGGTCTTGGAACGTTTAGGAAGGGTGGAAATGAAGAGGCAGATACATGAAGAGGGTGCAGTAGGAAGGCAGGTAGAACCTGAAATCCAGGTAGGGGATGGTGAGGATGTACGTGAGAAGAAAAGTGAGAAAGTGCTTCATTCAACTCCGAAAGAGAAGATAAGAGAAAAGGTAGAACCAGAGGAGAGTGAGGGTGATAGTGAGAGCGATTCAGATTGGATTCCAGTAAAGAAACAAAAAGAGTAGAAAGCATAGGAAGCCCCAGAAGAAGGGCTCACAGAGAGTTCACATGCATGTCAGTGCGGATGACTCTCTGTACAGCAGTGTGGAAGATAAGGGGGTAGAGAGTGACACTGACGAACGGGAAGGGACTACCAGTGGGTCTGGGAAGACGAGATCAAGGTCCATAAAGGAATCTTGATTCGGGAGGTGCCAAAGGCACCAAAATTTAATGTGTATAGTACAAGGGATGTGAATGGATTCTTCAAGGAGTACGAAAGGTACTGTAAGACGAAGTATCCTGATCATCCTGAGTACTGGGTGAAAGAACTGGGAGAGTTCCTAGAGGGTAGGATGCATGACTTTTATAAAGCCGTGGTCAGCTCTGGGAAACCTCGCTATGAGGTGGTGAAGGAGAGGGTTATCCAGCAGGTGAAAAGAATTAGGGGTAGTATCAGGTATAAACGAAAAGATGACTTCGAGAGGGCGCGTATGTATCAGGATGAGAATCTAGATATGTATGCATACAGATTGGAGACATTGGCTCGTCGAAAGTTCGGCAATGACGGAATTGACAATTCCAAAGCACTAGTCCGGAAGTTTCTAGAAACTATCCCAGAGGCTGTGGCGGAATTTATCAACATTAAGAGGAAAGAGGCCATTCGGTTAGGTGGTGGTAAGAGATTGAGGTGGTCGGAGATACTCGAGTTTCTTGAGGATCGACCATTTGATGAGGAGGGGAGATATTACCCCAAATCAAATATTAAGAAGGATAGGGAAAGAGCCAGAGCTAAGGAGGTTTTTATGGGCCATTCTGGAACTGGTGGTACTGGGTATGTAGAGCCATCTCCTGTTTTTAATTCATATCGAGATGCGCTCATGCATAATTCTATAGAGGTTATGGCTAAGTTTATGGAAGATTTTTATTCTAGACAAGGCCATGATTCTGGGAATTGTGGGTGGAATGGGCAGGGATCAGGTTGGTAGGCACTGGATCGGGGCAACAGCAATTTGGGCAAGGCAGGGGACCAATGGGAGGTGGTTCGGGACAGCAAGGGACATCCAGATCAGATTGCTCTTATTGTGGGAGGCCTGGTCATGGTGTTGATAATTGTAGGAGGCGATTAGGGGCGTGTTATGCTTGTGGGGAAAGGAACCACTTTGCACGAGATTGCCGAAAGAGGGGGAGTGAATGTAGGCATTGTCAGGAGCATGGCCATTTGGCTAGATTCTGTCCAAATGTCCAGTGCGGACCCCAGCCAGGCCTAAGTGTTGGGGAGGGGTCCATAAGACCTGGAACATCAGGAGAGGGGCGAATGCGACCCAGTAATCAGGGGAGTGGAGCTGAGGGCAGTTCCCCTTCTGGGGCGGGAAACGTGTAGAGCAGGGGTCCTCCCCTGGTGGGGCCTCTGGAATACATGAAGTAAATCAGGGTGAATGGGAATTGTTTGCAGGGTTTTCAAAAATAAGTGTGAATCTGGTAGAGGAAGAGGGTATAACTGAGTGTATGAAAGTGAAGGTGAATGCCAGGAATCAAGAGATGGTAGGATTGGTGGACACTGGTTGCCCGACAAATTTGATTAGTAAGAAAGTGTTGGAAAGAATGACAAGAAGAGATAGGGTGAGATTGAAGATGCAAAGATGTGCGGGAGAGATCAAGGGTGTGGGTAACCTGGGAGTGCCGATTGTGGGAGTGTGTGATATAGCAGTGCAAATGGAGGGAATAGAAATGGATGAATGCAAGTTTTATGTAGTCGAGCGAGAAGAGGAGTCCTACCAGGTTATCCTGGGAAAGGATTTCCTGAAGAAGAATGGGTTGGTGTTACATCCGAGTAGAATGATGATTGAAAGGAGAGGAAAAGGGAAAGGAGGCTGGGAGTTGTACTTGGGAATGAATGGTCAAGGTGGAAGGTTGTATCTGAGGGATTGTGTTGTGAGAGCAGCTGAGGATGTACAGTTGAATGGAGAAACGCCAGTTAAAGTTAGGATAGAGTGGGATAAGCAGGACACCCTCATTGTAGATCAGGAAACTGATCAAATGTTGTATGTTGAGGGAAGGGGGGTTCATTATAAGGTGAAGCGAGTGGCATGTGTATATGATGGGGTTATAAATGAGGAAGATCCATTTGTGTGTGTGCAGGGTAAGCCGGGTAGTGAGGGTAAAGCGCGAGGGATTAAGAGGGGCGATATCTTGGGTAGACTGAATACTGTTGTGAATGATAGAGACCTTGTGGGTAGTTCAGAGGGTGAGCAGTCAGTGGTGGTAAATGCGATGAGTGGGGAGAAGGAAGAGTGGACAAGAGAGAGAATAAAGAATGAGTTGGACATTGGGGAGAATTTGAGGGATAACGAGAAGGAAATGGTGTATGATGTTCTAGAGCAACGTAGGCATGCCTTGAGTCGGAGCGACGATGATCTGGGTCCGACTAGTTTGCCACCATTTAGAATAATTCTAAAGGATGAGACCCCGATCTATTCTAGACCAAGGCATTTTCCTCAGCCACTAGTTCAAGAGATAGAGGCGCAATGTGAGGAGTTGGTACGAGCGGGTGTTCTAGAGGAGTGTGAAAGCCCCTGGAATAGTCCGATAGTACCAATTAGGAAACCAGATGGGAAGCTCAGGCTGTGCGTTGACTATCGACGGTTAAACGCACAGACCATCAAGGATCGTTTCCCAATGTGTATAGTTAACGAGAGCGTGTACTCTATGCATGGCATGAAATATTTCACAAAGATGGATTTGGTTCGAGGATACTACCAGATGCCCCTGGAAGAGTCCTCAAGACCAATGACAGCCTTCTCAACTGCTCATAAGCATTATGCCTGGAAAGCCTTATCATTTGGTTTGGCGAATGCTCCAGCTGCTTTCCAGCGAGCTATGGCTGGTGTTTTGAGCAAGTTCAGGAAAAAGAATGTGATGGTCTTTATTGACGATATTCTAGTGGTCAGTGAGACGTTCGATGAACATGTTAGGTTGGTGAATGAAGTCTTGCTGATGCTGGAAGGGGTAGGTGTCAAGGTGAAACCATCCAAGTGTGCTTGGTTTGGGGACCAGGTGGCATTTTTAGGACATGTAGTAGGGAGATCTGGAATCCAGAAATCTCCTGACTACATAAATAAAGTAAGGGAATTTCCCAGACCAGAGACAGTGAGGCAATTGAAGTCTTTCCTGGGTTTGATAGAATTCCAGAGGAAGTTTGTGGAAGAGTGTTCAGGTATAGCAAAGCCATTGAATGAGTTAACTGGGATGAAGGGGAAAACGGTGTTAAAGTGGAATGAAATGATGATGGAGGCGTTTGAGAAGTTAAAGGAGAGAATGGCTCGGGATGTCGAGTTGGCTTACCCGGACTATGAATTAGGAGCAAGTCCGTTAGAATTATATACGGATGCAAGTGGTTATTGCATGGGTGGGTGTTTATGTCAAGAGCAAATGTTGAATGGGGAGAAAGTGTGACGAGTGATTGGATATGTGTCAAAAGCGTTTAATAGTGCAGAACGAAAGTTATTCAACTGAGTATTTTGAGAGAGAGCTTGCTGCCATAAGGTATTGTTTGAAAGCCTTTAAGTCCTTCTTGTATGGTGTGCATTTTGTTGTGAAAACGGATCACCAACCCTTGGTGTATCTGGAGCGGATGAGGATGGTTGATAGTAGGATTGCGAGAACGATTGAAGATTTGAGTGATTTTGATTACCAGATTGAATATATGCCAGGTAAAAGTAATTATTTAGCTGATTTGATGTCGAGAATGCCTGGTATGAGTGAAAGTGAGAGCGCATCTGTGATTGATCCTGAGTATTTGCCAAAGGGCTTAAAGAGATTGAAAGAAAGTAAAGGTGGAGGTGACTATGTTTGAAAGTGTATGGCATGGTTTGAAAGATTTAGAAAGTGAAGGCTTGGATGTAGTTGTGCCTGAGGGAATAAATGAATTGAGAATGAGGGTTGAGAATGAGGGTTATGAATGAGGTAGTGAAGAAGCCTGAGAGTATTGGTTTGATGAAAGGGAGGAGGCAGATAAGAGAGTTGCGTGTGATGTGTGAACCGGGGAGATTGCCATTTCAAGAAGTGTTAATGATGGTGAGTAGAATGTATGGGATTGTGCTGATGGTGCATTATGGTTTGGAGAGACCGATAGTATATAAGGATAAAAAGTTGGCTATGAGTGAGGATGGACTAGTATTGCACCTTCAGTGTTTGAGTGGTGTCCACTATAATTTAGTAGTAGAGACTAAGAGGTACGTGCGTCAGGAGAGTCAGGATGAGAACGAGAATATAGATCCAGGCGCATGTGTGGAAGAGGAAGACGAAAGTATTGGAGTGGAGGTGAAATGTGGAAAACAGTGTATAGGTGCAATGGTTGTTGACGTGGAAGTTGATGGAAAGAAATTCTGTGGTCTGGTGGATACTGGAGCACAGATTTGTTTAGTGAGTGAAAGGGTTGTCACTGAGTTAGAAACGGGAGGTTTGGACGTGTGTAGGAGGCCTACAAGAGTTTTGATGAAGGGATTGGGAGAAGGGCGTGTTCGAGCACATGAAGCAGTGATGATCAGAGTTTCATTGGGAGAGGGGTGTGAGAATGTCGAGCAGGTGTTTGTGATCATTCACCAGGAGACGATGCCTTACTGTTTTCTACTGGGTATAAATTTCCTGAAACGACGCAAGTTGAGTGTCGATGTGGGTGAGGGAAAGATTCTCTATATGGGAAGGGAATTGACGGTGGTACGGGATCCAGTCGCCGCTTTGGGACTGGAGAATATAGGAATGGTTGGGACAATTGAGTGGGAACTTGATGATAAGGAGGTCCTGGATGATGAGGATATCCTGGAAATGCAGGAGACTGATCCTGTAATTTCCGAATTGCGGGGCGAAATTATGGGTCAGGTGCTTGTAAAAGAGTGGGGAGACAGAACATGAGATTTTAAAAGATTTGCGAGGAATCTGTCTATTAGCAAGGGATTAGTGTATTTCTCCCGTGTAAACAATTATGGGGAGCGGACACTGGTTCCAGTTTTAACTCTAGTTGGTATGGTTGGTCTGGTTATCCTGATTCATCATGTATATGGGCACTTGGGAAAGGGTAAACTTTGGGGAGTCATGAAAACCCTTATCTTCCACCCGTACTTGGGTCAGGTGTGTGCTGATGTTGCAACTTCCTGTGAGCGGTGCCAGAAAAGGAAGGGGCAACCTCAGGTGGTGAGACCTCCATTACGGAAGGTGGAGGCTCAAGAAATTGGGGAGATGGTGGTCACTGACTGTGTGAATTTACCACGAACAAGGAGGGGACATGTCGCGATGGTGATTGTAGTAGACCATAAGTCCAAGTTCGCATATGCTGTGCCACTCAGGAATAAGAGAGGTAGTGGCAGAGGTGGTTCGAGACATCATCTTCCCGATGATGTTTCTGAAACCATCAAGATGTCTCAGTGACAATGGCCCCGAGTTTTCGGGGGAACCATTTGCCAGTATGTTGAGGGAGTGTGGTGTCCAGCAAGTTCTGGTGACACCATATATGCCGTCTTCGAAAGGGTTGGCAGAACGAACGGTCAAGACATTGACCGAAATGTTAAGGATGGTGAGTCGAGAGTTAAATGACTGGGACAAGCATTTAAGTAGAGTTCTCTGGAGCTATAATGCCACGTTTCATGCAGCTCTGAATACTTCCCCTAGCCAATATATATTAAACTATGAACGAAATGTAAGACCAAATATCCGGCTAGGAGAGAACGAGAAAAGAATGTGGAGAGAGGCCCATTCTACAGGGTGGGCCGTAAGTTTCCATACATAGGAAAAATAAACATTTTTTTATGGACAACCATTTTTATTTATATAATATGCTCTACATGGTTGCCATTGTTTTGAAAACACATTTCAATACGTGTTCCCCACTGTTGATGAACACGCATTAGCACAGTTGACGTTATGCTTGTAATGGCGTTGGTGATACGTTCCTTTAGATGATTTATGTCTCGTATCTTCTCCTGATACACCATGGCCTTCAAGTGCCCCCAAAGATAGAAATCAAGGGGGGTGAGATCTGGGGATCTGGGAGGCCACTCCACAGGACCACGCCGACCAATCCAAGCATCCGGAAACTGCTGATCCAAATACCGACGCACGTGAAGACCATAATTTAAATTTTCCTATGTATGGAAACTTACGGCCCACCCTGTAGATATACTCCCTTCAAGGAAGGAGATTTAGTGCTTCGAGAGATCCAGAAGATCGGGCGGAGAGTGGAGTATAAGGTACAAGATCAGTTTGAGGGGCCATATAAGATCATCAAAGCTTGGCCGAATGAAGTCACGTATGTGGCAGAAAGGGTGAATGAGCATGGTGAGACGGAGGAGATTCGAGTCCACCAGAAGCAACTTAGGAGGTGGAGAGAGGTTCCAGAGTACTTGACTAATCATCCCATTTATCAGATGTGTAAAGATGAGGAGCAGAGGAGAATGGATCAAGAGGAACAGAAAGAGGAGACTTCCCTTGATCTAGAGGGAAAGAGATAGTATTCATGATGGGGAAGAAAGGAAGGAAAAAGAGACCGGTAAAGGTTCTGGAAAAGGAACCAGTATGTAGTTTAGATCAGGAAGGGAAAGGAAAATCTGAAGTAAATGATTTTGAGGGATTCGAATGGGATTTCAGTTTTAGTGGTTTTCCAGAAGAAAATCTGGGGAGAGCGTCTAATTGGTCCAATTGGTGGGAAATTGGAGATTGGACTGAATTGCGAGAGGAATGGGAGACGAAAGATGAAGGATCAGGGCTGGGTCCAGGGCAGGATTGAAAAAAAAGGGAGACTAACAAGTCCATTACACAAGGGAGTGTGATTTTCCTGTTGGAGAGCATACTACAGGAGTATAGAATTCTTCAGGAAGGGTCTGGTCCAGAAGATGAAAAGTTAGAGCGAAGGGACCATCTAGAGGAGTTTTGTGGGGAAGTTCAGGGTAAGGTTACAGAGATGGAGAAATGGTTAGGAAGAGAAAGGGGTGAAGAAGAGAAGGTTGAGCCGGAGAGCCGATTAACTAGGCAGAGAGGAAGAGTCATCGAGGTACCATGGGTGCAACCGCAGGTACTAGAGCGGAAACAGCGGGGAAAGGAGGAGTAATGTAGATATAAATTGTACATAACAAAAGAGGTAATGGGTTTGGTGATGGGTAGTAAGTAAGAAAGAAATTAAAGAAAAAGAACCCTGCCAGGTCCAGAAAGGGAACCACTGGGAGATGAATTTCAGAAGGGTTTTTGGGGGGTGAGTGGCGAGTGGGGTGTGGGGTGTGTTGGACAGAATTTGGTTTGTTATGTATATTGTATGGAAGTATATATATTTTCATGTATGTATATATGTGTATACTGTATATATATATATCTATGTATGTTTATTAAGAAAGAAAACTTAAGAAATGTAAGGAACTCGCTTGCCAGAGCCTGATGTTGAGAAGGTAGAGAGAAGTTGAGCGAATCTGGTGGGGTCTTGTGGAGTTGAGGGTGAGGGGAGAGATGTGGGGGTCCGAGAGATCCCTATAATTTCACCCTCAACTAACTGAGGTCCTAGCCTTTTGCTTAGTTTTTATCTATCTTTTCAGGAAGCATATTTTTCAGCAGCATGTTGAGATAAATACCTAGCCACTGGGGGCATCCCCTCCTCTGGTGGTGGCTCGAAGGGAAATATGTGTGTCGAGAGGACCTGGCAGGTGAGGGTCCCTGATTTTGTAGCCCAAAGGGCGAATTTAATGATAGCAGAAAATGAAATATATATTTAAGTCAAACAACATAACGTAAGTGTTAAAATTTATATTATTTGTCCTTCTGGCAGGGTTATTTCTTCAATCATAGCACCTCAAGAAGTCATGTTAGGTGATCATCTAGTTTGATTGATTAAAGAACCAAACAAACAAAACAAAGGAAAAGGGAAAAACTATACAGGCTTGATGTAGATGGATTTAGTCCACCAGTTTGTAAGAGGGGCCCCTAAGGGTGACTCCTCATGATACTGGCAGGATAGGCCTAGGTGGTCAGGAGACCATTACCTACTATTGTAAAGGGCCCCGTAAGGGAGACCTCCTGAGTAGGTCCAGAACACCTGGAATTAGAATAATTTAAGAGTGGCCACCGTAGGATGTATCCTAAAAGGCCTAGGAAGGATAGGAAGGATTTCCTTTGCAAGGAAATGACTTTCCAGAGTCCAGTTAAGGACTAGATAGGGGTCTCAAGAGGGACTCAAGTATTAGAAATAGTAAAATATGATATTGTAAAGAATAAGTATCAATGAAATTTATAAGAAAATTCAAGTGTAAAGCATTCCATTAAAATATCTTTATCTGTATGGTGAATGAAAATTGTGTGGAAGGTTCTGTGGGTGAATGAGCGTGTATGAAGGTGAGAGAGACATATAATATATGTAAATAGCATTTTTTTTACAAATAAACCCAATTTTTTCCTGTGACTTTCGCATTCCCACTTCGCTATTCATTCTCTGGATCCTGGATGGAATTGATTTCGCAGGGTCCCTAACTTGTACAGTTTTGCCCTATTATCATCTTGAGCCACTGAAGAGGGGGTTAATGTTCCCATAGGCATTTCCGTTAAAAGTAATTATATTAGCAATTCTTCGAGGCTGCTTTGGTGTTAATACGGATTAATCAATAGCGATTAAAGTAAAGCAGTTAATTGTGAGTAGAGGGAAAAAGTCGAAGGGAGAGATCAGTGTGTCCATCTTGGGGGTTCAACACATTCACACAAATTAAGACCAGCTGCAAACGTGAAGTAGTTGCGGGTCGAGTCACCCGCGACAACATTAATGCTGGTAGAATGAATGACTGACGCGGGAAGATTATTCCATTTATCAATTACTTTAAGCGTAAAGAAGTTTTTAGTGATATTAGTAATAAAATGTCTGCCACGCAACTTAAATCCGTTATTATGAGTATTACTATTATCAAGTGAACAATTTGTCAAAATTTACATTATTGATGTTATTAACGATTTTGAAAACTTCAATAAGCTCACCCCTTAATCTCCTAGTTTCGAGCGAATACAGGTCTAACTCTTTAATCCTATCTTCATAAGGCTTATTGCGCAATGATGGAATCAGTTTCGTGGAACAACGTTGAACCCTTTCTAACCTATCAGTATCCTCACGCAAGTACGGGCACCAAAACTGAACTGCATTATTCTAAATGAGGCCTGACTAGGGACTTGTAAAGGGGCAATATAATATCCTTCAATTTAAACTCGAAATTACGCGCTATGAAGCCTAACATCCTATTAGCTTTTGCGCAAGACTCCAGGCACTGGTTCCTAACCTTTAAATCCTTAGATATGCGTATGCCTAAATCTACTTCCTCATCAACGCTCGCTAACTCCCTATTATCCATTGTGTACGTGTAATTATTGTTACGAGAACCTATATGCAAAACTTTACATTTGTCTACCCGTACGTTAAATTGCATCTGCCACTTAATCTGTCCACTCCGTAATCCTATCGTTCTCGTTAACAACCTTACCACCATTTTTAGTATCGTCCACGAATTTTGACACGTTACTAGTCAATCCTACATCTATGTCGTTAATGTAAATTACGAATAGCAATGGGCCCAACACTGAGCCCTGTGGGACACCGCTACCCAGGCCAGGATTTAGCTATAGGCGAACTAGGCGATCGCCTAGGGCCTCGCTCAAGCCGTTTTGCACGTTCTGTTCAAGTGATATTAATGATTTAGAACTCTATGAAGAACTTAAAGTACTTTGCAGGTTTATACCTGAGAAAACAGATCTCGGAAATGCCCTTGTTTATATAGTGCAAAAACAACTAAGTGAGATTTATCCTAATGTTTATGTTGCACTTTGAATAGTATTAACCATCCCAGTTATTGTTGCTTCGGCTGAAAGAAGTTTCTCGCATCTCAAACTTATTAAAACATATTTGCATTCCACCATGTCTCAAGCGAGATTGCAATCATTAGCTATGTTATCAATAGAAAATGATATAACAAATTCATTAGATTATTCTCAATTAATTGAAGAGTTTAGCTCGAAGAAAAGTAGAAAAGCATTGCTGTAATATTCAAGGAGCATCTGAACCAAATATTAAAGCATTAATATTTAGCCTGATAAGTCGATCGCTCACTATTATAAAAATGAAATGTCAACATCTCTTATACATCACACATGAAAAACGTTTGTATACTATGGAAAGTCATTACCTATAATATTATATAAATCTTAGAAATCATTCTCTTATATTTTCAATACAAATCTTGATTCATATTATAATTTATACTTATTTGTATGGTTTATTTATATTTCTTATACAATTTCCATGCTTGATTATTTTGGTTTGGTTTAATTTTTAAGTGCTGGCATAGTTCTGTCTATGCGGGATTCTAATATTGCTGGTATAGTACCGATAATTAAGTCCATATTTTCATATATATAGGCCTAGGGCCTCGCAATTTCTAGATCTGCCTAAGGCCTCGCAACTTCTAGATCCGGCCCTGCCGCTACCTACATCTAACCACCCCAATTCACTACCATTAACTACGACCCTCTGTCTCCTAGCACAAAGCCATTCTTCTAACCCAGGGGTTCCCAAATTTGTGTTCCGCGGAACACTTGTATACCGTGAGAAGTGTTCCGCGGAACACAATTTTGGAACCTCTGTAATCTAACCAGTTAGCTACCTGACTGCGTATACCGTGCGCTTTGACCTTCGCAATTTGTCTCCTATGCGGAACTGTATCGAACGCCTTTTTAAAATCTAAATAAATAACGTCAGCTGCTCTATGCCTATTGTATTCACGCACTATTTTGTTATAAAATTCTAGCAAATTAGTTAAACAAGACCTACGGCGTCGAAACACATGCTGACTACTATTAATCAAATCTCTACTTTCTAAGTGATCGATGATACGATCCCTAACTACGGATTCCAAAAGTTTACCGACAATTGATGTTAAGCTAATGGGCCTATAATTGCTAGCTACTGCGCGGTCGCCTTTTTTAAAAATAGGCGTGACGTTAGCTAATCTGAAGTCTTCAGGAATAATCCCCGTTTCGAGTGACTGATTAAAAATCTTCGTTAAGGGGCCTACGATAACGTCTTTCAAATCTTTCAAATGTCTGGGATAAAAAGCGTCAGGGCCTGGAGCCTTGCTAACTTTTAGCCTATCGATATAATGCGCAATCTTACCCTCGTAAGCAGTTATTTCATCCAAAATAATCTCGCTACTAAATGGAACGATATCGTCCACGTCGGGGACATTATTTACGTCTTCTACGGTAAAACCTGTCGCAAAAAAGTTATTGAAAATACCCGCCATCGCCTGAGCGTCAGAAGCCAAAGCGCCATTAACATCCACTAGAGGGCCTATGTTATCTTTTACCGGCTTACGATTATTAACGTATTCACAAAAATTTTTTGGATTATGTTTACTATCCGCAGCTATAAGTATCTCTAAATTATGCTTGGCATTCCTAACTGATCTTTTAACCTGACGTCTAAGCTCGATATATCTATTAAAGTTAGTTGCCATGCCATTGCACTTATTAAGTCTATATGCTCTATTACGCTCGTTTATGAACTCGCCTATTTCCCTAGTCCACCACTTCGGCCTACCATGATTTCTAGCGCGCTTGGGCCTACGAGGAATAAACTCCCTTTCAATATTCCTAAAACTTTCTTTAAACGCCACCCAACGCAAATTTATGTCATTACCCATAAATAAGTTATCCCAGTCCACTTCTCTCATCCTATCCGCAAAACTATCAAAATTAGCCCTACGAAAATCAGGGACTTCTATGACGTTACTATCCTGAGTGTTTTCTATCAATAACTTAAACCTAAGAATTTGATGATCACTACATCCTAAACTCTCGCCTACTTCTAAACCTTTGACTATATTCTCACCGTTCGTCATCACCAAATCTAAAATATTGTCACCGCGCGTTGGTTCGGTAACTATGTCATAAAAAGTTATCTTCCATAAACTCAACCAATCTCAAACCCTCCTCATTACCAGTAAAAGTCTCATAATTAACATTAGGGCAGTTAAAGTCTCCGACAATTATACTATTCCGATTGTCAATAAAATTACCAAGAAGTGAGTAAAATCTAGTATGAAGTTACTAGTAGTGTGAATCAAGGAAGAAATGTGGTAAGAGTGCTGAAAGTGGTTGTCAGGAAGTGGAGACTGGGTAGAGATACTGCAAGACATTTACATCAAAGCATGTTAGTACTGACCCTTTTCTATAGGTGTGAAACAGTGACACAACATGAAAGGGAGAAGTTAAAGGCAAGAGCAGTTGAAATGGATAACCTGAAAATTGTGTGACATGCAATAGATTGATAGTGTAAGAAATAATTGTGTGGTCCTGGACAAATAATGATCATCAGAAGTCAGTGGAAGTGAAAATGGAGGAAAGTATGTTGAGGTGGTTTGGTGATGTTGAAAGAATAGAAGATGAAAGAAAAGAGTGTGGTTACAAGTGTTTGTGAAGATATTAGAGGAAGGACAAGAAAATAGACGGACATGGTCAATGACTGAATAAGGAAACAGAATTTATCTGGGTGATGTATGAGAAGTGTCTGCAAGTGTGTTAAAGTAGTGTACATGATTTGTTAGATGTATACCGTACAAGTTCAAGACTCTGTTTCTTATATTTTTGACAAGGGTTGGAAATGTAACTAGTCATGGGATACAAAGCACTACAGGTGTGGAACTTACCAATGTTGAAGGGTGCTGGACTGCTGGTCCACCAAGGTACTGGTGTGAATGAATGTGTATACATTATTTTCTAAATCACCTATATTTTATAGGCAGTGCTAAATACCAAAGGCAAATAAATTTAATAATTTAACCAAAAAAACTACTTAACAAGTCCTTTGAAGACCTCCACAAACACAACTTCTTAACAAAAAAATGTAGTGTCTTTGCCATCAACTCTAGCATTAAATCTGGCAGAAATTTTCACCAAATTACCAGGCTGATAGCAATCAACCCATAACCCTACACAGGGTGTTTCACAACCAGTCTGCTATACTTTGGGGGTGATATTGAGTAAAAACGTTAATACAGACAGTCTCTGACTTACGTAAGGGTTCCATTCTGGAAGGCTTTACCTAAGTCAATTTTTCCATAAGTCAGAATTGACCCTTCCATTGGTAATCATTGAACACAAGATACAATACTTTTTTATAAATTAAAAACTAAATACAGTATAGTAGCAATAAAAGCATAGGAAAGAAAGATAATTACCGTATATACTCATGTATAGGTCGAGTTTTTAAGACTGAATTCTTAGGCAAAAATTAGGGGGTTGACCTATATAAGGGTAACATTTTCGTGGGGTTGAAATCCGTGCATGATGGGGAGGGCTAGGAGCTACTGTTAGCTTCAGACATGAAAAATATTTACCATTTAGTACCAGTAAACAATGAAAACATAAAATATGTACCAATTATTAAAATTACCAAGACACAATTGGAAATGGCTGTTACACAGTAGGTTATCAGTAACCTGTCTATACATGATGATGTGTTTAAGGTCACCTAGATGCAGTTGCCAGTTTCTAGTTTTTGGAAATGAGTTTTATATGCTATAAAATGGTGCTTTATTACCCTAATTTGTTGTTCCACTACCCTCAACAACTGGGGTTGACCTATACACGAGGCATATGATAAATTAATGATTTCTTGGCCAAAAATCAAGGGTCAACCTACACACGAGATTGACCTATACTCGGGTATATATGGTAAGTAGTTCAAAATGTGTACTATATTGTCCTGCACTCTTACCATCACTTGGGCATTCTATTCCTATGATTTTAATTCTTACCATTTTTTTCCCCACAGAAACCATGGCATCATCTATTTTGAACGATTCAGAGAAAAAGCGAGTTCTTGACCGCATTCGAGCTGTCACATTTCGTGAAGCAAAGGAAGCTGGTGCAACTTTCATAACTCGACACTGGGTGGCTGAGAGATTAAAAAGATCAGAAGACTTTGTCAAAAGGAATTGGAATAAGAATCCTGAAGATTGTGAAACAGAATTTCGAGGAGGAAGACTGGAGAAATTATCTCAAGAATCGAAAGACATTGTGCTTGCTGCATCACGGCGCCGAAAGAAGAGCTGCTCTGAGGTAGCGAAAGAGATACTTATCTGTCGTGGTAAGAGAGTCAATCGGCAACTTGTGTATCAATTTCGAGTTCGCCAAGGCTTGAGTGCTTGGCATGAAATAGCTAAGCCACGGAAGAGTGATCTTAATATTGAAGATCGGCTATGGTTTTGTGATTATCTTGAGGAATGGACGGAAGATGATTTCCTTCACTTGGTTGTCAGCGATGAATTCTTCGTTTATGTCTCCAAAAAACCAAATTTTCAGAATGATCGGGTTTGGGCAACAACTCCTGATGAAGTCCCAGATGACCAGAAGTATCGAGAAATAGTAAAAAATCCAGCATGTGTGGGTGTTTTCATTATGTTCTCTATTCGGAAGCTCATCTGGGTTATCAAACCAAGAGGAACCAGTTGGGATGGGCCATATTTTCAAAATGTAATTTTAGCCCAACATGTAATTCCATTTTTGAAAGACCCCGAGTGTGTTTTGGATATTGAACAGGCAACCTTTCTTCACGACAAAGCCCCCTGTATGAAAGCACTTGCGACTCAACAACTGCTTAAGGACAATAACATTGATTTTTTCGGAAATAATGAATGGCCTGGCAATTCTCCCGATCTTAATGTCTGTGAACATGTCGGATCCATCATGAAGGATCGGGTGGAGTCCTTAATGCTGGAACAACCCATTCAGAATCGGTATTCAACAGAAATTATGACTGCAAAGATCAACGAAGTCCTTGAAGAAATGAGTCATGATACCGATCTCTTTGAGACATTTCTGGGATCATACCCCCGTCGATTAATGGCCGTCGGAGCTGCAAATGGGGGCAACACCCGATATTAAAACAAGTGTTTTTTATTCAAAATTAAACGCTCTTTCGCGTGGTTTTGTCTGTTTTTTCTATTCCTTTCAGTTTCTTCTGTACAGGGGTGGGCAATCATTTCCTGACACCCTTTACATTCAAAAAGGTGCCAAATTTAAATAATATATTACAAACTTTAAGGTAAAATGATGCCAAAATTATGAGGAAAATTAATCATTTCCCACCATTTTCTAGAAAATATTTTTTGATTAATTAATGATTAAATTCAAAACAATGATTAGTTAACTGATTAATCAGAACCACACACCCTACTTGGGTGCTTTTCAATCATTATTGCAACACAATTACAGGTGATTTCATGAAAAAAGTTTGGAGATGATGCGGAGGGGATTTATAGGAGCACTTACGTAAAGTCAAATTTGCGTAAGTTGAGGCTTACCTAGTGCGGGGGGTCTGTACAACATAGGTGCTATTTCCAACCATTGCTGAGCTATGGACACTTTAAGATGTGCAAACAACAAATCCCTATTTGTGTGTAATTCGATAGATGGCAGCACTGGTGGTAGTTTCAGTTAATGAAGTTACCAAGTAGACTAGTCCTCAGTTTTTTCTTTCATTGGGTTCTCATTTGTGATATGAGACACTGTGTTGTGCTAAGATGAACAATCAAAATGAATCAACAGTTCACACCCACTGAATACACTGCTATCCATTTTATTTATGGATTCTGTGATAATAACAGCAGAGTGGCAGTTGAGGAATATCAGACATTTTCTGAACCACCAAGTGTTTAGTGACACACACCAGAGATTAAAGGAAATGAACAATTACTCCATGTAACCAAGAACATGTATCATGACAGTCCATTGCTGTGGAGCACCACATACTGGACCTAGTACAATGTAGCCCAACTACCAGTGCTTGAAGGATTTCTAGATGAATTGATGAATCTGCACCATGTGTATGGCGAACCATACATGATGAGGGTTTGTATCCCTATCATTTGCAACATGTGCAAGCTCTTCAACTGGATGATTATGATAAACATGTTCAATTTTGCCAGTGGATGGTTATGCATCACCAAATTCTTAATCGTATACTGTTTAGTGATGAAGCACAATTCATTTAGGGTGGAATTAACAAGAGACTAAATTCCCACAATATGGTATTTTGGGGATTTGACCCCCCCCCCCCCCCCCAATTTTCAAGTCCTATCTGATTCTTCTCTCCCCATAGGAGTATAGTTAGTAGGCTTGTTAGTTGGAAAAATACTGTAACTGCTCTGGACCTTGTTTGATCCTGGAACTTGGAAGCCTATTTAAGATAGATGTATCCTGTTGGAAGCCAAGGGAGTCTGGAAAGCCTTTAACGTATGATGTTAAGTGCTTTAGCTGTAATCCTTGGCCAGTGTACAATAGGAAGAAAGACTTGTCCATAATTCTTGTTCCTAGTTATTGTGGAGGCATCATCTGTATTTCACCATCATTACTATTATTAATTATTATTATTAAAAGTATATATATATATATATATATATATATATATATATTATATATATATATATATATATATATATATATGGTGTCCATAAATGATTACCCTGATTAAAGCATGCTATAACTTTTAAATAAACACATATATTCAAACACAGTTTTAATCATAAGTAGATAAACATACAAAGTTTTGATACATAGTTAATGAACTTAATAAGCTTCCACATGTGCACCCCTAGTGGCACGTAAAAAGTCTAAATGGTATTCACACTCATACCACACATTTTCCAACATTTGTGGGTTAACTGTTGCAATTGCATCTGTAATGCATTCTCACAATGTCCTGATATCTGGAACAACTGTTGCATAAACCAAATCTTTAACATGACCCCAGAGAAAGAAATCCAGCGGGGTAATGTCTGGTGATCTTGGGGGCCATGGGATTGGCCCATCCCTGCCAATCCATCGATTTGGAAATGTTGCATCGAGAGTTTCACGAACAACATGCGCCCAATGAGGGGGTGCCCCATCTTGTTGGATGACAGTTGGCTGCCTTGTCCTGCAGCTGGGGGATGGCATAATTGGTGAGCATATCCAGGTACACAGTTGCAGAAACAGTGTTCTCAGCGAAGAATAAAGGACCAATTATCTGGTCATGCATTAGTCCACACCAGACATTGATCTTCAGACTGCCCCAAATATGCTCCCTTACAGCACGTGGGTTTTCCGATCCCCAAATACGCACATTGTGTCTGTTGACTCTACCACTAAGATGAAACGTAGCCTCGTCTGAAAAGCAGACACGTAACAAGAAGTCATTATCCTCATCAATGCTGTTCAAAATGTCAAGAGTGAATTGTTCACATTTTGGACAGTCATCAGGCTTCAGTTCTTGAACAATTTGTACCTTGTAGGCGTGTAACTTCAAACGTTTGTGTAACACCTTGTGCACCGTAGACTTCATTATCTTTAGTTGGCATGAAGCTTGTCTCACCGATTTCCTTCGTGACCGTGTGAAAGCAGTTTGAATGTTTTCCACTGTCTCATCAGAAACTGATGGTCTACCACTGATCTTTCCCTTTTCCAAGAATTTTTTCATCCACGACTTAACTTCACATCAGGTGGATTCTTTCCATACTTTGTTCTGAACCTTCGCTGAACACTGACAGGAGATTGTTTCTGCAAGCCACACAACACATTGTGCCTTCTCTGTCACAGATGCCATCTTAACTGAACAGCTACTACAGCATTCCTAGCGGCGAATGCAGTAGACAAAACACACCAGCACAGAAACTCTATGTGTGTACGAGATCACCTGTAAAAAGAAAACGGATGTAAGATTCGTCATTAAAACATGAGAGCATACTGTTTTCAGAGTAAACATTTATGGACACCATGTATGTATGTATGTATGTATGTATGTTGAAATTCTTGAAATTTCTTGGTGTAATGCTAGATAAGAATTTGCAATGGAGTGATCATGTAAATTATATCACGAAAAAGATTTCAAGGAGCATTGCTATAATGTTTAAACTTAGAAATGTAGTCCCTAAACAGGTTTTATTGACTCTCTATCATACTCTTGTTCTTCCTTATATAACATACTGCACCCTTGTTTGGGGAAACTCCGCTAACAATGCATTAAATGGTAGCTTTGTCATCCAAATAAATATGAGCAATAAGGTTATTATCTGATGCTGATTTCCTTGATCACTCTCGTGCATTATTTAAAGAGCTAAATCTACTAAAGCTCAACAATATAACCAAACTGGCACATTTTATTTTTATTTACAAGTGTAAATACAAAATCATAAATTTGCAATGGGTAAATAGATATTTTGTAACTCATCAAGAAATCCACTCGTATCAGACCAGAAATAGATCAAAGCTTGTTATACCTCAATTTAGATTGTCTTCATCTCAATTTCTTTATTTATTATTATTAATTAATAACAACTAGCTACTTGTTTTTAATAAGAGCCCAGTAAAGCCTAAAGCTTAAGGGCCAAATTAAATAAAATAAATAGTCAAGCTTCACAATTATTCATGTCATTGTAAATTGAAAAAATTTATTTATTTTACTATTATTAATAAAGGTTATTCTATCTATCTATCTATCTATCTATCTAAATTGTGACAGGATAGGTAGGTGTAATAAGTCAGCCAGGTTAGAAACAGACACCAGACCTTTACTTATTGCCCAGTTTGCAGTGCATACTTGAGCCCTGGAGTTTCCTTTAGCCAAATCCAGTTCTTCTGTGATCCATTCATGTAACTAGCTACAGAACCTATTATCATTATTATAGGACACCAGTCACGTTATTCCAGAGTTTGGGTTTTGCCCATGCTTGTTTGACACTGATTATAGGTTGATTAACTTATGAGAGATTGGTATGCCATAATTGTCAATGTTTGTATTTATTATTTGTGTGTCTTGATTTCATGAGGAAGTTATGTTTTCCAGCGATCAATTATGAAGTCATGATTTCAGTTAACGTTTGTTGATTAATTGTCTGTTATTTTATTATTGTGATTAATTGTCTGTTATTTTATTATTGTGATTAATGGTGCCTGGTGCATGTAACTAATAATCTTGTGTTGTTTAGGCAACCAGTTGGGACTCAACTCAACTGTACAGACTCAGGCTTGATTGTGAATCCAATCAAGTTGGAGCTACAAAGTCCATTGAGGGTGTGTCAACCACTGTTGGCCACTGGGATCTGCCCTGGAATCAGGCTTGTGACCCTAACACTACTAACTAGATAGCTGCTTTGTATAACAAAAATCAGGTCACAGGGTCAAGTTTGGAGGGTAGTGGGGCTGGGACAAGGGTTCACATTTGGTGCAAGTCATTTCTGGTACTCATCTCCCACTTGCTTTCTATCATTTCTGCCAAATCTCACTAATTATTTTTTGTTTTCCAGAGGTTTTTGTTAATTGTGATTCACTGCCAGTTTTTTTTGTGTGTTTATACTTTTATACTAAATAACTATGTTTATTCCAGATATAATAAACGAAAAAGAAAAACCATAGAGTAGTTTATTTCTATTAGGTTTACTTTGGAATTCCAGCCCTCTTTCTTGGACTTCGAGTGGTTGGGTCTGATGCTCAGGGGAGATGAGGATTTAGTAAATAGAACTTTGGGAGGTCTTTTACAGTTAACATGTGAGTTGGACCTGAATAGTCTCCCGGAAATAAACAACTGATGAGAGGGGCATTACTGGATACCTGGGGAAACTACTCTGAGGCCCAGTCCTGTGACTATCACAAACCCAAAAATGTGAAAGGATGCTGGGTAGCTTGACAATACACACACTTGGGGATTACATCCTACGCAGCCACCACCGCAGTATCATTGAAGGAAACTTTCAACATTGATTCTCAGTGAATGTTTGGTACGGTGTAATTGGAGATCAGCTGACTGGACTGTTAACTGCTTTATCTGAACTTCCTGATGAACAAATTGCCACTTTTGATGGAGAATGTGCCCTTGGAGACAAGGCGCAGGATGTTCTTTCAGCATGATGGGGCATCACCATATTTTGGTCATGTTACAGATTACTTGAATCAGCAGTAAAGATATCATTGGATTGGTTGTGCTGGTCCAATATCAGATTAATACTCTTTTATTTTTTTCCATGCAGGGGCATTCCAGGAGAGATCACCCAATGCATGTCACCACTCCGACTCAGATTTTGATGAAAATTGACATATGGGGTTCTTCCAGGTGCTGATTTCACTGGTTCAAATAAAAAAGTTCTATGACCCATAATTTTTGAGATATGGGCCCCCAAAATCTTGGGGGCTCCACTTTACCACCTAACTTTAATGGGCAATAACTCCCAAACATCTTACCATAGACCTATAAAACTATACATTTTTAGAATCAGCATGAAGAGATCTATTAAATGATACCACATTCAAATGTGTAGAACAAAAATGAAATTTTTTCCATTAATTGTTGAGATACAAACAATAAAAAATGCAGGTATCAAGTTGCAAAATATTTTGAAAATTATTGAAAAAATATGTACATTGTGAAATTTTGACATTTTTACGCCTGCAGACTAAAATAGAGACCAACAAATGATATATTCACATGGATGAAAATAAACAGCAAAAATACAAATTGAACACACACTACATCAAGTTGATTCATAATTACACGAGTTTTTTCAACTCATTTTCTGGGAAAACATATTGAATATGCATTGTTCCTGGCTTTAAAGTTGGTGTATTTAATAAACCTAAAATTTTAGGTATGTATCTTTAATTTGTGGAAAGTAATAGTAAACACTATATCCTGATGGGCGCAAAAAGCTAACCTCAAAGTCATCAAATTCCTCATTATAGGAGTGTACAAATCCCAACCATTTCTGATCATTGTTAAGTACAAACTATGTACAGTACTCTCCTATTTTCGGATTAACTTCAACATTATCTACACCCAGAAAAGCTTTGCTTATAATCCTCACCTCACCAACTTCATCAGAAGATTATTCAAATATTTTTGTTATTTTCATTAATAGGTACAAATCTGTAGAATTTGTGTGTTCCTGTTAGCCGCATACTTTTTTCATATCTGTCACTTAAAAATTTTTCCACAGCTTCAATTTCTTCAGAATTTATTAAAAAAAATTTATGCCATCACTTATATTGTTTGAACAAAATTCAAACATGTCTTCTAGTGTTAATATTTGATTTGCGAATGTTCTCTGCATACTCACTCTGGCTACAGATCTTTTCATTGTAGCTACCCCCAATCCCATCACAAGCGCTCTTACCATGGTTTGTGGCAAAGAAATGCCACTCACATTCCAGCCCAAAATCTTCATGTTTACAAATGTTAACAAAGTTGAAATGATTTTTATATTGTCCTGCACATCCATCAGTAAAATAATGTAATTTTTTGATATGAAGGTGGGATTTTCTAATAATAGGTATGAGTGTATTTAAAAAAGTGTAAACCATTGTAGTGTTATGTTTTGTAATTGCAGATAAAAAACAATAACTTGAATGTTTTGTTTCATTACTTTCTGGTTCCTTATAATATAACACAAAGGGATGAACTGTGCATTGGGTATTTTCCTAATGAAAACCTTGGGCTGCATCCTGTACTACAAATGAGTAGTTTTCTGAAAAGTCACCAAAAACTACAGCTGTATGGCTGTTTAAATTATTCTTCAAGTTCTTTAGAAATGCACTCTGATTCTTTGCTATAAAGTGATGGTGTGTCAATTTGATAATTTTTGTGCTTAATGAATTTATAAAATCATCTACAGATTCTTTTTTTTCAACCATATTGCATCGATCTGTAGTAACCCATTGTTTATATTTTATTTCCTCACATTCAGGATCGCTAGCACTTTGAAAAGTGAGCAAAAAATTCTTAATACCTTGTTCTTTTGGACAGATTACATATTTGCATCATGCAATTCCTGTTGTTGAAATCACACACTGCTTTCTCCATAAGAGTTGTGTATTCCAACCCTTTGACACCCAAAGCTGAGAATTATATTTTGGCATTCTGGTGGTATGTACATACACACACAGAATGGGTACCAGCAACTCCAGCTAAAACACAATGTCTGGGGTGAAGGCTGGCAAAACTAGAAAAGCCAATTTGGGGACTATCTGGATTATTTTTATAGAGGCTAAAAGCTTCTTTCTGATTCATTAACACCAGTCTTTTCTGCACAGATTCTTTATACCCACTTTCATTTCTGATACTCAGGCAGTCTTTTGCACCTGGGCACAAACAACTAATTTCTCAACAGAATCTTTAGTACCTTTAGTTATTACTTTTCCTTTTGACATGGGTTCAATTTCAGGAATAATTCTAAGTCTTTGTTTTATATTTCTGCTTTTCTTAACTAAATATTCAGTTGTCTGAAATAGATTTATAGTTTTTGACATGGTAACTGGAGATAATGTCAATATTCTGAGTTTCCTCTCATAACTGTTAGTAGAATGGAAAGCTTCAACCAGTTCATTCATAAGATGAATCATTGACCTGAAACAAATTCATGAATGTATAAATGCTATAAACAAAACATTACATGTGCATATTAAATTTTTTGGATTATAATATTGATTTCAAGTAGCTATAACAAAATGAGCATTCTTTGAGATAAGAGTCAAATTAAACAAAAATTATTTTGTGAAATGAATTCCAAATGATTTAATGGGCCCATTGATCTCCAATCTTTAGGGAGTTGTGCTTCTAGTTTCTACTATCAAAGGTGAATACCTACATTTTGTTTTTATGCTTCAGTTTTAGTTTAGGTATATTCCTACTTAATAATAGTGTAACATTTTAAAATTCATACCTTTGAGTTTCATGATCCAACTTTGTAGCTTTTGATGGGCTTGGGATCTCAATTTCTAAACTTCTTTCTAGCTTTCATTTTAAAGAACGACATGCTTTTTCTATTGTTTGAATACCTTTTGCTTCTTTTCTTGAAGAACCCAAACCATCTGAAATTTTTTAATTAATAAATATTTGACTCCATTTGATATATATGGACAACAATAATTAATGTCAATGTATTAATTTCATTAAGTTTTTCAGCAACTGCTGAAAAACTGTCTTGAAAGTAAATGCATTATAAATAAACATAAATAAAAAAATTATAAATATAAAAAGTACCTATCATTAAATACTTACACTTCTTCACTGGAGTCACAGCAAGACTTTTTAGAACTTGAGAAACCCCTTCTTTGGCATTACTTGATATACTTGGATCATATTCATCGCTTTCTGAAATAACATTCTCAGAAGACTGATTGTGATCAGACTCTTCACTTTGTGATGTTGATAGCAACTCTGGTCTCTGGGTCAATAATTTTCTACAGTTACTACATAGTACAGTATTCCTTTGTAGTTTTCATTTACATCGATCATAAAGTGATTGGCTGATGGTTCTTATATCCTTGGGTATCTTTTTTTCTTATGTTTTTGTAAAGGATCATCACAGTATCTAACCATTTTTCATTACTAAAAATACACAATTATAAATCTCAAAAATAAGATATGATGACTCAAAATAAGCACATTGTAATAAAAATAAGCATAATTAACAAACATTTGAGAGAGAGAGTGCATGAATATGAGTTATGCATAGGATGTAAATATATCATTTGTAGTTCTCTATTTTAGTCTGCGTAAAAATGACAAAATTTGAATGTACAATGTACAAATGTCAATGTACATATTTTTTCAATAATTTTTTAAATATCTTGCAACTTGATACCCACGTTTTTTATTGTTTATCTTTTAACAATTAATGGAAGTTTAATAAATGAAAAAAAAATTTTGGATTTCACTGTCTAGGGGGGGGTGGGGGTCAAAAATAAAAAAAAAATAAAAAAAAGGGGGGGGGGAAATTTTCATTATTGTTCTACACATTTGAATGTGATATCATTTAATAGATCTCTTCATGCTCATTCTAAAAATGTATAGTTTTATAGGTCTACAGTAAGATGTTTGGGAGTTACTGCCCATTAAAGTTAGGTGGTAAAGTGGGGCCCCCAAGATTTTGGGTGCCCATATCTCAAAAACTATGGGTCATAGAACTTTTTTATTTGAACCATTGAAATCAGCACCAGGAAGAACCCCATATGTCAATTTTCATTAAAATCCGGGTCGGAGTGGTGACAAATTTTTTAATTTTTGGGTGATGTCCTGGAATGTCCCTGCAACTTGAAATGTCCATAGCTCTGCAATGGTTGGAAATAGCAGTAATGTTCTATTGACTTTTGTACTCGATATCACCCTGCAAAGTATGGCAGACTGCTTGTGAAACACCCTGTATACTTTTTTATAATACAGTATATATTGTACTAGGGGCACTCGATATATTTTGCCCCACCCTTTTTTCTTAGCTAAATAATAGGCCATGGGGCTGAAATGTCTTTTGGGCCATAACTTTCTGAGCCTCACATCACTGAATTTTTCCAGTTTGAACTTCCCCTGCTTGTATAAAAACACTTTTAAACACCCTCGTATAAAACCAACGGTTAACACAGTTTCAAAAAATGGCATCTGACAGTGATGTGCATCGTAAACAGAAAGCTGTTATTGAGTTCTTAACAGCAGAGAAGGAAACAGTTGGAAATATTCATAAACATCTAAAAATGATGATGTTGATCAAAGCACAGTTGGACACTGGTCTAAATGTGCAAGATCATCGGAGTGAGGGAGAGCCAGCCTCGATGATGAGCCATGCAGTGGTCACCCAGCATCAGCTGTGACATCTCACACTGTGCAATATGCTAACAGCATCATTCAATCAAATCGGCATGTCACATACAAGGAGCTATCACTGGAACTAGGAATTAGTGAAAGAAGTGTGAATACGATAATTCAGCAACTGGGATACTCAAAAGTGTGTTCATGGTTTGTTCCTCGCAAACTGACAAGATTACAAAGCCCAAAGAAAAGAAATTGCTACTGAGTCATTGGTTTGATACGAGACAGAAGGGGATGACTTCCTTTCACAAATTGTGACTGGGGATAAGACTTTGGTACACCAATCCATGAAGTGGCATCATGCAGACTCTCCACACAAGAAAAAGTTCAAAATGGCTCCCTCTGCAGAAAAGGTTATGGCCACCATCTTCTGGGACATGAAAGGGGTGATTCTGGTGGACATTATGAAGAAAGGACAAACAATCAACTTGGAGGCATATATTGCTACCCTACAGAGACTCTGGAGACATATAAAGCGAGTTCAACTAGAGAGAAAACTGGAAGACGTCCTTTTGCACGATAATGCAAGACCACACAAGAGTTTGTAAACAAGAGGGGCCATCACAAAAATGCGCTTGACTGTGTTACCCCACCCTCCATACAGCCTGGATCTGGCACCTTCAGACTTCCATTTGTTTGGGCCAATGAAGGATGCTATTCATGGAAGAAAGTTTCAGAGTGATGATGAGGTTGAGGAGGTTAAGAGGTGGCTCCAGCAGAACTCAGTGGACTTTTACCAGCAAGGAATAAAGGCCCTTGTTTCAAGGTGGAGGAAAGTCATAGAAAAGGATGGCAACTATGTGGAAAAATAAAAACTTGTAAAAAAGGTATGTAACTACTTGTGTACAAAATTTCTGCAACTTACAAGGAAAGTTGGAAAGAAAAAAAAAGGTGGGGCAAAATATATTGAGTGGCCCTTGTATATATACACAAAAAATGAATGGCATCATGAGCCTCAGAGAACTTGATTTTGGCACTTTCTTATAAAGAGGAGTATTATGGGGGGTGCCTGCCCTTGTCCCCTACTTTCTTCTTAAAAAAATAATAATTGTAATTTTGGGCCAATATTGACCTAAGCTAGCATTGCTAGATCATAGTCTAGGTCTCATTCCATCTTATTGTGGGCTGGATTCATGATTGAAGTCTTAGGTTAGGACCTTGCTGCCCTGTGTTGAGTGCTCAGATGAATGGCTGGCTAAACCTTCAGCCCTTGAACTAAAAGGTGGGCCTAGCCAAAAATGGGCCTCAGTTTTGTTTACATTTCAGTCACAAACTCAATCTGCCACATTTTTTCATCTACAGATCTGATGGGCAGTGAAAGACTGACTTCAAGTCAAGTTTTGGATGAAAAAAAAAAGGGGGCTTAAAAAAATTTTAGGCCTTACCATTTTTTTATATTACATTTCAAAAACAAAGCCAATCAGGCAGGTGTTCCATGCCTATATTAGAGGCATTCCATGTCAAGTGTACACACCTTATGTCAGGTCATCTCACTGATTTTAATGATTTTAATGATTTTTGGTGTGGTAGTTGGGTATGATGAGTAATGAAGTGTGACCAAATTTTAGCTACTTGGGTCAAATCAGGGTTGGCACTAGTGGGCCCAGCCCGAAAAAACCCACCCAGTTTTTTTTTTAAAAAAAACACTTGAAAAAAACCATTCTTTTACCCACTTGTGGTTTTTTTCATGAAACTTAAGAAGTGCATATGCAATTATTTTTAAAAATTGTCATATAGGGTGCCTATAATGATTTTACATGCAAAGCAAGCAAACATGAGTCAACAAATAGACCTACAGGTATAACTCTTTGGGTGAGGTAGCAGTTTATAGAGTGTAGACATCAGCCAATCAGGTGTTATACATCCTGATTCTTCAGTCAACTGCAATCTTCAAGGAATTTTCTACTTCTTCATGGATTGTATTTAAAGTGGACCAGACAAATTTCGACGGGAAAGTGGAGTGTAGCCTGGTCTTAGAGTCTATCATTTCAATAAAATACTTAGACTCTGCACATAGAAATGGAATTTATTTGCATAAAAGAATTTGGCTATTTTGTTATCAATGACATTTTTCTGCAAAGTTGTTGTTGTCATGCCAAAATCGCTTACTTTCTTTTGAATTTTTCTTTTTTTCATCTGTAATTGTGTCAGTGGTGGTGAGGATGAGTCTGGATCACTGAGAGGTCTATGTCATGGCAGTATGAAGATGATGTACTGGCAGTATTGTCAGTCTTGTTTCTTGATTCCATGTGTTTCAAACATTTCATTAAATGCATTTTTATTCGCTCTATTTTATTACTTATTTCATTACTGCAATGTTTGCATCCTAACTTACTAGTCCCATCAATAATATGACTTCACTCCATTCATGCCCTGATTTTCTTCCTGATCCAAAGGTCTTTGGCATTATTTAATGCAGTTATAACTTCAAACAGACTAATTCTGTAGGCTAGCAGTAAAGATAAATATGCTGTTGCCAGTTGTTTTATTTAACTGTGAAATAAAAGAAAAATATTCAGTAATATAAATTAAATAGATATAACTAGCTGAATTAAGTTCCCTTTGGGAGCTGTAATTCATCTACTTCCAGCAGAAGACACAGGGGCCTGTCTTCCATAGGAAGTATAGCCTAACAAATAGGATAATTTACCACACCAAATTTAGTTCAAATTGGTCCATGTTTTCCAAATTTTGTTGTGAAGCTCAATCTGAGAAAATAATAACTTTTTATGCTTAATTGCCTGGAAGGCAACCTTTTTGCTAAAAACAAGACAAATGTTATATTAATAGTGTACGGTACAGTACAGTATTATTATAAAAATAAGAATAGGTAGGTCTAATATGAACTACCATATGGACATATGAAAAAAACCAATTTTACCCGGGTTTTTTCGGGTTTTAGGTGAAAAAACCCGAAAAACCCACCTGGGTGGGCTTTTTTTTATAAAAAAAGTGGGTTTTCTGCCAACCCTGGGTCAAATAGTTTGGGAGTAATGACCCCCCCCAAATTTGGGGTCAGCAGTGTAACCTCCTGATTTTGAAAGGTCATAACTCAGGATCTAATGGATGGATTTTAATGAATTTGGTGTCAAAATGCTCAGAAAAGACAGCAGAATAACTTTAATTTTATGCACAGTGTGTGTACATTCCATTAAAAAACTTGCATTTATATTTCACCTTTGACCTTGACCTCAGGTCAGAGTTCAAAATTCAAGGTCATGAAAATTGGCATAAAAATTGGAGTGGGATCTCCATAGGTTTGCTTTCCACAAGCATTTGAAATTGTGCATGTTGAAAATTTTGAGCATTTTATTTAAGATAACTTCACAAATAGTTCATATATATATATGTATGTATGTATATATATAAATATATGTACATATGTATAAATATAGCTACATTCATGGTTTGATAAATAAACTATGTACTGTATTAAGATTTTTGCAAATATTAAGGTATTTGCTGCTCTAAAAGAACAATAATTTTCATCACAGTACCTATATAATTTGTATATTTAATCATGTTAGATTTGTGTGTGTTCAGGTTTTGACTATATGCTGATAAAATATCAAAATATTGTTGTGATCCATTCAATTCTCCCAATAAATTAAAATCTTCTGATCTTCAGCCTGCTTCACAATCACTGATAGAAAAATTTCCAAATCATATGAAGCCAGGCCAAAAGTTATATTGATCATGCAGAAAAAAATTTTCCTTACCTATTTACAAGTTCAAAATATAGCAGAACCAGAAATATTATCATCAAGCTCGTCTGATACTACTATGGAAACCGTGTCATCAGATGATGTTTGTTGACAAGAAGGCTGAATTGTCAGCAATGAATGAGAAAATCACCATGATTGGGGAAAGTCTGATTGTCAAGCGCAAGATTCAAAGAAATGAAGCATACCTCCCAACAAAAATGGCCAAAATACAAAGTTCAGTAAGAAGACACTTAGATATGGTATGTGAAATTCCTCAAGAGCCAGGTCCATCAAATGTAGACAAACTGTCTGAGCCAGTAGTAGTTGTCCAAACATTGAAAGATAAATATCAAAACTCGGATAAACATGACCAAATTATGATTCTAACTGTTTTTGCACCATCAATGAGTGTAAGAAAACTAATTCAAGAATTTAACTGTTCACAAAGAATGGCTGTTCAGGCTCAGCAGCTTGCAAAAGAAAACAGAGTATTGTCATCACCAAATCCAAAGATGGAGAAGGGATTGTCACTGGAAGTAACTAACACTGTTAAAGAGTTTTTTAGAAATGATGAAATAAGTAGACAAATGGCAGGCAAGAAAGACTGCGAAACAATAAAAGAAAATGGTGAATGAAAAAAATATCAAAAAAGGTTAGTTTTATGTAATCTAAAAGAAGCATATCAACAACTTAAGTTTCCAGCTCTCTTTATAGGATTTTCAAAATTTGCGATGCTACACCCCAAAGAATGTTTTGGCGGAGCAAATGGGACACACAGTGTGTGTGTCTGCACAATTCATCAGAATGTTAAGTTAATGATGACAGGTTCTAGAATGGCAGAAATTACCAGTGAGGAAGAAATTCCATTGAGTAGTTACCACTGCGCTTTAGCCAAAATTATTTGTGACAAAAGTCAACCTTCTTGCTATTTAGGAGTGTGTGATCAATACCCTCAACCTGATTTGCTAAAGGAAACTCTTCTTACATGTTACGAAGAAAAAGGTATTGATGAAATCCAGTACAAACAGTGGACAACAGATCAATCTCTGCTGGACTGTGTTATTCAAAATTTAGAAGATTTCCTAGATACCTTTATTTCTCAACTAACTCGACTAAGGCATCATGATTTCATTGCCAAACAACAGCCAAGTATTTAGAAAAAAGAAAAAATAAACTGGATGAAGGTGATTTTTTGGTGATTTGGGACTTTTCCGAAAACTATTCCTTTGTAGTCCAAGATTGTGCTCAAGGATTTCACTGGAATAATTGCCAAGCGACTCTTCATCCATGGGTTATTATTACAAAGAGCAAGAAAAAGTAAATCACAGCTCTCTAACTATTATCTCAGTGTGTAATACACATGATACTGTTGCAGTGCATCTATTCATAAAAGTTTTAATAAATTATCTTAAGCCAATTTTTCAGCAACTAAACAGAATTATCTATTTTACTGATGGATGCGCATCGGTAAAACTGCAAAAACTTCTTAAATTTATGCCGCCACCATGAAGAATTTGGAGTTAAGGCTGAGTGGCATTTTTTGCTACCAGCCATGGCAAGGGACCATTGGATGGTGTCGGAGGAACCATCAAAAGGGAAGCATCAAAAGAAAGTCTTTGTAGGCCATATGAAAATCAAATTCTGTCCCCAAAAGATCTTTTTGATTTCTGTTCCTTAAAATTAACTCAAATCTCTTTTAGCTTTGCAACACAAGAACAATACTCAAATGAGAAAGAACTTTCAGATCCAATTTTATCAAAAGCGAGAACCATACCAAGAACTCAAAAATTACATTCATTCATACCACTGACAAAAAAATTTTTAAAAGTACAAATGTACAGCGTCTCAGTTGAAAGTCGAAAGGAATTTGCTTTCCCCCAACAAGCCACTCAATTGAAAATGTCACAGGATATGTAACAGTGGAGTATGATAACCACTGGTGGAATGGGTGTGTGATGGAAATATATCCTGGTGAGGGTGAAGTGAAAGTAAACTTCCTTCACCCTTGTGGCCCAAACAAGTCATTTACTTATCCTGAAAATCCTGATATACAGTAGCACCTCGCAATAATGGCAACTCGCTTAACGGCATTTCGCTATAACAGCGCTTTTAAATTATATTCATGTTCCATATGTGCACTCGGTTTTGGCGGGTTTTTGGCAACACGTGCTCAACAGCTGAGTCCAAGAAGTACGCCAAGTGCCATTTTCTTTTTAGAGCATCAGTCTGTTTATGTACAGCATTCGTGCGTTTAGCATCTCTCTAGCAATTTTCCAAACTTTATAAAGTTATTACGCATTGTGTACCGTATACATAATATTTTTGTGTTAACCACAATAGCATCTACGTCTAGTGCTTGTGATAAGAAGAAAAGTCGTAAATGTCTTACTTTAAATGCCAAATTAGAAATGATTAAACTAAGTGAGCAAGGCATGTCTATGACTGAGATAGGCCGTAAGCTAGGGTTGGCTTGCCAAACAGTTAGTACCATTGTGAACGATAGAGAAATTTCTAAAAGAAATTAAGTGCTATACCTGTGAACACTAAAACAATTAGGAAGCGTGATAGCCTTATTGCAGAACTGGAAAAACTTTTAGTGGTCTGGATTGAAGATCAAACCAGCCATAATGTTCCTTTAAGCCAAGTCATCATCCAGAGCAAGGCCCTAAGTTTGTTTAACTCCATGAAAACTGATAGAGGGGAGGAAGCTGCTGAGGAGAACTTCAAAGCTAGTCAAGGCTGGTTCTTTAGATTTAAAGAATGAAACAATCTTCATAACATCAGAGTCCAGGGTGAAGCTGCAGAAAGTTTTCCACTGTTGCTGGCCAACATCATCGAAGAAGGTGGGTACACTAAGCAGCAAATTTTTAACGTTGATGAAACGGCTCTATATTGGAAAAAGATGCCATCTAGGACCTACATAGCTAAACAGGAGAAGGCAATGCCTGGCTTTAAAGCTGCAAAGGACAGGCTAATTCTCTTGTTAGGGGCTAATGCAGCAGGTGATCTGAAGCTAAAGCCTATGTTGATTTATAATGCTGAGAATCCTAGGGCCCTGAAGAAGTACGCAAAGGCTAGCCTCCCTGTGTATTATAAATCAAATTCAAAAGCTTGGGTGACGTGAACTTTTTTCAACCTGGTTTACAGAATATTTTAAGCCTACAGTTCAGAATTATTGCAAGGAAAATAAACTCCCTCTTAAAATTTTGCTGCTTTTAGATAATGCCCCTGGCCATCCTAACTCTCTAGTTGGGATGTACAAAGAAATAAATGTATGTTTCCTACCTCCAAATACGACTTCATTGCTGCAGCCAATGGACCAAGCTTTAATTCGTACTTTTAAAACCTATTACACAAGGAGAACTTTTGAAATGGCCATTAAATATTTGGACAGTGACACAGCGCCTGAAAGAACAAAACAAAATAAATTAACATTTTGGAAAGGCTTTACGATCCTAGACAGCATCAAAATCATTCGAGATGCATGGGCTGAAGTTAAAGAAAAAACAATGCGAGGTGTTTGGAGGAAGCTCATTCCTTCACTTATGGATGACTTCGAAGGCTTTGACAATCCAGTGGAGGAAGCGACTGCAAGTGTTGTTCAGATGGCTAGGGAATTGGAATTGGAAGTTGAGCCTGACAATGTCATAGAATTGCTTCAGTCACATGACGAGCCCCTAACAGATGAGGATCTTCTTCTGATTGAAAAGCAGAGAAGACTGCAACGTGAAGAGGAGTGCCATCCTGATGGCAGTCCAACTATTCCAAGAGATATGATGATTGCGGAATTGGAAGATGCCATTAAAGTCTATCGAAAATGGGATTGCAGCCTTTGAAAGAATAGACCCTAATTTCGAAAGATCGTCTAAAGTTAATGCTATCCTTGCAAACGGTATTGCTTGTTATAAAGAAATTTTGAGAGAGAAGAGACGGCACTCGATGAGACAGAGTTCTTTGCTATCGTACTTCAAGAAAGTACCGTCGCAACCTTCCACAGAAACAGAAAGCCTGCCATCAACTTCAATTGAAACACCTTCTTCATCAAAGTCACCATCTCCAAAATGAATAAGATTCGTTGAAGAGTCAGATGATGAAAATGTGCCATCTCCTTCATCAAAGTCACCATCTCCAAAATGAATAAGATTCATTGAAGAGTCAGATGATGAAAATGTGCCATCTCCTTCATCAAAGTCACCATCTCCAAAACGAATAAGATTCGTTGAAGAGTCAGATGATGAAAATGTGCCATCTCCTTCATCATCCATGCAATAAATATATTTATTTTTAAATTTATATTTGTCTGTCACTATAAGTAAAGAAATATATATTTTAAGGTAAGCAATGTATTTATTTCTAGCACTATTGCGCACTTAATATATAATAGTAGTAATATGTCACTTTGTCGCTATATGCATTCACAAGGAAAAAAGGCCATAATTCGCTTAACGGCGGGGGTCCGGTCCCTAACCCACCGTTATTGCGAGGTGCTACTGTACTTACAGTAGATTTGTCCGACTTTTTGTTTAACCACTTTTTGTTTAACCCACTTTTTGTTTAACTGTACCTACTTTTTTTTTTTCTTATCTCCTTACTTTGCATGTCTGTAACTCTCTCTACTTGCATGTTTGTAGTTTGCATGGTATGACAGTGAGTTAAGACTGTGTTTGCATGGTTTGTAAGCATTCTTATTTTACTTATTTTCATCTTTCACCCCTCTCCTATTTTCTCCGACTATTTTTCTGACTTGTCAGCAGTGGCCGGCGGATGATGATGGTGAGACTTTTTTCCTCTTTTTCTGAATGAATGTTAATCCATGAGTGATAGGTGTTGCTCCTTACTTAACGCCTTATTCTCTTCTCTTAACCCCCTACTCTTTCCTTTCTCTCGGGCTAACCTTAGAGTGGATCTTAGGGTCTTTGTTAGCCTTAGCTTCTGTAGATCTGTAGATCCTCACAATCATAAACCCAATGACAGCTACTGGAAGAACATATACAATCACAAAAAAGGAAACCAATGAAGCCAATATGATCCTGAAAAAGTGTCATCTTAAAAAGTAATCAAGAAACTGGATACAAACTTATTGTCAAAAACATATAATCAAAAACTTACAACTGCATGGAAAATGTGAGTATTGCTATTTAAATTGCTTATTGACATGGATGCCTATATACTGTAACTAACTATATTTTAATAATTACACTTATGAATACAGTTCTAAGTATTAGTCTATCTTAAATTGTACAGCTTCCTAATATTAAATTATTATTAAATAGCAGAAATCCCTCTAACCCTCTAGTCACTAGAGCCTGTGACTGTGAATAAATGGTCCTGGGTTAGAATCCTAGTAGCTTAGAGGTTAGAAAATTTATTTTCTCTACAAGCGTGTGCCCAATGCCTATGCTTGTTTCTGCCATACAGTAGTATATATAAGCTCTCTAAACTAATATGGAATGAAAAAAAACCTGTTTTGGCACCCTGCATAGTATCTAGGCCTAGGCAGGGTTGGTAAAAACCCAGCAAAAACCCAAAAACCTAGCAAACAGAACTACCTGGCAAAAAACCAGTTGGGTTTTTGCTGGGTTTTTTGCCACCCCTGGGCCTAGGTCCTTCAGAAGTTGGAACGAGGTACACACCTAGGCCTTGGGAGGTAACTAAGGGGTTTAACTACCTACCTTGCTAATTAATTTTTTAAACAACTCCTTATCATGATAATTTTACTTAAATTTTTAATAGGTATAAAATTTATATTTTTCAGGTTCAGCAAGGCAATATGAAGTGTTAATTCATCAGAAATACCTGTACAAGTTAGTCACTGTTCAAACTTCGAACACCTGTATTTCAAGTTATTTTTAACTGCAAAAATTATAGAGGATTTGTGATAAAAATTATTGATACTTTTAGAGAACCAAATAATTTGTTTGTAAAAATCTTGATGCTTACCTATAGGTATATATAAAATCATGTATGTAGCTATATTATAATATATATATATACAGCCTTGGTCAGAATTATTAGGCACCCCTTCTTTTTTTGTTTTAAACTACATATTAATTCGTTTAATAATTTCAAATGTGTTGTTTTAGTGATTAATTGAAACTTTAATGCTTTTGATAAGACATCAAGAATAAATAACGAACATAACATACATTTATTTGTTTTTCAGGAAATTTATGAGATGTAAAACGAAGATGATACAAATGTAAGCAAGTTAAGAAGAAGAAACAACCTAATATCACACGTTCTATTTGTTTACAAAGGTAGTTGCTACAATAATGGCGAGGGGTAAGCTACTTTCAGAAGGTGAATGGGCCCAAATAGTCTTATTACATTCGCAAGGACTATCCCAGGTTAAGATTGCAAAACAAATGAAATGCTCAAGATGTGCAGTACAGACAATGTTAAAAAGGTACAAGGAAACCAAGTCTTACAAGAATAGGGCACGGCAGGGCAAGGTAGGAAAAGGTAAACAACAGCCTGAGAAGACCAGCTGCTGAAAAGAATTAGCCTGACAGATCGTAAGAAATCATCCTCGGACGTCGCTGCAACCTTTCAGTCAACAACTGGGAAGTCCATCTCCAGTCGTACCACTGGAAGAAGGCTTACAGAAAAAGGCTTGCAGAAAAAGGCCTCAAAGGATGGAAGGCCAGGAAAAAGCCGTTTCTGTGTGAGGTCAACCGAAAGAAGCGTCTAATGTGGGCCAAACACCACCAAAATTGGACCCTTGAGGACTGGGCTAAAGTGATCTGGTCCAATGAAAGTAACTTTGAGGTAAGACACATTCAGAGTAGTTACTTATTTATATTGTTACATTGTATAGAAATGCATTTAAATGAGTTACAACGATTATGGTAAAACAATTCATTTATCCTACTTTTTTGTCAGAATTTTGGGACCCCTGGCGCCGTTTATGTTCGCTGAAGAGCAGGTGAAGCATACCATGCTGAATGCGTGGTACCTACTGTGAAGTTCGGATGGGGTAGCATCATGGTGTGGGTTCCATGGCTCTGGCAGGGACCGGAATATTGAAAATCTGTGATGGAAGGATGAACTCTATCGAGTACACCACCGCGCTGGATCAAGTATATGAGCGCTCAGTAGTCAAAATCTTCAACAATAATGTCCCTGAAGGTGTCATCTTCCAACAAGACAATGCTCCATGCCACGCTTCTCATCACAGCAAAAATTGGTTTGAGCAGAATAATATCAGAGTCATGGATTGGCCCCCTCAATCACCAAACCTAAATCCCATCGAACACCTGTGGGCCCATCTTGGGAAGAGTATCAGGAAGCACAGATGCACCTCTAAAAGTGAACTGAAGAACATTATACAGCAGGAATGGAATAAACTGCCAAGCTCAGTATGCAACAAGTTAGTGAGCAATATGGCAAAGAATAAAGACAGTAATTAAGGCCAAAGGCAGACATACCAGGTATTAAATTTAATGTAAATAATTAAAAGTAACAGGTATATCATTGTTTTTATATCCTTTATTGCACTAACATATATTTTTACTTAGAATTTTAAAGGTGCCTAATAATTCTGACCAAGGCTGTATATATATATATATATATATATATATATATATATATATATATTATATATATATGTAAAGATGAAATGAATAATCAATATTCATTTTTACATAAGAACCAAAATCGCTTAACGCGAGTTTGGATAATAATTTTACTTGTGGCTTCCTATTTTTGATCGTGTCAAAACCCTACGATCTACCATACCTATGGTTTAGTCATATCCATTTTCATTTGTTATAGAAGTTATTAATTAACTATGATTGTCTTGCATCTTACCCTCGTCCCTAGATTATGCATACACATTGCATATAACAGGATTGGAACCCGCAGTTGTACTTCTTAGTCATTAATACCCACTCTTGTCTCTAATTCGTACTTGTAAATCTTCCTAATAATGATTTGTATTATACGTGCAAATTCAATAACTATGACGTCATAAAGTAACTTAATTCTCTTCACGTTTTCCATACCTTGAACACTGAATCACGTGTTTAGTATTTGGACATCTTCCGTATTGAATGTATGGTAAATTCCTTAATAAGAATAATAATAATAATAATAATAATAATAATAATAATAAAAAGAAAAAAAAACTTCATTCTCTATACATCATTATTTATGTTGTTTCCTACCTATTGTCTACTGATACCTATCAACCTATCAGTCCATATTTTACGCACGCAACCTATTCTGTTACTTACATGTAAAATACGTCCAGATGTATTTTTTTTATTTTTTTTTATTTTAAGTCCGTTCACCCTCAAGACATTCAATATTAGGCTTACAGTAGTTGAGTGGTCGAATTCGCGAATCACAGCAGAATTGAATGTTTCTAAGATAAACAACATCTTTCGCTCTGATCCAAATTCATAACATATTAAAAATGTAATATAACATATTATGTTGTATATAAATTATCTTGTCATGTCTCATGTACTTGTGCTGTACTAATACCCATATATAATAACCATATATAATCTAACCATATACAGGGTGGGCGGAAAGTAGCTCCCTATTTTGGATTGGTAAAAAAATACGTATATTATCCATTTATTTCAGAAGAAATAATATGAAAAGGTAGGCATACATGGTAGGTTTTCTCTAAAATTCAATGTGGGCTCCAACTCTTTCCACCAGCTTCTGGAGCCACCCAGGAATGGCGTCCACTGACTTTAGCAGGAACTCCGGCGGGATGGAGGACATGACTTCCCGAATTCGGTCCTCCAGTTCTTCCAATGTCCTCGGTTTGGTGCGGTAGACTTCTTCCTTTACCCACCCCCAAAGAAAGAAGTCGCACAGTGTCAAGTCGGGGCTCCTGGCTGGCCATTGATGTGGACCACGACGACCCATCCAACGCCCAGGGAAGTGGGCATCCAGCCACTCACGGACAACAAGAGCGAAGTGCGGAGGGGCGCCATCTTGCATAAATATCATATCGTCGATGTTCTCCCATGTGCTGACAACCGGCCAGACCTCATTTCACAACATAGCAAGGTACCGCTCAGCATTCATGGTGTTGCGCAGAAGGAAGCCCACAACCTGATCTGAGGTCATACCACACCACACCGTTACACTGAACCGATTCTGCCGTTTTTCAGCGGTAACCATGGGATCCTCTCCTGCCCAGTAGTGGCAATTGTGGCGGTTGACAAAGCCTCCGACGTGGAACACCGCCTCGTCGCTCCAGAAGATGTTGCGGAAGAGATGGGGCCAGTCTTCATGCCAAGCCAGCATGATTTCCCCGAACTCCATGCGAATGTCGCAGTCTTCGTCCGAGAGAGATTGGCAGTAATGCGGCTTCCACGCACGCCAGTTCAGCTCCTCCTTCAGCACAGTTCGCACTGAGTAGCGGGAGAGTCCACTTTCCCGAGCTGCCTGGCGAGTTGTCTTTCGTGGACTCCGTGCGAACATTTCCTGAACTGCCTGCACCATCTCCTGGGCCCTGGATGTCGAAGGGCGACCACATCTTCGAACATCTGCCACAGACCCCGTGGTCATGAGCTTCGAGTGGCAGTTCTTGATTGTTTTCGGGTCCACTTGGGCACGTGGTCCGTGAATGGCCTGCCACCATCTTTGAACTCGAACGACAGATTGCCAAACTTCGTACCGTGCCGCCAACTGGGCACACTCCTGCAGTGTTAAACGCTCAGCCATGTTACCCTTCAATCTGAAATGAAAAAAAAAAATGAACGTTACAATTGTACCACTTTAGAGAACACACCATAACAATATAACAATACAATCACAATTTATACATAATTTATATGTAATTTAAATTAGGGAGCTACTTTCCGCCCACCCTGTATATATATATATATATATATATATATATAAAAAAAAAAAACACTAAGAATGGTAAACGACGTAATGTACTTCAATGAAACTATAATTGAATGTAATGACTTTATGAAATGATATCTATCGCCTTCAGAAATGAAGACGTGGCAAAAAAAAAAAAGATGTTTTTATTTTTATTTATTTATTTATTTTTTTATTTGGAAACTTTCAAACACCTGATCATGTTTAAAAGGGGGGAAACTTAACCTCCAACTGCCATCCCCCAACATTCAGGCATATTTTATACATGTATTTGTAAAATGAAGGACACTTCATTACGAGACTCTGCCTTGGTCACTGCTAAGAGACTCCCCTGGTAGCAGCCTCGCTGCGGGGAGGGGGGGCAGAGGCCCCTTGCCTCCTTAATATTTTTAGATTCCGGCCTGAGCTATGGTCGAAAGAGGTCGAACCTCTACCCCTGTAAATTCAGAGCAGTACCTGTATATTTTTAAGAAGTAAATTTACAGTAAGAGAAACTTTTTATTTTCCCCCTCGAGTTGGGCTATCGTCAGAGGAACTTAGTAAAGTCGATAAGTTATAAAGTATCAGAGAAAGAATTAGAAAATTATAGAAGAAAAGTAACAGAAGAAATATCCGTTGCTTGCCTCCGTAACTAGAACCCCCGTCGATTCCGAACCGATTAAGGGCCATAAAGGGGGGGGGGGTTAACAGCTGGCGACCCTTTACCAGGATAAGAAGATTTATAAAAGAAGATTTATAAAAGAAGATTTATAAAAGAAGATTTATAAAAGAAGATTTATAAAAGAAGATTTATAAAAGAAGATTTATAAGAGAGATTAATAAAAGAGATTAATAAAAGAAGATTTATCAGGATAAAACCATTTGACCAGCGTGTCACGACTTCTAGTTCGTAACATCCACCCTTGACCGGTGTGTCACGACTCCAAGTTCTCTATGCCTAGTTTTCATCCAAGAACAAGTGGCCAGCAAGACACGTCTTCAGGACACGTCTCTAAGGATTTCCCCATAGAAAATTTTGTTAAGTACATTTTGTTTTCTTAAGTAATTTATAACACTTGAAAAGTCAGTATTATTAACAGTTAATAATGAGTATTAAGTCAGAATTTACAAGAAACACAATGAACACTTCAGACACTAGTGATAAATTTTCCTTAGTGTAACAGAGAGTTAATTGTAACAGAGAGTTAATTGTAACAGAGAGTTAATTGTAACAGAGAGTTAATTGTAACAGAGAGTTAATTGTAACAGAGAGTTAATTGTAACAGAGAGTTAATTGTAACAGAGAGTTAATTGTAACAGAGAGTTAATTGTAACAGAGAGTTAATTGTAACAGAGAGTTAATTGTAACAGAGAGTTAATTGTAACAGAGAGTTAATTGTAACAGAGAGTTAATTGTAACAGAGAGTTAATTGTAACAGAGAGTTAATTGTAACAGAGAGTTAATTGTAACAGAGAGTTAATTGTAACAGAGAGTTAATTGTAACAGAGAGTTAATTGTAACAGAGAGTTAATTGTAACAGAGAGTTAATTGTAACAGAGAGTTAATTGTAACAGAGAGTTAATTGTAACAGAGAGTTAATTGTAACAGAGAGTTAATTGTAACAGAGAGTTAATTGTAACAGAGAGTTAATTGTAACAGAGAGTTAATTGAAACAGAGAGTTAATTGAAACAGAGAGTTAATTGAAACAGAGAGTTAATTGTAACAGAGAGTTAATTGTAACAGAGAGTTAATTGTAACAGAGAGTTAATTGTAACAGAGAGTTAATTGTAACAGAGAGTTAATTTCAAAAGAGAGTTAATTTCAAAAGAGAGTTAATTTCAAAAGAGAGTTAATTTCAAAAGAGAGTTAATTTCAAAAGAGAGTTAATTTCAAAAGAGAGTTAATTTCAAAAGAGAGTTAATTTCAAGAGAGAGTTAATTTCAAAAGAGAGTTAATTTCAAAAGAGAGTTAATTTCAAAAGAGTTATTTTCACTGTTATATTCAGTATAGAATAATTTTATTTTATGTACCAAACATAATAATACCAGAGTGAAATGTTGTTTACATTTTATATTTTTGTTTGCAAATTTTTCAATTACTGAATTGAATTGACTTGCAAATTAAGAGAGAGTGTTTATAGAGAGTTTATAGATTTAGAGAGATATTTGAAGTCAGTTTTAGTTGCAAAGAAGTTGCAAGTCAGTTTTGAAGTCAGTTTTAGTTGCAAAGAAGTTGCAAGTCAGTTTTGAAGTCAGTTTTCGTTGCAAATAAGTTGCAAGTCAGTTTTGAAGTCAAGTTTTCGTTGCAAATAAGTTGCAAGTCAGTTTTGAAGTCAGTTTTCGTTGCAATTAAATTGCAAGTCAGTTTTGAAGTCAGTTTTTGTTGCAAATAAGTTGCAAGTCAGTTTTGAAGTCAGTTTTAGTTGCAAAGAAGTTGAAAGTCAGTTTTGAAGTCAGTTTTCGTTGCAAAGAAGTTGCAAGTCAGTTTTGAAGTCAGTTTTCGTTGCAAATAAGTTGCAAGTCAGTTTTCGTTGCAAATAAGTTGCAAGTCAGTTTTATTTGCAAATAAGTTGCAAATCAGTTTTATTTGCAAATAAGTTGCAAATCAGTTTTCAGTTGGTTGCATCCAAAAAGGGACAACCAAACCCCAGAGATTTATAAAGATACTCGAAGTAGTTTCGAGTCAGTTTTATTTGCAAATAAGTTGCAAATCAGTTTCCAGTTGGTTGCATCCAAAAGGGATAACCAAACCCCAGAGATTTATAAAGATACTTGACAAGCGTTCAAGTTAGATAGTTTAAGTTTCAGAATACTTGACAAGCGTTCAAGTTAGACAGTTAAGTTTCAAGAATACTTGATAAGAGTTCAAGTTACAGTTCAGAATACTTGACAAGCGTTCAAGTCAGATAGTTTCAGAATACTTGACAAGAGGTCAAGTCAGAAGGTTGCGCCAAGATGGACAACCGCCCCAGAGATTTATAGAAATACTTGATAAGAGGTCAAGTCAGAAGGTTGCGCCAAGATGGACAACCGCCCCAGAGATTTATAGAAATACTTGATAAGAGGTCAAGTCAGAAGGTTGCGCCAAAAGGGACAACCGCCCCAGAGATTTGTAGAAATACTTGATAAGAGGTCAAGTCAGAAGGTTGCGCCAGAGATTTATAGAAATACTTGATAAGAGGTCAAGTCAGAAGGTTGCGCCAAAAGGGACAACCGCCCCAGAGATTTATAGAAATACTTGATAAGAGGTCAAGTCAGAAGGTTGCGCCAAAAGGGACAACCGCCCCAGAGATTTATAGAATACTTGATAAGAGGTCAAGTCAGAAGGTTGCGCCAAAAGGGACAACCGCCCCAGAGATTTATAGAAATACTTGATAAGAGGTCAAGTCAATAGGTTGCATCCAAGAGGGACAACCACCCCAGTTTTGAAGAAGCCAGTTTTGAAGCAGTTAGTTTTGAAGCAGTTAGTTTTGAAGCAGTTAGTTTTGAAGCAGTTAGTTTTGAAGCAGTTAGTTTTGAAGCAGTTAGTTTTGAAGCAGTTAGTTTTGAAGCAGTTAGTTTTGAAGCAGTTAGTTTTGAAGCAGTTAGTTTTGAAGCAGTTAGTTTTGAAGCAGTTAGTTTTGAAGCAGTTAGTTTTGAAGCAGTTAGTTTTGAAGCAGTTAGTTTTGAAGCAGTTAGTTTTGAAGCAGTCAGTTTTGAAGCAGTCAGTTTTGAAGCAGTCAGTTTTGAAGCAGTCAGTTTTGAAGCAGTCAGTTTTTAAGAAGTCAGTTTTTAAGAAGTCAGTTTTTAAGAAGTCAGTTTTTAAGAAGTCAGTTTTTAAGAAGTCAGTTTTTAAGTCCCAAGTCATTTCAATGCAGTCAATTGAATTCAACTTTTTCTTTGTAAGTTAAGAGAATTTAATTTAAAATGTAATTTAAGAATTTAATTCAACCTTTTTTTTTTAAAGATAATTTAATTCAACCTGAATTGACCGGGTTGCGTCTTTAGTTAACCTTTCTTTGTTTTGTTGTAAGAAGGAAATGGACCGATTTGTCTTCTTTTTCATACCATTGTTGCGTATAAAAATATATAGGTAAAATGACATATTTTATTGTTGGCAACCAAAACCGTTTTTACAAATGTTGGTAACGAGTTTTATAATTATTGCGATTATATGATGACAGAAATAGTGTAATAATTAATCGATCATGTACCTAATTTATCTTGCTCTGTATGGTCGGGAAATTTACCGTAGGACCGCACACCCTAAATTTCAGTTGTGTTTATTGTTTTTTGTCATTTAATTTTAATAAAACTTCTACACAATAAAACATATTATTTATCATATGCAAACAAGTTTTCAGACTAAAATATCAAATAATTCAAATTCTATCAACATTCAACGAGAGAGTATGATTTTTCTACTTAACATGCAAAAATTATTAAACCTTTTTAATATTTTTTTTTAGTATATAAAAAATAATTTTTAATGTAAAATTTACCTGAAATTATTAAAAGAAAAGATTGTTCGAAATGCTTTCCTTCCATTTCAATAACACTTTTTATTCTTGGCCGAAACTCATCTAAGGTTCGATTTACTTTTATTTTTAAGAATATTATAAAATTATGTTTAGCTCATTAAAATGCATAAATTGATTTATATTTTTAATTTGTATTCTTAACTTTCTTAATTCAATTATCGTACCGATACTTCTGGTTATGTTTATATAGTTTATATATAGCTAGGAATGTTACTAGTCGAATTTAATTCCATCTTCAAAAATTCAATTTTTAAACCGTGAGATTTACTTTCATCAATTGTAAGTCCTAAGTACATTTCTTTGTATTACCTTAATACGTGGAACTGATTTAATTAAATACTTAAATACTACCTTGAACTTAAAGGATTTTATAATAATAATGATAATAATAATAATAATAACAACAATAATTGACTCAAAGATTTATAACCCTAAAACCCATCTTAAATTATTATACATTATTTTTAAACTTTGTTAATTCAAAAACCTTCCAAATCTCTACACATACACACGCATGTATGCACACTATATATACTATATATACAAACCTTATTCTAAAATCATTCGATATCACAAACTATTTCATAGCATGTAGGTGCTAACTCTGCTATTTATATAGTCCTAAGCCTTTTTGCTTACTATATATAAATTTTTGCTCAGGCATTTATTCAGTTAATTTAAGAATCCTCTCCGCTAGTCTGTCCCTCAAAGTTATGATACACACTTTGTATCTAATACACACAAATACACACTAGACCACAGGTCTATACATCATCCATTACGTAATTCGATTTTTTACCTACAATAGTCAATACAATTAGTTATAGACTGCACGATCAGGGTAACTTTGGAAAATAATTTATATTTTTTTCCTTTTACCTACTATTCATTATGTACATAATTTTTTCCGACAGAAAAATAAAAATTTTGTAAAAAAAAATTTTAACAATATCTTTCTTTGTCTAGCGTAATTGTTTGTCTAAAATTGAAGTATTAATCTTTGAATTTTTTTTATTATATAACACACTTGCTCTGTATAAAAATTTGTAATGTAAAGAAAAAATTCGTCATCTAACTTGAAGTAGTTAGGATGTTATTTTCTCATTTGTATTGTATTAATGGTACCCTATTAGATTATTGTATAAATATCGTTTTTTTTAAAAAAAGGGGAGAGCAATGTAAAAATGAAATGAATAATCAATATTCATTTTTACATAAGAACCAAAATCGCTTAATGCGAGTTTGGATAATAATTTTACTTGTGGCTTCCTATTTTTGATCATGTCAAAACCCTACGATCTACCATACCTATGATTTAGTCGTATCCATTTTCATTTGTTATAGAAGTTATTAATTAATTATGATTGTCTTGCATCTTACCCTCGTCCCTAGATTATGCATACACATTGCATATAACAGGATTGGAACCCGCAGTTGTACTTCTTAGTCATTAATACCCACTCTTGTATCTAATTCGTTCTTGTAAATCTTCCTAATAATGATTTGTATTATACGTGCAAATTCAATAACTATGACATCATAAAGTAACTTAATTCTCTTCACGTTTTCCATACCTTGAACACTGAATCACGTGTTTAGTATTTGGACATCTTCCGTATTGAATGTATGGTAAATTCCTTAATAAGAATAATAATAATAATAATAAAAAGAAAAAAAAACTTCATTCTCTATACATCATTATTTATGTTGTTTCCTACCTATTGTCTACTGATACCTATCAACCTATCAGTCCATATTTTACGCGCGTCTATATTACGCACACAACCTATTCTGTTACATGTAAAATACGTCCACATGTATTTTTTTTATTTTTTTTTTATTTTAAGTGCGTTCACCCTCAAGACATTCAATATTAGGCTTGCAATAGTTGAGTGGTCGAATTCGCGAATCACAGCAGAATTGAACGTTTCTAAGATAAACAACATCTTTCGCTCTGATCCAAATTCATAACATATTAAAAATGTAATATAACATATTATGTTGTATATAAATTATCTTGTCATGTCTCATGTACTTGTGCTGTACTAATACCCATATATAATAACCATATATAATCTGACCATATAATCTAACCATATATATATATATATATATATATATATATAAAAAAACACTAAGAATGGTAAACGACGTAATGTACTTCAATGAAACTATAATTGAATGTAATGACTTTATGAAATGATATCTATCACCTTCAGAAATGAAGACGTGGCAAAAAAAATAAGATGTTTTTATTTTTATTTATTTTTTTAAATTTTTATTTGGAAACTTTCAAACACCTGATCGTGTTTAAAAGGGGGGAAACTTAACCTCCAACTGCCATCCCCCAACATTCAGGCATTTTTATACATGTATTTGTAAAATGAAGGACACTTCATTACGAGACTCTGCCTTGGTCACTGCTAAGACTCCCCTGGTTAGCAGCCTCGCTGCGGGGAGGGGGGGCAGAGGCCCCTTGCCTCCTTAATATTTTTAGATTCCAGCCTGAGCTATGGTCGAAAGAGGTCGAACCTCTACCCTGTAAATCAGAGCAGTACCTGTATATTTTTAAGAAGTAAATTTACAGTAAGAGAAACTTTTTATTTTCCCCCTCGAGTTGGCTATCGTCAGAGGAACTTAGTAAAGTCGATAAGTTATAAAGTATCAGAGAAAGAATTAGAAAATTATAGAAGAAAAGTAACAGAAGAAATATCCGTTGCTTGCCTCCATAACTAGAACCCCCGTCGATTCCGAACCGATTAAGGGCCATAAAGGGGGGGTTTAACATATATATATATATATATATTAGGGTGGTCCAAAAAGTTAAAGCATCGACTAAGTTCTCTCCACAAGGTTGGTTTTATGCCTCTTGGTGTGGACAGTATTTGTGCAAAGTTTCACGTTATTCGGTTAATATTTAGGGGTCGCCCCACTTGCCCCCTTTTTGAAAATTTGGGAAAATATATAGACAACTGAATAACTAAATTTTTTTTTGGTTCTCAAAGAATATGAAAGAAAACAGTAAGACAATAGGACATGATAATGGGTGTATCTTCATTATTTCTTCTGCATCAGAGTCGCCTTGGATGGTATTGGTATCTGTTTTTGGTGGGCGGCTACGAGTTGTAGGAGGTACTGCTTCTGGTCCTCGTTTCGTGTCAAAGTGTCATTGTAGCATTGTGCGAGAGCAATACCTCGCTCGGCAGCATCATTGACGACTTTCATCTTTAAGGCGCGATCTCTAAGTTCCCTGTAGTTCTTGTCATTTGGCCATTCCCGTGGATCTTTTTGAAGTAACTGGCGCGCTTCCTCCTTACCTCCAACTTTCAAGGCATCAAAGAGGGTCAATGTCCTTTTCGTGATGAAGGATGCCACATCATTTTCAACACCAGCTTCCGCCATGTCGACTCGTCGGGGGCAGCCATTCTTTTGGGGATGTTGGAGGTGTTGAACCATTCTCCTTTTGGTATCAGGATCGATCCTATTATCGAAGAAGGCCAGTCCAATCAGATGCTCCAACAAGTACCACAGGTGGCGTCTTAGAGCTGTCTTTGCCGCTTGTGCAGCTCCTCCGTGTGGATATTTTTCCAGAAGATGCAGCATTTTGAGATCATTGAGAGGAGCTTGTGTCCCCATTGGCGCTTCATGCCAGTACTTGACGTAAATCAGACTGACAAATAAAGCCAGCTGAGTCACGTTTCATTCTTCGCGTGCTGTGAGCTTGAATTGATAGTGAAAGAGGTAGATTTTGAGTGCATAAATCGCCTTCGCCATCCATCTCGCGTGGTGCATGGGACCCGGAGCTCGGATAAAGAGTTGACCACCAGTCTTTCCCCCCAGGAAGAGCAAAGATAGTTCAAGGAACTCCTTGTAGTCATCATGAGGTTGGCTTGCCTGAAGAGCATTAGGTAAGTAAGTGAGCATCTCTTTTCTCATCTCTTGGAGTTTAGGGTTCTCTAACAAGCTGTCCGATGCTGAGACAAATGCTTCATGGGAGAGAGATGGCCATTCCTTTTGAAATCGCGTAAAAAGGCCTGTTTCAGGACTTCCTGTTGAGCCAAATATTGAGGCAAAGACATCAGCAAGTACGACTTCAAGTATATGATGTCGACAACCGATCCAAACTAGCTCGTGACCCAATGCTTCTTCAATCCTGACACAGGCTCCGCGATGTAAACCCGTGTTTGATGCAGTGGTATCGAAGACGAGACCTCTCACATGCTGTTCCACGTTCCATAATTTCATAGTTTGAAGGCATGCCTGGGCCTGTGCTTCTCCAGTTCTTTGTTTCATCTTTGGGACACCAAGCAGCTTCTCCTGTCCATTGAATGTTATAAGGATTGCTATCCGATGCACATTCGTCTTCTTCCCTTCAATGCCGGGGAGAAGCTTTCCGTCCCAATGGAGAAGGACAGGGTCTTCTAGAGAGAATGATTCTAGGTCTTCTCGAGCTGCCTGTTCTCGCCCACTTTCTCTGTAGCGATGAATAGAGCTCCGAGAGCACGTCATCCCAGACAGATCATGCCCCGCGGCCTGTAATACAGCTCCAGTTACGAAAACAGCATTCCAGTCAGAAAGATTGGTGCGATCCATTGCTCCAATGACTTCTGGAGATTGGAAAATGTTCGTAACCTTGTTCTTGGGACGCTTTGGTGCCGGAGCTTCAGACGAAGAAGGAATCGGAACTGATGGTCTATAGTCGTCGTCGTCGTCGTCGTCGTCTTGCGAAAAAAGGGAAGAAGAAGAGGAGGAGGAAAGATCAATTGATGACACTCCTGCTTCTTCCAAATCTTTCTGTGTTGCTTCATGCCTTGCCTTCCTCTTGGCTTCCTTCTCCATTCTGGATCGCTTTCTGTCCTCTTGTGTAGTCGTTTCCTTATCAATGCCAGCCATGCTGCAAGAATTGACGTCCTTGCGCTGCATGGACAGGAAATTTCGGTCCTCAACATTGACGATTGTGCTCATGGCATCACTGGTTGCGATGTCAAACAGTTCCTGGATGTCCGCTTTGAAGATGTCTTCATTCATTCTATCGTTGGCACGTTGCCTGGTCCTGTGCTTCTTGAGTGTTTTGTAGCGGTCTAAAAGCTTTGAAAGCTTACGGACACAGGAGTCGATCCGTTGAGTTGGGATCCGCGCTCGGGTCCAGACTTCAATCACCTTCTGCCATGCCTGGTTCAGACTGTCGGAGGTGGTTTGCTTTTCATTGATGTGGTGGTATTGCCCCAAGAGGAGGGCATCAAGGCATGTAGGGAGCCTTGACGTGGATAAAGTTCCAGTTGCCATCCCTAGAAGCCAAACTTTTGGAATTGATCGAGTTTGAGCCATTGGACCTACAGAAGAAAAAGTACATTATATAATATATATATTCAGAGTGGGGCGACCTCTAAATATTCACCAATCACGCTGCAATTTTGCACAGACCATGTGGACACTAGATTGACAAAAACCACACTTGTGGAGACTATCTAAGACAATTTTGAAATTTCCCCCTATGGATTTGGACCACCCTAATATATATATATATATATATATATGATGAATAAAACCACGAAGGAAAGGAAACACAAAATGGTGCTCAAATTAGACGAAAGCGCTTGAGCACCATTTTGTGTTTCCTTTCCTTCATGGTTTTATTCATCATAAATTTTTTTCACGTGTTACCTTCGTGAAATAATTTTCATATATATTATATATATATATATATATATATACAGGGTGTACATAAAGTCAGGATCTATTTTTGTGAAGCACTTGGAAATTATATGGAATTCAATCATAAAATGATAAAGTGGTAACATTTATTAAATAATTAAGAGTAGGATTCGACGTGACGCCCATCAGTATCCCTGCATGGCTCAAATCGTTCCGCAGCATTTCTAAACACATTCTGGAGCATTTGCGGGGTTATGTTATCTGCAGCAGTTCGTATACGTGTATGTAAGTTTTCAAGACTCATAATCTTCGTCTGATAGACATGCGATTTGATAAAGCCCCATGCGAAGAAATCTAAAGGGGTTAAATCTGGTGATCTCGCTGGCCAAGGTCTGTTGCTTCCGCGTCCGATCCAGCGATTTGGAAAACGTCCATTTAGATAATCCTGAACAATTTTGGCATAGTGACAAGGAGCACCATCATGTTGATAGACGATGGTACTAACAATCCTATCCCTGTCATCTATCAACATGATGGTGCTCCTTGTCACTATGCCAAAATTGTTCAGGATTATCTAAATGGACGTTTTCCAAATCGCTGGATCGGACGCGGAAGCAACAGACCTTGGCCAGCGAGATCACCAGATTTAACCCCTTTAGATTTCTTTGCATGGGGCTTTATCAAATTGCATGTCTATCAGACGAAGATTACGAGTCTTGAAAACTTACATACACGTATACGAACTGCTGCAGATAACATAACCCCGCAAATGCTCCAGAATGTGTTTAGAAATGCTGCGGAACGATTTGAGCCATGCAGGGATACTGATGGGCGTCACGTCGAATCCTACTCTTAATTATTTAATAAATGTTACCACTTTATCATTTTATGATTGAATTCCATATAATTCCCAAGTGCTTCACAAAAATAGATCCTGACTTTATGTACACCCTGTGTATATATATATGAACTATTTGTGAAGTTATCTTAAATAAAATGCTCAAAATTTTCAACATGCACAATTTCAAATGCTTGTGGAAAGCAAACTCATAGAGATCCTACTCCAATTTTTTGCTTGAATATGCTTCAGCTAAAGGACTTTACTTATGCCAATTTTCATGACCTTGAATTTTGAACTCTGACCTGAGGTCAAGGTCAAAGGTGAAATATAAATGCAACTTTTTTTTAACAGAATGTACACACTCTGTGCATAAAATTAAAGTTATTCTGCTGTCTTTTCTGAGCATTTTGACACCAAAATCATTAAAATCCATCCATTAGATCCTGAGTTATGACATTTCAAAATCACGACATTACACTGCTGACCCCAAATTTGGGGGGTCATTACTCCCAAACTATTTGACCCAAGTGGCTAAAATTTGCTCATGCTTCATTACTCATCATACCCAACTACCACACCAAAAATCATTAAAATCGGAGAGATGAGTGGCAGAAATCACCAAAAAGTGTGTACACTTGACATGGAATGCCTCATTATTGTCTTTCTCATCTTTGAACTTCTTTGAGAATTCAGCAAACTGGATAAGCTCAATACCAAGTCATTGATCCAGATCGTCTTTGTAGATGTTGATGAGGTTCATTGCTGCATTCTTGACCTCTTCATGACTGAACACTTCCAGATGACTCAAGAAACCAAACTGAAAAGAAATTAGTTCATAAGCAGAGAGCTATTGTGCCAGAGAGCTGAGAAATTGATAACTGGTATGTAATTTTCAGCATGAAACTTGTACAAAGGAGTGAACTCTGCTTCTGGTGCTCAACCATAATTAAGTGGATTTAGCTGCCCATTACGTTGATGCTGGCGAGTCTGCACATATTCTGTTGTGCTAGATTTCTCTGACCCCTGCTGTTTGTAGTCAATGAAACTCTCACATTTTATCTCAACAAAACTCTTCAGTGGCTTCACAATTGCCATAGCAGTGTTCAGATCTAGTTTAGGATCCTGTAGCTTTTGGCTCATACTATTGATGCTGTCTAGACCCTTGTACCAGAACCCTGTACACTGTAGGTATATACCCATTTCCAGCATACACATGCACTCATAAGGCATTTGCATCATAGCATACTTTGATTTGAAGATAGCCCTGCATGTGTGCTTTACTGGCATCAGCTCTGCATGACCAGCACATGATGGTGACCCTTTTAGGTATGCACACATAATTAACAGCTGATTTTAGTGAATCAGTCAGCATTTCATAAGGTGTGGATGCAGTGAAAAACACAAACCATCTCAAGAAAGTTGAAGAAACCAACACCAGCTGCCTTTCCAACCAGGTTTAGTGAGTGCCCTGCAAATGGCACCCACGTTGCAAGGTTCTCCAATGTCACCTTGGCTTGGAGACCATTGTACCTTCTGCTCATGACTGAAGCATTGTCATAAGACTGACCCTGACAGTTTTTTAAATCACTCTCATATGTATTAAGAAATTCCATCAAACTATCAAACATGTCCTGTGCTTTGACCCTGATTACGAATGAACTTAAAAAATTACTCAACCAGAGTTGCATGCTCCATGATTCAGATGACTCAAGTTAACTGACCAATGTGGGTGGCCCCATTTCTATTACATCATTCAAACATACTGGATTTGCACCTGTAAGGACAGTTATCTCCAGATTTCTGTTGTGAAGATTTCAGTTTCAACAACTTGTCATCACAGTGCTGCAGATGTACCACACCTTTCTTAGCCCAGTAGTCAACAAGCACTTGCGATAAATGCTCAGGCCATAAACCAGTCATTAATATTTCCATCTGTATTGGGTTTCATAATAATCACTCGCACATCCACTGGTTCATCTTTGCTATCCAGCTCAGCTACTAGGCCACTATTAACCTCTGGATTTATTTCAGCAATGTGTGAGCTATCTTGAGTAGCAGTTGAAATGCCTGCTGCATCCATCACCACTACTGAGGCACCTAAGCCTTCTGCCTCCATGCTGCCTTTGGTTGAAGCATCACCAGCAGTATCTGCTGTACCAGGTTTGGGAGCATGAGGTTGCCACACAACAAACTCAGTCATATGCTGTGTTTCTGCAAGCACTTGCTCATCTTTTGCTTTTGAGCATCACTCCAGATGATAAAAGGACTCATGCTGATCCATACTGCTCCTCAGACTGTATGCTTCTATAATAGAGAGAGAAAAAGATAAGGTTATGCAAATGAAGGTTATTATTAAAAGGAAAATGCAACATGTCAAACTTTCCTTGTGGCACATCCTCAATTACCGTAAATGTGTGATACAATATAAGAAGTGGATATGAAATGTATAGGAAACTATAACATGTACAACTGGATGAGCATTATCATTAAGATCAATATGGTAAGTGCCTGATACATTGTTTTCAGATATGGTTTAGTAAAATAACCTCAATCCTCAGTTTGTAATTAAGAAAAAATTAAATCAGCATGAATAATATAGTAATGAAAATCTTTAAACCCATTTTCTAACAAGTATTCAGTGCTTGTGCAGGAAATCACAATTCTATTACAGTGATCCCCCAACCTGCATGAGGTTCCATTCCTGAAAAAGCTTGTGCAGTGCGAAATTGTGCAGGTTCAAACTATCTCCCCATAATATAAATGGGGATAGGGGGATAAAAGTTTAAATCATATACAGTAGACTCCCAAAAATCTGGACCACCCGCGAATCCAGACCTTTTAAAAATCCTGCACTTTTTTTTAATTTGGCGCGATTTTGAATTTGCCGCATTTTGTTTGAAGCGCCACATACACGCAGTGGTAACGAGCAGCAACTCAACACACGCTGATATTCATTGCACCATTTGTAAAGTGAACTCGCACTGTGACAACGTTATACTTCACTGTCCCGCTGTTTTCCTTTATACAGTATATTTTCAAACATTAACCCATCATAATGGCTCCTAAAGTAGATAAACTTTGTGCTGTGAAGAGAAGGAAAAATACATTAAAATTGAGTGAGAAACTTGAAATAATTAGGAAATTAGAACATGGTGTAAGCAGGGCTGTTCTGATGGAGACTCACAACATAGGAAAGTCTACACTGTATGATATCAGAAATGCGAAGAAGAAAATTTTAGAATTCACTGCAAGTTCTGAGTCTAACAATAAAATTGCTGAAAGAAAAAGTTTGCATAACCAAGATTTGAAAATCTTGATAAAGTGTTACACGAGTGGTTCTTGTTAAAACGATTGGAGGGTATGGCTATTTCTGGGCCTATGCTTACTGACAAAGCAAAATATTTTAAAGAGCAAATGAACATCGAATCAGTGTGTTCATTCAGTGAGGGGTGGCTTACTAGGTTCAAGCTTCATCATGGAATTAGGCATTTAGATATCACTGGAGAAAGACAGTCAGCTGATACAGAAGCAGCAAAAAAATATACTGCTACATTTGAAAAAATTGTTAATGATTATGATCTCATAGCCGATCAAATTTATAATGCTGACAAACTGGGCTTTATTGGAAATGCTTGCCAATAACAACTTTGGCTGTCCAGAGGCAACGAACAACATGCTACTGGATTTAAGCTGAACAAGGAACGCTTAACAATTCTTACATGTGCAAATGCATCAGGCCAGCACAAAGTTAAGCTTTTAGTGATTGGCAAATTTCAGCATCCACGGGCCTTTAAAGGAATTTTGCACTTGCCAGTTACCTATAAAGCACAAAAAAGTGCTTGGATGGACAGAGACATTTTTCAAGATTGGTTCACTAACCATTTTGTACCCTCAGTTCATCAGAACTTAAGAGAATTGGGGAAGCCTGCAAATACTAAGTGCCTGTTACTTCTTGACACTAAGGCCCACCCACATGAATCAGATTTAGTATCTGATTGTGGCAATATTTTTGCATGTTAATTGCCACCAAACATCATATCACTTATCCAGCCAATGGATCAAGGAGTTATAAGGAACTTTAAATGTCACTATAGAAATGACTATGATGAAAATGATGAATAAGGGCATCGACCTGCAAGAATTTCAACGCACTTTTACTATTAAAGATGCAATATATTCACTAGTGACTGCATTCCATGCAGTCAAGCCCGTTACTCTATTGAGGGCATGGAGAAAGTTATGGCCAAACGTAATGTTTGCTGATTTTGAGTCTGATCAAGATGAAGATTTCAAAGGTTTTCATGTAAGGCAGAGGGTGCATGAAGTGGAACTAATGGAAACTTAAATTATGTACAGATGACAACCCTCTACACAAACTTAAGGCTGATGATATTGAAGAGTGGATCAGTATTGAAAATGATGTTGAAGTTGCACCCACTTTCACTGATCAGCAAATCATTGAGTGTGTTACCACTCCCAAGAAGGTAGAGGACTTTTCAGAAGATTCTGGTAAAGAATAGTGATGTTAAAAAATGTGTTTTTTTTGTCATTTTTTTTGTTTTTTATTGTTTTTGTTTTTTTGTTTTTTTTTAATAATTAATATAGATATTGCCAATTTAATTATAAGGTATACTTTTGCAATGATATATATTATAAAAATAAATAAATAAATAATAAAATAGGCCATATGGTACCAGTATAGAATGTCCTTTTCAGCCTATTTACAGAAAAAAACTGGCCTCTTTCTTGCACTGAAAGTCTTGTATCTTGAGATCCATTAAACTTGTGAGAACACTGGCTGGGAGCTGACTGCCCATTGTCCAACCTTTCCAGGACTCTCCCATCTATGCCTCGGATTTTGAATCTCCCACTTAACTATCCTTTAGACCCGCAATGACATATTCCCCCCCCCCCCCCCCGAGACCATCCATATATATATATATATATATACATACACATACACCCATATACATAAATACTTATATACACATATTTATATCTATTATATACCCCATACACACGCATACATCCAGAATTCTAGATACATACCCACGCATACTCACATATATACGGTACCTACACAAACTCATACACCTCTATTTTGCCCTTTTATTACTTCCAAGATCATTTAGCACATCAGGCACATGCACGGGTGGGGGTGGGGGGGGCTTGAGCCCCTGCCCTTTTTCTTCTTCATATCAAAAGTGCCCTTTTAGTCAAAATTCATAAATATATTGATTCGACATAAATTTGAATTAATTAGTTATATTTTTATTTAGTTACTGCTACTTCAACAGATTTTCAAAACTGGAATTACTTTGATCTATGATTTTTTTATTAGAATAATAAACTTAACATACCGTTACTATTATTTTGTCAATCAGGGAGGGCATCCCTAGTGGTAACACTAACTGCAGCTGTTCACTGTTGATTGCGTCTCTCGGGTATGTGGGTGTATTGTTTACTGTTTGTTTATTTTACGTTAACCTAAGCTAACTTGTGATTTCTTACTGATAATTATGGTAAGTTGGAATCCAAAGCAGTGTGACATTACTCCAAAAAATATTGTATGACATTACTCGTAAAGTTGGTAAAAACGTCCACGTCCCCTACTTAGTCTTAGGCCTACTAGGCTAGGCCCATCAGTACACCAGTGTGTCAAACGATGGATTTTGGGTTTTAGTACTGGCATGAATTTCATTAAATTAATAAATGATTTATTAAACATATCATAACCTTTTCATTTTTAATATGAAATTGATTTTTAAAAACAATACAATTTTCATTAAAAGTGAATAAAAATACCTAGATTATTTATTATAAAACGATGCAATTTTTCCGCAAGGACGACAATTATGGTAGATCCTTCTGCCCTTTATCCTGCTGATTGATACTTATAAAAGTTATAAGTAAAGTAACTATTTAGAAATTGCATGCTATTAAATATTGTGAATTTGGTTAACAAAAGCTTAATTAGGTCTACTGCCTAGATTAGATTAGATTAGGCCTAAGATAATAAAAGTGAAGGGAAATATATTTTTGAAGTAATTTTTTTTTTTTTACTTTCAGAACTAAAAATGCCATGCAAGGAAAGGCTCAAGAAACAGAGAGATAAGGAACTCCAAGCTTTAGCATGTGGCAATACAACCTTGTCAAAATGGTTCCTCGCTAGAGATAAGGGACAGGATCTGGATGATCATAAATGTATGGAAGATCGAGAGGAGGACCTGGACAATTCACAACATTTAAAATTTTTCTTTGTGTGTATACATATATATAGCCTATATGGCATTGCGGATTTCATTTTTAAAAATGTTAGGGGAGTGCCCTTTTTTCAACTGAGCCCCTGCCCTTCTGAAAGTCTGTGCACGTCACTGTAGCACATACAGTAATATCCATACAGCCAAAAGAAACCGATTAAGCACACAGAGCAGCAAAGCTAGTATTTATATCCCAAAATGCAAAATTCCAAGAAAGTGAAGTAAAACATGGTGCTACATTGGTATCCAAATCTGCAATAAGTATAATGTACCTGTGATATTGAAACTATATGCTCTAATCAATCTCGTGATAATGATTCTTCAATGGAAATAGAATCAGATAATGAAAGTTAAACAGCATTAGGTTAACACAAAGGTTAAAGAAAGATGAATATTTTTATTTTTTTTATTTTTCTATTTGGAATATATATATATATATATATATATATATATATATATATATATATATATATATATATATATACACTGGTATTCTTGCCAATCACAATTATATATATTGTTTTATACCAGTATTATGTATTTTTTATTATGTATATTATACCAGTACCTGTGATATTGAAACTAGCATATATGCTCTACCCAATCTAGTGATGATTCTTCCATGGAAATGAAGGTTAAACAACATTAGGTTAACAAAAAGGTTCAAAAAAAGGTGAATATTTTTTTTTCTATCTGGAATATATATATACTGGTACTCTTGCCAATCACAATTATGTATATTGTTTGAAACGAGGAAGAATGTTTTATGTTCTAGTTAAAAAATATACAAACATATAAAAAATGAGGGTTTGTTTTTCCTTTATATTATATACTTTTTGCGTGATTCAGTTTTTCTAAAAGATGACTATATATACTAGGTATAACCATATAAGCATGGTAGTATAGTAAATTATAGGTAATACTAATATATTTATTAGATTAAAGGAAGAAAAATATGGAATAAGTTTAAAACAATAAAAAACAAAAAAAACAAAAGAAACAGACTATCTTAGTTTTAAACAAAAAAAATTACAAAAAAATGACTAAAAAATGACTCACATCACTAGTGAAGAATAAACAGTTCAAGAAGAAAAGATATCTTGGGCTACTATAGAACAATGCATGCAAACTGTTATAAAATTTGTGGAACAGAATCATAACTTTTGTGTGCAAGATGTTGGTTTTTGTCGTCGTTGTCGTTGGGCCTAGGCAAGCTACGGCTTGGGACCGTAGCGCATCTATCCGGTATAGGTTAACCTGGATGATGTAGCCATAAGCACTGCCGCTGGTTAAGTGCCAACCAGTGATTATCTCACTAGCCGTATTGAGTCCGTTAGGCGAAACTGCGACAGTACCAAGGATGGAAAATATAACCCTTGGATTTCTATTATTTATTTGCAAAATGGACATGGTATTAGATTAAAATAATTATTTGAATATAAATAATTAACTGACAATTGTGATATATAATTATATTTACATACAATAAAATAATACAGTATACATAAAATTAGTATTAATGTGGTTTACAATTGAATTATGATGGGTAACTAATTTAAAATGAATTTATAGCTATTCCGAAATTCAAGACGGTAAAATTAACATTTATCTTGAAACTAAAATAAGAGTATTCACTACACACTCCCCCACCAGAGAGGAAGTTCAAAGAGTTCCGAACAACACAGATTTCCCTGGACCTTTTTGGTAGCTACATGTACCTCGCTTAAGGTTGATTCCAAAAACGCAGGCTTAAGACAATCGATAGAAACCTTGTCGACCTTGGAACCACGCTGGATGAGAAATGATTTGCGCGTACGTCGGAGAACTTCATAGGGCCCGTCATATGGACATTGGAGAGGCCGTTTTGGGACAGGTACACGAACGAAAACGTGGGTGCAAGACTGGAGGGCTGGGGAAACAAAGATGTTCTGTTGGCTAGTCAATCGAGGGGGAACAGGCTGAAGGGACTGCATGTGAGAGGAAAGTATTTTAGCGAATTCCATAGGATCACATGACTTATCCCCTGCAGTGAAGTAGCCACCTGGTAGCCGCAGTGTTGTTCCATAGACTAGTTCAGCCGCTGTAGTCTTCAGATCACTCTTAAATGCAGAGCGAATACCAAGCAACACGAGTGGAAGCTTATCCATCCAATGGGAGTCTTCGTGACACATAAGGGATGACTTCAGCTGGCGATGGAAGCGTTCGACGAGGCTGTTAGCTTGCGGATGATACGCACAGGTATGCGCATGTACTGTACCCAACAAGCTGGTAAACTTCTTCCAAAGCGAAGACTCAAATTGGCGACCTTGGTCAGTGATGACTTTTGTCGGCAATCCAAATCTTGATACCCATCCATGAAGAAAGGCTCTTGCAACAGTATCCGCTTGGATATCAGGAAGTGGGATGGCTTCAGGCCATCTGGAAAAGTGGTCGAGACAGGTGAGCAGATAACGTTGGCCTTGAATCACTGGAAGAGGGCCAACAATGTCTACATGAATTACCTCAAATCGCTGGGATGGGGGCGGAAATGCGTCAAAGGGGGACCTGGTGTGCCTTTGGACTTTGGCACGCTGGCAGGCAAGGCACATTTTGGTCCAATGTTTGACATCCTTCCGCATCGAGGGCCAAACAAAGCGAGAGGTAACCAGGTGTTGCGAAGCACGGATACCAGGATGGGAGGGCTTATGAAGATCCGTGAAGACTGCTTGTCTGTGACATGGAGGGATATAAGGGTGAATAGCAGCTGTTGATACGTCGCAATAGAGGGGCACAGACAATCCTGGCATACTCATTTTCTTGAGGGAAAGTGAGTGAGTGGAGTCTTCTCTGAGCAGGTCTTGTAGTTCCGTATCCTTATCTTGATCCTGTGCAATAGCATTCCACAGTGTAGAGCTGAGGGTAACAGAAGTAATCTCTATTCTTGAAAGTGCATCCGCTGGAGTGTTCAAGACACCTTTGATGTGGCGGATATCTGTGGTAAATTGCGAGATATAATCGAGTTGCCTGATGACTCTGGGAGAGTGGTTACAGCTGTTTTTATTGAAGACAGTGACCAAAGGTTTGTGGTCGGTAAGAACACAAAACTCTCGGCCTTCAAGGAAATGTTGAAAATGCTTCACGTTTAAGTAAATAGCAAGAAGTTCACGTCCGAAAGCACTATAACGCGTTTGGGCTGGCTGCAGCTTTTTCAAGTAAAATGCGATGGGTGCTTGTTGACCGTTAATGGTTTGTTCCAACACCCCACCGATCGCAACATCTGAGGCATCGACCGTCAGAGTTAGGGGGGCATCACTGATAGGAAATGACAGAGACAATGCACTATTGATAGCATTTTTGGCATTGTCAAACGCCTGTAAACTATCGCTACACCATACCAATTTCGTTACCTTGCGTTTGTGTGTGATCATAGTGTGTAGAGGAGCAAGAACACTGGCACAGTTTTTAATGAACTTGTGGTAATAATTTACCAAACCTAGAAACCGACGTAACTCACGCTGATTATTTGGCATAGGGTAATTTTTTATCACTTCACACTTGTCCTGAAGGGGGGTAATTCCGTGCTGCGAAATCGTGTGACGAAGAAATTCCAAGGTTGGCTGTGCAAACACACACTTAGATGCATTAATAGTAACACCGTATTGTTCTAAGCATTGAAAGAGGAGTGAAAGATGTTCCTTATGTTCCTCTTCCGTTGAGCTGGCCACAAGCAAATCATCGATGTAGGCATAAACAAAGTCTAAGCCTCTGGTGACCTCATCTATAAACCTCTGAAAGGTTTGCGCAGCATTCCGTAGCCCAAACGGCATCTTCACAAATTCGAATAACCCAAATGGTGTACAAACTGCAGTCTTGGGAATATCCGAAGGCTCTACGAGAATGTGGTGGAAAGCCTTAATGAGGTCTATTTTACTGAAGATAGATTTGCCGTGGAGAAGAGAAGTAAAGTCTTGGACATTTGGTACCGGATATCGGTCCGGGATGGTTGTCAAATTCAAAAACCGGTAATCCCCACATGGTCTCCAGTCTCCTGACTTCTTCTGGACCAGGTGTAGGAGAGAGGACCAACTGCTTTTGGAAGGTCTTATTATCCCAAGATCTATCATAAGCTGGAATTCCGATTTGGCAGCTTTCAGTTTGTCTGGGGCAAGACATCTGGGTTTTGCAAACACAGGGGGACCTTTTGTTGTAATGTGATGGGTAATGGTGTGCTTAATGGTATCACCCATCTGCATCGGTTGAAGAATTCCTGGATATCGCTGGAAAAGGCACTGGTATATGGAATTAGGGGGAACGAGGGAAAGTGCAGAGTTCGAGGCGTCCGGAAGGGCAACCTGTTTGGCAAGAACAGAAAGCAGTGTGGCCTGGTCGCATAAGCGTCGCTTGTCAAGATCCACCAGGAGTTTGAAATGCTGGAGGAAGTCAGTGCCGATTATGGGATGCTGCACTTGAGCACAGATGAAAATCCACTTGAAGGATCGGTGAAGGCCCAAGTTTAGTTCACGCGACTGAGTACCGTACGTGGGTATGCGTGAACCATTAGCAGCGTATAGAGGCAGAGATTCCAAGTGCGTATGACCAGATTTTTGAGGGAATACACTGACTGACGCTCCGGTATCGACCAAGAAATTGACACCAGAGTTCCTGTCCTTTATGAATAACAGGTTGGCAGTGCGAGTACTAGACGCCATTAGGACTCGCTGCTGGGGTTTTCCGACGAAAAATTGCAAGGGGAGATGCACTTCCTAGCCTTCTTTCCAAATTTAGAGTGGTAGAAGCAGATCTTCCCGGAACTCGAACGATGCCTCTTCGTAAATCTTGACCGAGAATGGCTTCTTTGCCATTGATTTTGTAACAGAGAACAAACGTGGTTGAGTTGTTGACTTAACTCTTCCACTTTCAACTCCAGTTCCGATTGTGTGTTCACGTTGTTGACCGGAGCTGTGTCAATCTCCACTACTTTGTCGGCAGTTTCTGCTAGTTTATCAACTGGAGTAGCAGGATCCATAGTGGCCAAGACACGCTGAGCTGATGGAGGAAGTTTCTGCAAGAACAACTGTCTAAAGATGTCCTTATCGAAGGTTTGTGCGCGTTCGCCTAGAGCGCACTGCATAGCCCTCAGCATTTGAGTGGGCTTACGGTCTCCAAGTTCTTCTTTTGAGATTAACTGATGTAGTTTCTCACGCTCGGAGACAGTGGTGCGGCACAGGATGGCAGACTTCAGATCGTTGTATGGGTCCTCACTCGTGGAAGTAGACACGATGACATCACGGACTTCAGAGATGATGCTCGCTGGTAGAGAGGACAAAACATGATCGTATTTTGTCCTGCTAGCGGTGATCCTTCCCAAGTTGAATTGTGATTCCACTTGGTGGAACCAAATAAATGGATCACCCGGCCAGAAGACGGGGAGCTTTACGCTCAAGTGGGAGATGGCACCAGCGTCGTCAGGCATCTTCTCCTATGCTTGCTGACGTACAAGCAAGACGACAAGTTACCAACGAAGGAGTGGAGGTTGAGACGAGCGCAGGCACAGAGTGCATGGGCAGGGGTGAGGGGCAGAGGGCATGAGCGACGTTACAGTCTGGTCCTAGTCGCTCGGGTGAAGGGGGTGATGGGCATGAACGACGTTACAGTCTAGTCCTAGTCATTCGGGTAAAAGGGGGGAATCCAACTCCGGGGTCACCAATTGTTGGTTTTCGTCGTCGTCGTCATTGGGCCTAGGCAAGCTATGGCTTGGGACCGTAGCGCATCTATCCGGTATAGGTTAACCTGGATGATGTAGCCATAAGCACTGCCGCTGGTTAAGTGCCAACCAGTGATTATCTCACTAGCCGTATTGAGTCTGTTAGGCGAAACTGCGACATGGTATTAGATTAAAATAATTATTTGAATATAAATAATTAACTGACAATTGTGATATATAATTAATTATGTTTACATACAATAAAATAATACAGTATGCATAAAATTAGTATTAATGTGGTTTACAATTGAATTATGATGGGTAACTAATTTAAAATGAATTTATAGCTATTCCGAAATTCAAGACGGTAAAATTAACATTTATCTTGAAACTAAAATAAGAGTATTCACTACAATGTTATGAACGCACAGATGATGCAGAACAATTTAATCACCATGAAATTAGAATGTCGTAAACAAGGTGACATATGAAAATATTTTAAAAAGCAATTACAAACTCTCACGAAAGTGTTCCATCTACAAGCAGTGCAGCAATCAAAACAATAGAAGTGGCTGCAGATAAAACATCAAACTCTTACAAAAGTGTTCCATCCATAAGCAGTGCAGCAATAAAAAAAAATAGAAGGGGCTGCAGATGAAACACCAGCAGATGTCGTTAAAATGAATGATTAATTCTGCATTGTACTGTAAAATATTATTTCTGCATTTATTTTTTGTCAATTGCTTAGTGTATTTATCTATGAAAAATGTTCATTTTCACATATGATTTCAAGAGTTAAACATCCTGTATTTTGTAATGAATAAACTAGCAGAATTTACCCATTTGTCTCTTATTTATCCCACCTTATTTATCCCATCCATAAGCAGTGCAGCAATAAAAAAAAATAGAAGGGGCTGCAGATGAAACACCAGCAGATGTCGTTAAAATGAATGATTAATTCTGCATTGTACTGTAAAATATTATTTCTGCATTTATTTTTTGTCAATTGCTTAGTGTATTTATCTATGAAAAATGTTCATTTTTACATATGATTTCAAGAGTTAAACATCCTGTATTTTGTAATGAATAAACTAGCAGAATTTACCCATTTGTCTCTTATTTATCCCACCTTAAATTTGCATTTTAAAAATACCCTCTGAGAATCTGGAAAAACCAGAAATCCAGACCCCCCCCAATCCCCGAGGTGTCTGGATTTTCAGGAGTCTACTGTATAAAGTAATTTTTACCTGAATAAAACTTTTAAATCATTGTACAATAAATATATATAAATAATACATGCAAAATAATATAACAACAAATATAAATAGTAAAAACTTGTAAAAGAAAATGTTGAAAACATCACTATAAAAATAATGTAATTATCCAGAGGAGTGTGGGAAACATGGTTTGATATGAGGCACTCTGTGCAACAGTGATGAGCCCACCATGGTCCCAAAAATCAATCAATTTTTTATGGTACTAGAAAGGTCTATCCATTGTCTACCATAATACACCATTGTCTACCATAATACACAACTGTCATATGGTGGGTTCATCTTTATCACCTGGTAATTTTCCATTGCTTTAGAGGGGGGGGGGGGTGTACTGTGTGTGTGAGCTTTAAAACTTTAACATGCATTTTCTCAAAACTTAAATGTTCCACACTCAGCATTGTCACACAGAGCACCTCATATAAACTAGCCAGTTGTACAAGGGATGCCCTATCAGGCATGTTGCTGCCAGCTGCAAATGCTAAAGTACTGTACATACTGCACTTACACAATAAGTTTATTTCAATATTAAATCAATACTTAAAGTTTCCATAGCAGCATTACATTGATTACAACAACACTATTATGTATGTAATATATATTTTACGTTAATATTAGAAGTTATAATTCATACATAATTTACTTGGGGACTTATACATGTGGCAGTGGTGTAATGTATATCACATGTGGGCACCTACAGTATTGTAAGTACATGTGCACTAAGAGCCTTTGTGCTGACTTTCAATTGCTTGTGAAAAAGTGTGAATAAATAATTTTTTTAGTATTTACCACAATTTTAAAAAATTCATGTTGATCTAGCTTTGATTCTTAGCTCATGCAGATTGTAAAAAAGGGTGGTGGTGGTTGTTTTGGTGGTGGTGGTGGTGGTGGTGGTTGTTTTGGTGGTGGTGGTTGTTTTGGTGGTGGTGGTTGTTTTGGTGGTGGTGGTGGTGGTGGTGGTGGTTGTTTTGGTGGTGGTGGTGGTGGTGGTGGTTTTGGTGGTGGTGGTTGTTTTGGTGGTGGTGGTAGTGGTTGTTTGGTGGTGGTTTTGGTGGTGGTGGTTGTTTTGGTGGTGGTGGTTGTTTTGGTGGTGGTTGTTTTGGTGGTGGTGGTTGTTTTGGTGGTGGTGGTGTGGTGGTGGTGGTGGTGGTTGTTTTGGTGGTGGTGGTAGTGGTTGTTTTGGTGGTGGTGGTTGTTTTGGTGGTGGTGGTTGTTTTGGTGGTGGTGGTTGTTTTGGTGGTGGTGGTAGTGGTTGTTTTGGTGGTGGTGGTTGTTTTGGTGGTGGTGGTTGTTTTGGTGGTGGTGGTTGTTTGGTGGTGGTGGTTGTTTTGGTGGTGGTGGTGGTGGTGGTGGTGGTGGTTGTTTTGGTGGTGGTGGTTGTTTTGGTGGTGGTGGTGGTGGTTGTTTTGGTGGTGGTGGTGGTGGTTGTTTTGGTGGTGGTGGTGGTGGTGGTGGTGGTTGTTTTGGTGGTGGTGGTGGTGGTGGTGGTGGTTGTTTTGGTGGTGGTGGTGGTTGTTTTGGTGGTGGTTGTTTTGGTGGTGGTGGTGGTGGTGGTTTTGGTGGTGGTGGTGGTTGTTTTGGTGGTGGTGGTGGTTGTTTTGGTGGTGGTGGTGGTGGTGGTTGTTTTGGTGGTTGTTTTGGTGGTGGTTGTTTTGGTGGTGGTGGTGGTTGTTTTGGTGGTGGTTGTTTTGGTGGTGGTTGTTTTGGTGGTGGTGGTGGTTGTTTTGGTGGTGGTTGTTTTGGTGGTGGTGGTGGTTGTTTTGGTGGTGGTTGTTTTGGTGGTGGTGGTTGTGGTTGTTTTGGTGGTGGTTGTTTTGGTGGTGGTGGTGGTGGTGGTGGTTGTTTTGGTGGTGGTGGTGTTTTGGTGGTGGTGGTGGTGGTGGTTGTTTTGGTGGTGGTGGTTGTTTTGGTGGTGGTGGTGGTGGTTGTTTTGGTGGTGGTGGTGGTGGTGGTTGTTTTGGTGGTGGTGGTGGTGGTGGTGGTTGTTTTGGTGGTGGTGGTGGTGGTTGTTTTGGTGGTGGTGGTGGTTGTTTTGGTGGTGGTTGTTTTGGTGGTTGTTTTGGTGGTGGTTGTTTTGGTGGTGGTGGTGGTTGTTTTGGTGGTGGTGGTGGTGGTTGTTTTGGTGGTGGTGGTGGTGGTGGTGGTTGTTGTTTTGGTGGTGGTGGTGGTTGTTTTGGTGGTTGTTTTGGTGGTGGTTGTTTTGGTGGTGGTGGTGGTTGTTTTGGTGGTGGTGGTGGTTGTTTTGGTGGTGGTGGTGGTTGTTTTGGTGGTGGTGGTTGTTTTGGTGGTGGTGGTGGTGGTTGTTTTGGTGGTGGTGGTGTGGTTGTTTTGGTGGTGGTGGTGGTGGTTGTTTTGGTGGTGGTGGTGGTGGTTGTTTTGGTGGTGGTGGTGGTGGTTTTGGTGGTGTGGTGGTGGTGGTTGTTTTGGTGGTGGTGGTTGTGGTTGTTTTGGTGGTGGTGGTGGTGGTTGTTTTGGTGGTGGTGGTGGTGGTGGGTGGTTGTTTTGGTGGTGGTGGTTGTTTTGGTGGTTGTTTTGGTGGTGGTGGTTGTTTTGGTGGTTGTTTTGGTGGTGGTGGTTGTTTTGGTGGTGGTGGTTGTTTTGGTGGTGGTGGTTGTTTTGGTGGTGGTGGTGGTGGTTGTTTTGGTGGTGGTGGTGGTTGTTTTGGTGGTTGTTTTGGTGGTGGTTGTTTTGGTGGTGGTGGTGGTTGTTTTGGTGGTGGTGGTGGTGGTTGTTTTGGTGGTGGTGGTGGTGGTTGTTTTGGTGGTGGTGGTGGTGGTTGTTTTGGTGGTGGTGGTGGTGGTTGTTTTGGTGGTGGTGGTGGTGGTTGTTTTGGTGGTGGTGGTGGTGGTTGTTTTGGTGGTGGTGGTGGTGGTTGTTTTGGTGGTGGTGGTTGTTTTGGTGGTGGTGGTGGTGGTTGTTTTGGTGGTGGTGGTGGTGGTGGTTGTGGTTGTTTTGGTGGTTGTGGTTGTTTTGGTGGTGGTGGTTTTTTGGTGGTTGTTTTGGTGGTGGTGGTTGTTTTGGTGGTGGTGGTTGTTTTGGTGGTGGTGGTTGTTTTGGTGGTGGTGGTTGTTTTGGTGGTGGTGGTGGTGGTGGTGGTGGTGGTGGTTGTTTTGGTGGTGGTGGTGGTTGTTTTGGTGGTGGTGGTGGTTGTTTGGTGGTGGTGGTTGTTTTGGTGGTGGTGGTTGTTTTGGTGGTGGTGGTTGTTTTGGTGGTGGTGGTTGTTTTGGTGGTGGTGGTGGTGGTTGTTGTTTTGGTGGTGGTGGTTGTTTTGGTGGTGGTGGTGGTTGTTTTGGTGGTGGTGGTTGTTTTGGTGGTGGTGGTGGTGGTTGTTGTTTTGGTGGTGGTGGTTGTTTTGGTGGTGGTTGTTGTTTTGGTGGTGGTGGTGGTGGTTGTTGTTTTGGTGGTGGTGGTGGTGGTTGTTGTTTTGGTGGTGGTGGTGGTGGTGGTTGTTGTTTTGGTGGTGGTGGTTGTTTTGGTGGTGGTGGTTGTTTTGGTGGTGGTGGTTGTTTTGGTGGTGGTGGTTGTTTTGGTGGTGGTGGTTGTTTTGGTGGTTGTTTTGGTGGTGGTGGTTGTTTTGGTGGTGGTGGTTGTTTTGGTGGTGGTGGTTGTTTTGGTGGTGGTGGTTGTTTTGGTGGTGGTGGTTGTTTTGGTGGTGGTGGTTGTTTTGGTGGTGGTGGTGGTGGTGGTGGTGGTTGTTTTGGTGGTTGTTTTGGTGGTGGTGGTTGTTTTGGTGGTGGTGGTTGTTTTGGTGGTGGTTGTTTTGGTGGTGGTGGTGGTTGTTTTGGTGGTGGTGGTGGTTGTTTTGGTGGTGGTTGTTTTGGTGGTGGTTGTTTTGGTGGTGGTTGTTTTGGTGGTGGTGGTGGTTGTTTTGGTGGTGTGGTGGTTGTTTTGGTGGTGGTGGTGGTTGTTTTGGTGGTGGTTGTTTTGGTGGTGGTTGTTTTGGTGGTGGTTGTTTTGGTGGTGGTTGTTTTGGTGGTGGTTGTTTTGGTGGTGGTTGTTTTGGTGGTGGTTGTTTTGGTGGTGGTTGTTTTGGTGGTGGTTGTTTTGGTGGTGGTTGTTTTGGTGGTGGTGGTGGTTGTTTTGGTGGTGGTGGTGGTTGTTTTGGTGGTGGTGGTGGTTGTTTTGGTGGTGGTTGTTTTGGTGGTGGTGGTGGTTGTTTTGGTGGTGGTGGTGGTTGTTTTGGTGGTGGTGGTGGTTGTTTTGGTGGTGGTGGTGGTTGTTTTGGTGGTGGTGGTGGTTGTTTTGGTGGTGGTGGTGGTTGTTTTGGTGGTGTGGTGGTTGTTTTGGTGGTGGTGGTTGTTTTGGTGGTGTTGGTTGTTTTGGTGGTGTTGGTTGTTTTGGTGGTGTTGGTTGTTTTGGTGGTGGTGGTTGTTTTGGTGGTGGTGGTTGTTTTGGTGGTGGTGGTTGTTTTGGTGGTGGTTGTTTTGGTGGTGGTTGTTTTGGTCGTGGTGGTGGTGGTTGTTTTGGTCGTGTTGGTGTTGTTGTTGTTGCTCCAACTATGATGGGGAAAATGGCAGCTTCTTTCAATCTCCAGTTTCTCTTTATGTCATATATGAGTGCCTGGTATTTGGCAATTTTCTCCCTTTCCACTCTATTAAGGCTGTAGTCATTTGTGACAGTGACCTCAATAAGTAAGGCACTCCTTTCCTCTTGTCCCACACTACTATATCCGGTTTTGCTGCAGAGCTGTCTATAAAAGTGGCTGTTGGAATTACTGTGTCATAGTATATAATATAATGGTTATTTCCAGTGACTGGTGCAGGTGTATGGTCCCATACATTTTTACTGCATTCTAATTCTAATGCTATCGTAATTTTCCAGTGGATATATTTGCAAATTTTATTGTGTCTGGCTGCATAGTACCCCTCTGCCAGGAGGCCAACACTTTCCACCTTAACATGACAGAATCTACACCTGTCATCATTACTTATTCTCGCCATTTTCTTAAACACATTTGTTAGGAGTGCAAGATCTTGGGCACCCATTAGTACACCTGTATATGTCCCAGTACATTAGAGTATATGGTATTGTTAATACAGTGATTCCCCAACCTACATGAGGTCCAACCTGCACAAATTCAAAGATTGGATGAGGACATTTCACTACCCTTTTTTCGATCTGCATGAGCTAAGATTCAAAGATAGATCAGTATGAATTTTTAAAAATTGTAGTAAATACTAAAAAAATTACTAACACTTTTTCGTGGATGCGGTATGATACATACAATACTTATGAGTATGATACAATACAATACGCGTATGATACATACAATACCGTACTTATGCATATGATACATACATGTGATACTTCAGCATTTGCAGCTGGCCTCAACATACCCAGTAGCTCACCTCTTGTACAACTGGCAAGTTTATATTGAGTCATCTTTCTTCCACTCCTCTGGATTATATTTTTACAGTTGTTTTTTAAATTTGCTTTTATAGAAGTTTTTACTGTTTATACTTCGTTATATATTTTACATGCATTATTATTATTATACATTTATTGTACAATGATTTAAAAGCTTTTATTCAGGTAAAAATTACTTTATACATTATTGTTTTAAACTTTTATCCCCCTAACCCCATTTATATTATGGGGGAGAGTTCCAACTTGCACAATTTTGCACTGCACAACCTTTTTCAGGAACAAAACCCTCATGCAGGTCAGGGGCTCACTGTATTATATTATGAGGTGGAGTAAAAAAGTTTGTGAACTTTTTTAACAGCCACCAAATGACTCGGTGCTTGTGCAAGTCTTCATGTCTGCACATGTATGGATATGTAGGGAAGGTGTGGGCAGAGACTTGGTCTGGCAGGCACACTCAGTCAGTGTGGAGAGAGCACGGAAGGCACTACTGTCTGTTTGGTTTGGCAAATTTTGTTATTTTCAGTACTTGGCACTCCAGGACATGACTCCAGATTCCTGGGATCTTGGGAGCATTGCTCCAGTAAATTTGACCATGAGAAAAAGGAAATTTGGGTTTGGGTTTTGTTCATCCGCTAGACGTTATGCAATTTTTTTGCGTATACATTCTTGTACAAACCAATTTTTTTAAATTACAAATTTAGTTATTTTAAGTTTAGTTGGTAATTCCATATTTAACAATTATTTTTATTTTTTGTTAAGCTTCAATGTTTTGATAATTAAAATTTTATTAAAACCAGGGTTGTGGAGTCGGTCCAAAATTTTCCGACTCCACACATTGTAAAAAATCTAAAAATCTGACTCCGACTCCTCACATTTTAAATATACGACTCCGACTCCTCTAGTGTTTCACTCTATAATTATCATAATAATAAGACATTTCATCACCACCACATGAATCGTCAGGTTACTTTCTAGGATAAGGGAACATTCAAATATTAAGAAGGATATTGACTTGTTGATATCATATTAAGGGATTTTTATTTTTTCCAATAATATATATATATAATATATATATATATATATATATTATATATATATATATATAGCTGAAATATTAAAAGCTCAGTATGAATCATCTTTCAGTATCCCAAAAACTGACAAACTGATATGCTATAGAAACGCGTTCTTTGAAGAAGAACCACAAGGGGAAAGTATAACGGATTTCGACTTTACGACGGAGGATATTGCACAAGTCATAGGGAAACTAAAAACACACTCAGCGGCAGGACCGGATAAATGGAATGCCACACTGATCAAAAACTGCAAGAATGCAATCGCTGAGCCCCTATACTGGATATGGAGACGATCATTAAACACGGGAGAAATACCGGGCATCCTGAAGAGCGCGAACATCGTCCCAATATATAAAGGAGGAGATCGATCCGAGGCCAAAAACTATAGGCCAGTGTCGCTTACATCTCATCTCACCAAAATATTTGAAAGAATTGTTAGACAGAAAATCTATGACTTTTTGGAAACTCAGAAAAAATTCAATGATAACCAACACGGGTTTCGGTCAGGCAGATCATGCCTCTCACAACTAATGGAACACTACAACATTATTGATTCACTTGAAAGTAATGAAAACTATGATGTACTATACACAGACTTTGCTAAAGCGTTCGACAAGTGTGACCATGGAATCATAATACATAAACTGAAATATATGGGAATAACAGGAAAAGTAGGGAAATGGATATATAATTTCCTTAGTGAGCAGAGGCAAGTCGTTACAGTACAAGGAGTGTCTTCATCAGAATCAGAGGTCCTCAGCTCAGTACCACAAGGAACGGTATTAGCTCCACTACTCTTCATAATCATGCTAACTGACATAGATGAGGACGTTACCAGAGACAGCACAGTAACATCCTTTGCAGATGACACAAAGATCAGTAGAAAAATACGAAAACCAGAAGACATAGGATCTCTACAAACCGACATAAACAAAATTTACAAGTGGACGGAAGACAACAATATGAAGTTTAACACCGAGAAATTTCAGCTATTACGGTACGGAAAAAGAGAAGACCTAAAGTCCATGGAATATTATACCCCAAATGGACAGGAAGTCCAGAGAAATTCCAGAGCAAAAGATTTAGGGGTTGTAATGACAGATGATGCGAAATTTGAAACAAAATAAGATAGCAGTAAACAGAGCAAAGAGAATAACGGGTCTGATATTGAGAACTTTTAAACGAAGGGATAGGAATGTAATGATCCCCCTACTGAAAACCCTGATAATACCCAAACTGGAATACTGCTCGGTCCTAACATCCCCATATAAAAAAGAAGACATTAGACAGCTGGAGGGGATTCAAAGAAGTTTCACAGCCAAGATCAATGGGTGCAAAGAACTAAATTACTGGGAAAGGTTACGAGAACTAAACCTATATTCACTGGAAAGGAGAAGAGAGAGATACACCATTATTTACACTTGGAAAATAATGGAGAAACTAGTCCCTAATCTTACTCTGAATCCCATAACTCCCCAAACAACGGTGGAAGGTAGAAACGGTAGACTGTGTCATATTCCCAAATTGAAGGCGAGACAGGGAACATCCTTAACCCTGAAAGAAAATAGTTTTGTAGTGAGAGGACCAAAACTATTTAATCAGCTGCCCAAAGACCTAAGAAACACGAAGGGAGTTGCAGTGGAAATCTTCTAAAGAAGACTTGATGCCTGGCTCAGAACAATCCCCAATGAGCCGGGCGTACCTGGCTATGTGAGGTGGAGAGCGCAAGAATCCAACTCACTACTTCACCAGGCCAACTCGAGAGGAGGGGCGACACGCTTGACCTTCGCGAAATGAGAAATCATCACGTGGAACCTTTGTAAGGTTGTAAGGTAAGGTAAGGTATATTATATATATTATTATATATATATTATATATATATATATATATATAATATATATATATATATATATATAATATATATATATATATATATAATATATATATATATTATCCCCGCAAGGGGGTTCTAAGCTCGTGCTCTTGAGTGCTCTTTGTGCTCGTTTGTACGTGCTTGTTCCTGGAGGTTTCACGTGCGCCCTCCCGGCCCTAGCACCCAAGGATGATGGGGCTCGACCCTGCAGTCCTTGGTCTTTTTCCACTTCGACTGTCCCCTCCACCCTTTCTTTTTCCTCTGTCTTTCCTCTCACTTTTTCTTTGTTTTTCCGCTGAGATATGCCCTTTAAATAGAGGCGAATCGGTTCTTCCTGAACTAAAATATATATATATATATATATATATTATATTATATATATATATATATATATATATATATATATATATGTCCCCCGCAAGGGGGTTCTAAGCTCGTGCTCTTGAGTGCTCTTTGTGCTCGTTTGTACGTGCTTGTTCCTGGAGGTTTCACGTGCGACCTCCCGGCCCTAGCACCCAAGGATGATGGGGCTCGACCCTGCAGTCCTTGTCATCCTTGGTCTTTTTCCACTTCGACTGTCCCCTCCACCCTTTCTTTTTCCTCTGTCTTTCCTCTCACTTTTTCTTTGTTTTTCCGCTGAGATATGCCCTTTAAATAGAGGCGAATCGGTTCTTCCCGAACTAAAAAAAAAAAAAAAAAAAAATATATATATATATATATATATATATATATATAAATGAAAAAGATTCTCTTAAACATAATTAAGGTCTAACCAGTAGTAGTCCTACTTAAAATTGAATAACCCTTCTTAACCTAGTGGCTATAACCAGGGTTGTGGAGTCGGTCCAAAATTTTCCGACTCCGACCACACATTGTAAAAATTCGACTCCGACTCCGACTCCGCCCTGAAACGTGCGACTCCACGACTCCGACTCCACAACCCTGATTAAAACGTATATTTTTTTAATATAAAATTATCAGGATTGGACTATGTTCCATTGATCTCAGCCAGGTTTGAGAGATACGGCAAAGCAGTCATTTAGTTTGTTCACAAAATGTGCTAGTGCTAGACCTCAGAAAAATGAACCAACTTCATCAACTGCTAATCTAGAAAATGAAACTTTTTCACTAGATGTTTCACAGACTGAAAAAAGTTCTTCTCCTCCACCTAAGAAACAAAAGGTAAGTGAGGAATCTGCGCATCAGACTAACAAAACTGCTTTAGAGGAATTTGAAAATTCCCAAATCCAGAAGACATTGAATGCAATTTTGCGCCTAACAAAAGAAACTCACCAAGCTGTTGTGGCTAATAAAGAGAAGAGTCAAAATATGCCTTCAAGTTCAAGTGTTGCATCCAAATCTAATAAAGCAAAAAGCAACAAATTTGACATTTCCATAGCCCATTTAAGCAAGTGTAAATCAATACAAGAAATCCTGAACAATGATTTGATCAAATCTACATTCAAATTGGTGGAAAAGAAGGATCTAGGGCATGCTGATGATTCATTTTCAGTACCAAGTGATATAATGGAAAACATTGCAAATAGTGACACTAATATGCCTGATGTAGGATGAAGCTGTTGAGGATGAAGATGATGATAATCAAGAAGATATTGATGATGCTTCTGATGATAAAATGTTTACATTATATTGCATAGCTTGCACAGACCCCAAAGCATGTGCTTCAGACAAACATTCTAACATAAAAGGTTACTTCAATGTTAAAGATTTAACCTATGTATGCAAACAAGGAGAAAATCAAGAGAGATGGTTTAGAAATCTGAAAACCCACCTGAAGAGACATTTAATTAAACTTCAGCATCATCAAAGAGCTGCTGTTTATGAAGTGATGAAAACATCTCGGAACACTACTAAACGCATAGAAGACTTACGTGGCAACATCTTATACTACATAATGAAAACAAACAGTGCATGGGCTCTATATCCAGTACTTCTAGCTGTATTACATAGGTCAGGTTGTGAGGTTGGAAATTTGAATCATAGCACACATGCGTGCGAGACAATTTGTGAGCTATTAGATAATCAACTTAAAGAACAAACTGTAAAGTGGTTCTTAGAACAAACTTCAGTAACAATAACAGCTGACATTGGAACAATTTTGGGATTAAGCATGCTAGTTGTATTAGTTATGAGTGAAGAAGATAAGACTGTAAAACTTGCTGGGATAAATTTAGTAAGCAGCAAATCAGGAGTTTATTTGGCCAATGAAATTTTTGATGTGTTGAAGTCTCCTAATCACTTGAAACTATCTGAAGAAGCAATTAAATCCAAGGTATCTGGAATGGTTGGAGATGGGGCTTTTTGTAAGGACAACGAGCCATTTAAAAACGAAATGAAAAAGTTGTTTGGAGAAAATTTCAAATTTCGATGGGACTTAATGCATCTTGTGAACAGAGCCCACGTTGATGCATTGAAGAAAATTTGTAAACTAAGTGAGCTTTTAGACTTTATTCAGAATCACTCTTCAAATCTGAGATCAGGCCTTGACTATACCAATATGGTTCTTGACAATATCATTTTTTAAGAGACCAAAACTCAAATCTGATACTCGCATGGTTAATTACGAATTTGATCAATTTGACAGATTTTTGGAAAATTGTGTTTTTTGATCATCCACAAGAGAGAGAAATTAGTGCCAAGTTCTATGTATTGATTTCCTATGTAACAAAGATTATGTTGCAAGTAGCTCAAAAAACCACAGTTAGTGCAGAATTTGTAGAAAATATATTTTATAAAGAAGGAGGGAAAACTGTTATGTTAAGAGTGATGGAAACAATTTCCAAATTAGCTAATGGAGGAAATGCAAATGTAGTTTCTGAATTTAAGCACGATACCACAGGGCAGCAAAAGGAACTAACAGCTGAGGATTACATCCTAAATGAAGTTTACAAATACATCAAGAAATGTTCTGATTACTACCAGGTTGCTGAAGTTGCTAGACCATCCAGAACCAGATCTGAAAGTAGTTTTACAAAAGACTCAGTGATAAATTGGCTGACAGAATATATAGAACAGCTGTGGAAAGGAATCACAGAGATATTAAAGCATTTTGATAAAGATGGATCAACTGCCTGGAGTGAAGCACCAGCTGAAGGGACATTCTCCATTCTTGGTTACATTGTTGAACACAAAGGATCCATTAAGCCATCTCATTTGACTAAGCTGTGCAGAATTGTGAAGGAGGGTCCAGCTCCAGGCACTAGATCTGCTGTAATGATCACACAGAAAGCCATTGATCAGTGGCCAAGCATACATGGCGGTAAATTCACAACAAATGCCTACATGCAAGGTCTAACATCATCCACTGTTGCTGCTGCAATGAATAAATAAACTTAAGGCGAGTTATAAACTGTACATTATTGTATTATTATGTTTAGCTAAAACAATTTGTAATTGGTATGTCGTCAATTCAAGAGTTTACTATCATTAACCTATCTAGTGGTGTAAGGGGAAAAAAGTAAATTCAGAGCTGTGCTCCAGTAAATTTTTTCAAATCTGGAGTCATGCTCCAGGATGTTGCAATTTGAGGAGTGAGTGAACACCGAGTTTGGTGTACAACTGGGCAAGACATTCTCACAAACTTATGACATGATCAATGAAGCCTACAGGGATGAGGCCATGTGTCAGAGTGTAGTGTACAAATGGTTTAGGTGTTTCAAGGACAACTGACAATTACTGGAAGATGACCTGCACAAGGGAAGGCCAGAGGTAGCTCGTAATGAGATTATTGCCCATGTTTGCAAGATCATCCAACAGGACCATAGATGAACTATCGACAAAGTCGCTGAAATCGTTGGTGTGTCACATGGCATGTGCCATCAAATTTTGCACAATGACCTTAACATGCACCATGTATGACCACATTGTCCCATGAAATCTCTCAGAGGATCAGCATGAAGAACAGTCCCTCATTAATGGGGACATGATTGATAGAGTCGATAGTGATCCAGGTACACATGTTGAACAGGGTTACCACAGGCAATGAGATGTGGTGCTACCTTTTTGATTCACAATCCAAACATCAAGCTTCATACTGGAAGTCACCTTCATCACCCAGAAAGCAGACATTTTGCACAGACTGCTCAAAGGGGAAGGTGATACTGGAGTAGTTCTTTGATATCCAGGGTTGTTCACCAGTTCATACCAGAATGGCAAAATGTCAACCAGACCATGTACAGAGACATCCTTTGCCATCTGTGAGAAGCTATCCACCGTAAACACACATCTTTGGGAATCTGGAAACTGGCCACTCAATGACAATGCACCAGCTTATCAGTCTCTTTTGGTACAGGAGTATCTGACCAAGAATGCCATCACTGTGGTTCCACAACCTCCCTACTCCCCAGATCTCACCCATGCCAACCTGTTCCCAAGAATGAAAGTGCTCTTGAAGGAATGCAGGTTCCAGTCAGCAGCTGAGGTGAAAGAGGCTATGATGGTGGCACTTAAGGAGGTTGCTTGAAAAGGCCTGCAGGAGTGCTTCCAACAGTGGTACAGCTGCTGGCAGAAATATGTGACAGCAGAAGGGAACTATTTTGAAGGCAGTGTACAGTAAAACCCACCATGATGACAGGTATGGCTGACAAGCAGAGTGTTCACAAAGTTTTTGACTATATACCTCATATTATTATTATATGTATTTACTGTTATACTTTTTATCTTTTCAGACTTTCGCTAATATGGCATCAAGAGGCTGCTTAAATCATCTTGACATATTTTGCTATATATATATGGCAATTTTGTTGCAAAGAAACAGAGGTAGAACATCACAAACTGTCAGGAAAGTGTATTATGCTTACTTTGGAATAAAACTCAGAGACCAAGACAAGTCATGGGCTCCTCACAAAGTTTGTCATTCTTGTGTTGAATCCTCGAGACAACGGAGTCAAGGAAAGAAAAAGTCCATCCATTTTGAAGTTCCTATGGTCTGGCATGAACCCAAGAACCATGGAAATGACTTATTTCTGTTCATGCAATGTAGAAGGTTACAACACTAGAAGTAAAAATGACATTTCTTATCCTGATCTTCCATCTGCAATGAGACCTATACCACATGGACCCAATGTGCCTACTCCTCCCCAACTACAAACTCTTGATAGATTCATGTCAGACTCAGTCTGTGCTGGTAATGCAGATGATACTGACTACTACCAACCAGAAAATCTCAGTCATGAACCACAACTTTTCACACACAGTGAACTAAATGATCAATCTGGTGAGAGACTTCGATCTGCTGAAAGATTCTGCAGAAGTTCTGGGATCCAGATTCCAACCAAAGAACCTGCTTTCTCTAGGAACATCCTTTTCTCCATACAGAAACTAAGACAGAATTTGTTCCTTATTTTTCCCAGGAAGGTCCACTGGTCAACTGCAGTAACATTTGCTGGACTAATATATAGCTTAGGCACTGCCTATCAACCAAGTGATTGGAGATTATTTATTGACTCCTCCAAAACAAGCCTTAAAGGTGTTCTCCTTCACAATGGTAACCAATATGCTTCTGTTCCTATAGCTCATTCTGTTCACTTGAAAGAAACATGTGAAAATCTTGAATTACTACTTGAAAAGTTTTGGTACAATGAGCACAAATGAATTGTATGTAGAGACCTGAAAGTTTTATGCATGCTGCTTGGTCAGCAGTCTGACTAAATGAAAATGCGATGTTTTTTGTGTGAATGAAATAGCAGCGCAAGAAGTCAGCAATGGAAGAAGCAGCTGTTGACACCCAGAGGCAGTCTGACACCTGGTTCAAAGAATATCATTCATGAAAAGTTGGTTGAGCCAACCAGTGTTGTTACCTCCACTCCACATAAAACTGGGCTTGATGAAGCAGTTTGTGAAGGCACTGGAGATGGATGGTGACTGCTTCAAGTACATTTGTAGCAAATTTTCACCTCTCACCTATGAGAAAGTTAAAGAAAGTGTCTTTGTGGGACCTCAAATCAGGAAGTTAACATTGGATGATCAGTTTGAAGGAATGATGAGCCAAACTGAAAGAGAACCCTGGGTTGGCTTAAAAAATCTTATTCAGAACTTCTTGGGGAACAAAAAGGATCCAAATTTCAAAATGACTATTGAAAACATGCAAAATAAATTTGAAAAGTTGGGCTGCAACAGTGCAACATGAGCTTGAAGGTTCACTTCTTACATTCCCAAAATTCTTGGTAGTGTCAGTGAAGAACAAAGAGAAAGATTTCACCAGGACATGAAGACAATGAAGACAATGAAGAAGAGATATCAAGGAAGGTAGACTGTCAACATAATGGCCGATTATTGCTGATCACTGAAGAGAGATACCCACAGTAAAATGTATAAAAAACTAACAAAAATACATAGATTTAACATAGTTGCATATAACTCAAAATTCAGAAAAATGTTCAACTGTATACATGTACTAGCTTTATTCCTTTATTTGACAATTACTTAAAATTAATTAATTAATTAATTAAAATTACTAAAACTGTGCCTTGGTGGTGTAGTGGTTAGCGTCACTGACTACAGCCCCAGGATCGAGACCCAGTGACAGCAGCCAGCATACAGCAAAACTCAGTTGTTCATCCTTCTACACAAGAAAGTGGTTGGTAGATAAATGGGTACCCTGGGTGACCTAGTGGTTAAGACACTGAGCTGCTGGTTGGGCATGGTTTGGATTCCATGTTAAATTGTAGGTCTAAGGTAGAGTGAAAAGCTTTACCTTCATCAGAATGAACAATTCAAGCAGAAGCAAACCAAGGGTAACCAAAGACTTTTGATCAGATTTTGAAATGTTTAAAATCCAAATATCCTAATACAGCAATCCCTCATAGGCGAGCAGCCAACCCTGATAACAAGCCATATTTTTTTAGTTTAATAACCCCCTCGTAGAGAAATGTACAACATGTCCTAAAATGATCTGCACCATCTGGACATACAGTACAAGTTTGGCATGTTGTCCTCCATTCTGATTGTGCTAAGATAGTAAAATCAGCCATTAACTTCAGCTATGTACAGGTACTCGTGTATTCATGTTTTGAATTCACGCATTACAACTGAAATCTTTGAACAGTGAAGACAAGGTTTATTTCCCATGAAGTTATACATTTTCTGAAAACTCTAGTGCTAGTACACTATATCAATTTATCTATAAAAACATTCTTTTATACGATATATTTTATTTTTTGCCTAAAAACGTTATTGTTAGACCCAAAAAATATCACCTAAAATACAGGTATTTCACAAAACTGATTAATATGAGTTACACAAAAATAATTTTGAGTACAATAATTTAGGTATTTTGATACTCTGAGCATTAATACATTATGTTGAACAAAATGAAAGCCATATTAAAATGTTGAATCACCCATACAAAGTACTGTGCCTACATGGGTTAATAATGGAGACCTCTGTTTGCATGCCAGCAGAAAGTTTTATCATTCAGTTATGAAAAACATGCAAATGTTGGCATGATTGCAATACATATATAATAATGTTGCACTTGAAAATAAAGTTTTAGTCATGTCAGTGAAGGTCTTATTTTTGGATCTAGTCAGAAGAATGTAGAAGCTACGATTACCTCCAGTGGACAATGTACTCCCAATAAATTCATACATTTCCTTCTTACCAACATCAATGGCAGATAATAGCAACTTCTGTACATCTTGGTCAACAATGACTCCACTGGAAATGTTCAACAGTTTCCCATCTGAGTGGACATCTGGCTGAAATGGATTGGTCATATTTTTTACATCATCATCTCGCTTGAGAACAGAGGGTTTTGCTTGTTCATGTATAGAACATTCTTCAGCAGCTATTCCAGTAGGTTCTTTCATACTCTGGGCATATTCTCCTAGTGACGTTCTAGTGAGCATCCAGCAGAGAAGGGCTGGTTCCTTTTGGGTGAGCCCAACAACACCCCCATTACTCTTGACATCTTGTATCACAGTTGATTCAGTACCCATGTCACTCCAAATACCATTGAAACAACCTGGTCTCAGACAAACTGCAAACTCACCATCATTGAATTCTTGAGACACATCTTCAGGAAGTTCCATCATATCAAGGAGATAAATAGGTACCCATTGTGCATAATTAGTACAGTTTGCAGCAAAGAAGTATGGCATCATTGCAAGTTGTGAGGACAGATGTAATGACCAGTTACCTTCACATTCACTGTGTATGTAGTTCAATACTATTTGAACTGCATCCAGCAACAGTGACCAATATTTAAATGTGGGTGAGTCTGCACTACATTCTTGTTTGAATTCACTTAACAGTGGAAGAACATCACAAGTAATTCGATCCTTCAGTTCACTTGCTACATCTGCAAATTCTTGATCACCACCATTCTGAATCGCTTCATAGGTATCCTCAATCTGTTGCCACACTTCATCTGGGATATGTCTTTGTTGGTCAGCATCACACCACTTCACAAATTCTGTCAAGAACAGCTGCATCAGTGCCTTATATGAAAGGGTCAGACCATGGACAGATCTGTGAAACTGCTTCCCAACAAGCATCATGTCAGCTGTGTTTGGGGCGTAAGTCCCACTATCCACTAGCATATCCCTCAGTCCACCACTTCTCAATAGTTTTCCGATGGCAGCAATGAAGCCGCATGCACTATGGAATCCACCAGGGTGAAAGGCAAATTACATGATTGGGAAAGTCACCTGGTTTGCTCCATTTCACCTGTTGGTCCATTGCATAGGGCTGTTGGTCCATAGTTTGGTCTGTACTGAGTTGTCCCACTGCTTTTGTCATTTCTTGACTTCTGATCATTGTTGTGTAGACAGTTGATGGATCAGCAGGCTTTGTATCTATAACTGGAGCATAAGTGGAAACTGTGCGAGTGAGTTGCATTTTTGTCATTGATGCATTGTATCCAGTCCTGAAGATAACTTTTTCAGTTGTACTGTAGTCAATACGTGGAGGAACAGAAAGGTTACCATGTGGAATCATACACAAACATTCAAGCAAGATCCACTACCTGCATGTCTGATCCAGCAATATGTAGTGATTTCACCTTGATCTTCGCATCATCACAATGAGGTGGCTTTGGTCATTTCCTAGGTTTTTCATAATGCAGTACATTCTTCAATGCCTTGGCATCATTACAGTTGAGAGACTGACTTTTCTTAGCCAATCTTCACTGTCAACCAGGCCAGTCCCAACTGTATCAATAGCCTGTTCCTGAAATGCAACATGGGCCATGGAATGAAATGTTCCCTTTCCATTAATGGTTGCACAGTTGATATCAATATTGTCATCACCTTCTTGAATCAGCTTTCCTCCATGTTGTTGTGAGACTAAGCCATGTGGTATGTATATGCAATTGTGCATTCTTTTAAGCTCATCTTTTCCTAGAGCAGTTAAAAAACATCGAAGATGATCAGAGGTTATGGTGAAACCATAGACATGGAGTGTGTCTATCATATCTCATTTTCCATGATCGAGTTGCACTGCAAGTCCTAGATAAAGGGGGGGGTTATAATACTGCTGTCACTGCTATGAATAACACTTTCTACAAGAGCTAAGACTCTACGTTGTAATTTTTCTGCTGGCTGGTAATTTGAATCACATGATTCAAATGCCTCTTTACTCAGCAACCAGAGAAATGCCTTCTGTAAAAGTGCTAGAACAAATTCTTTAGATATTTACATGCCAATTTCAGGAGCTGTGTAGTACTGTACTCAGTTGGCTTTTCAATTTGTGCTCTCTCTTTTCTAAGCATACCAATAGCAGAATGAAGTAAGCTTTCTGAATTCACTGAAACATTTGATTGTTTTTCAGCAAAACCAAGTGTCATCTCGTGCTACTGACAACAATGCTTGACTTGGACTGTCCTCACTGGGCATGAATAACAATGTTATCACCATAATGCTTCATGAGATGGCACTGAAGTTTTTCTGCACAATATGCTTGGGTATCAATGTGGTCAGGTAACAGCTGTTAGAATTTGTCTAGCAGAGTTTTTAACTTATAAGTTATACAAGAGTTATACAAGAGACCGCACTGTCAGGAAATTTAAGGTGTCTATAATCAATGAAAATGCTAAATCGTATGACAAGATGAGTAACCTTGAAAACTTGACAGCAGAGCCTCCAACAGTTACCCATCTTACATCAACTGAACTTGTGAACATTAGAAAAAGTCCTTTAAAATTCAAACAGCCATGCCACAATCAAGTGGTAGAATGCCATATCAAGCTTGTGACTGAGGCATCTACAGCTGTTATTGGGTTCAATAGAACCTATATAATATAGATATATAATAATATGGATATATAATAATATAGATATATAATAATATAGATATATAATAATATAGATATATAATAATATAGATATATAATAATATAGATATATAATAATATAGATATATAATAATATAGATATATAATAATATAGATATATAATAATATAGATATATAATAATATAGATATATAATAATATAGATATATAATAATATAGATATATAATAATATAGATATATAATAATATAGATATATAATAATATAGATATATAATAATATAGATATATAATAATATAGATATATAATAATATAGATATATAATAATATAGATATATAATAATATAGATATATAATATAGATAATAATATAGATAATATAATAATTGATAATAATATAGATAATAGGCTATAGATAATTACGTTGCTTATCATACTGTAAGAGATGGTCAGATTGGTGGGGGTATCTCTGTGTATGTGCATCAAACTTATGACTCTAACGAAGTATTTTCTCTATGTAATAGTGACAATGAAAACCTGATTGTGAATATAAAACACAAAAGTAATGTATATTCTGTCCATGCAATATATAGACCACCTAATACTAATATTAATAGCTTTTTAATTCACTTAGATAACATGTTATGCAACTTCCATAAATCGAGTGCCATAGTTGCGGGAGACTTCAACATCAATTTGCAATCTGAAGCAATCTCTCAAAGTTTTAAACTTAATGAATTCTTTCTATTTTAGTCATTCTATTACCAAACCCACTCAAGTCTGCAGCTCTGGCAATCGAATAACAGAATCTACGACTGGTAATATATTTGTAAATAGCAATGCCCTTGTAAACTCTGGAATTATAACCACTAACATCAGTGATCATTTTCCTACTTACGCTATATTCAATAACATTGTTCAGGTTGCGGACAAAACAACTATTGATTACAGAATATTCTCAGAGGTTAACAAAAGAAAATTTATTGGGGCTGTAGAAAATACTTGACTTGACTTGACTGACGAACCTTTAAATGACCTAGATCAGTGATGGCGAACCTTTTTATCCAAGTGTGCCAAAATTCGTGTTTTTTAAATAATGATATTGTTGGCGTGTCACTTGCATACATGCATTTTAAATTTAACTACAAAATCATAGATAGCTGACTTATTAATCGAAAGTACTAGGGCGTAGACGATTTATTGTAGTTTTTCATCAGAATACCAAACATTTTCAACATCCATCGTGTGTCACCTGAAACCCTGCGGCGTGTCACTGCTGACACGCGTGTCATAGGTTCGCCATCACTGACCTAGATCATATGTTTCAGTTCTTCTATGACACCTTATTCCATATTTTTAATATTTGCTTTCCTTTAAGGAGAAAAACAGTTTCACCCAAAAGGGTCGCAAATCCATGGATCACACTAGGAATTATCACTTCAATAAAGAAGAGATAAATTATTCAAATTGCAATTGCAGAGCAAAATTCCTAAAATACAATATACTCAATACAGAAACAAATTAACTAAAATAATCAAAAATGCAAAATATAACTATTATAACAATCAATTTTCCAAACATAAAGGAGACATGAAAAACACTTGGACAACCATAAACAATCTTCTCGGAAAACAAATTAAGAAAAATTCAATAGAGAAATTAAATGATAAAGAAATCACTGATGATACTGCTATTGCAGACTCTTTAAATGTACATTTTACTTCAATAGCGGATAAACTTCGCTCACAATTAATAAATAATGATCACTCACCTCTAGAATATATGCCACCCAGCCCACTAAATTCATTTTCTTTTGTTCCTGCTACCTCTACTGAGGTCCAGAATATTATTGGTAAATTAAAAAATACAAAAAATAACATTCATAACATTCCTGTACCTATATTGAAACTTGTTAAGATAAGATATCTGTAACTTTGGCTAAAATTACACTAGGGAACAACATTTTTGTTTCTTGAAAACTATTTGGTGTTTCTTATAGAACTTTTGATGCTGATTCCAAATATGGTTTCAGAATTTTTCTATCACCCATTGTTTTTGAGAAAATAATATTTCCATTTACTCAGAGTTTTCCCAAAATATTAGTTAAAATTAAGTGTACTAATTTAATTTTACTTTCTTTTTTTTCCAGGTTAGCTATATTTAATAGTATTTTTTGCATTAAAAAAATATAGCTATTTAAACAAACAGATTTTTAATAAAAAGAAAAAAAATTTCAAGTTTTGCTCAAATTTTAAAATTTTTCATAGTAGAAAAAATTGGTTTTTCATTCCAAAAAGTTTTCTGTGATTTCAATAATTTTCCGCCAGCATGAATCGAAACTGTATTAATCCCAGAGATACATTTTGCTACGTATGTGGAGAACTGACCATAATGGCACAGAGGAAGACGATGACCCCACTCGTGAAGAAGGCTTACGAACTTTATTTTGGATGTAAGGTAGATGACCAAGACAAATCCTGGGCACCTCATATCTCATGCATTTCCTGTGCCGTCACTCTTAGGGGTTGGATTAAAGGTACCCACAAATCTATGCCATTTGCCATACCAATGATTTGGAGAAAGCCCAAAGATCACCTAACGGATTGCTATTTTTGTATGACTAACATTTCAGGATTCTCTGCCAAAAATAAACATAAAATTCAATACCCAAATCTTGCATCTGCCATGAGACCAGTACTACATGATGATGATAACCCAATTCCAACTCCCCCAAAGTCATGGACACTGGATGAAGAGTCTGAAGTTGAACCAATGGAAATTGATGACACTAAAGATACAGACTTTCAGTAACCTGAATCAAATAAACCACGTATGATAATGCAGGTTATGCTGAATGATCTCGTGAGAGATTTGGACCTTCCGAAAAAGAAAGCGGAATTATTGGGCTCCAGGTTACGTGAATGGAATTTGCTGGCAAAAGATACAAGCATATCGGCATTCCGCACTCACCAAAAAGATCTGATGCAGTATTTCTCCTCGTCAGGTGGTTTATGCTACTGTAATAATGTAAATGGACTGCTGTTAGCTCTCAGTCATGAGCACAAATCTGAAGATTGGCGTTTATTTATTGACTCTTCAAAGCTAAGCCTCAAGGTTGTACTACTTCACAATGGAAATACCCTTCCATTCATGTAGGGCACGCTGTCCACATGAAGGAATCTTACGAAAATATGAAACTCATCCTTCAGCAGATTAATTATGACCAGTTTCGTTGGTATATATGTGAGGATTTAAAAGTCGTTGCGCTTCTTCTGGGAATGCAGCTCGGTTCTACGAAGTTCTGCTGCTTCCTTTGTGAATGGGACAGCAGAGCCAGAGATTTGCATTATTTTGTAAAGGATTGGCCACTTCGTCAAAAATGTATCCCAGGACTGAAGAATGTGTCTCATGAACCCTTAGTTGACCACAAGAAAATATACTTACCGCCACTTCACATCAAACTTGGCATCATGAAAAATTTTGTCAAAGCAATGAACAAGGAAGATGAGGCATTCAAATATTTGAAGAAAAAGTTTTCACAACTTAGCGATGCAAAGATAAAAGAAGGGATCTTTGTTGGTCCCCAAATCAGAGAGCACATGAAAAATCAAAAGTTTGATGATGCCTTGAGAGGAAAAGAAAAAGTGGCATGGGAGGCCATGAAGAATGTTGTCACAAATTTTCTAGGGAACATCAAAGCCTCTAACTATGAAAAAATAGTGCAGGACATGATTGAAGCATATAGGTTATTGGGATGTAATATGTCACTAAAAATCCATTTCTTGCACTCCCATTTAGATTTCTTCCCTGAAAACCTCAGTGACGTAAGCGATGAGCATGGAGAAAGGCTCCACCAAGATATAGCTACTATGGAGAAATGCTACCAAGGGAGGTGGGATCCGGCAATGTTAGCTGATTACTGCTGGACATTGATGCGAGAAGCTCCTAATGAAAACTACAAGAGAAAATCAGTGACAAAGAAGTTTTAAGAAGAATATCTTAAATGCCAATCTGCCACTAATATAATTTTTATGAAGTATTTTTACTAACTTCTATACACTTTTTGAATAAATATTAAAATACAAATTTCTCAGTAACCTTGGGTGATAGAGAAATTCTACGGTTATATTCGGAATCAGCGGAAACAATCCTATAAGACCGACCTGTTCACGTCCAAGAAACGAAAAAAAAAGTTAAAATTTGTTCCACAGTGTTATCAATTAAAGTATTTCCAAAGGAATATTCCCATCAATGCTAAAAACTGGTTGTATAACACCCCTTTTTAAAGGGGGTGATCCAACACTAGCAACAAATTACAGGCTGGTGTGTTCATTATCTGTGTTCAGCAAAGTTTTCGAAAAAATTGTAAAAAGTAGAATGCAGCGATATTTAGAATCCTACAATTTATTATCTCCAAATCAATATGGCTTCTGTAATAATAGAACAACGGAAATGGCTATTTTAAATCTTACAAAAAATGTAAATATAGCTAAGGAGAACAAAGAAATAATGATATCAATATTTATGGATTTGAGTAAGGCATTTGATGTAATAGACCATAATATTCTACTTAATAAATTGTATTGTTACGGCTTTAGAGGAGCAATCAGCGATTGGTTTAAAAGTTATTTGTCCAATAGATATAATTTTGTATCAGTAAATAGTGATGTAAAAAAACTTTTTTTTGTTTTTTGTTTTTTTTTGTTGTTTTTTTTTGTTTTTTTTGTTTTTTTTAATAATTAATATAGATATTGCCAATTTAATTATAAGGTATACTTTTGCAATGATATATATTATAAAAATAAATAAATAAATAAATAATAAAATAGGCCATATGGTACCATTATAGAATGTCCTTTTCAGCCTATTTACAGAAAAAACTGGCCTCTTTCTTGCACTGAAAGTCTTGTATCTTGAGATCCATTAAACTTGCGAGAACACTGGCTGGGAGCTGACTGCCCATTGTCCAACCTTCCCAGGACTCTCCCATCCATGCCTCGGATTTTGAATCTCCCACTTAACTATCCTTTAGACCCGCGATGACATATTCCCCCCCCCCCCCCATGAGACCATCCATATATATATATACATACACATACACCCATATACATATATACCAATATATACATAAATACTTATATACACATTTATATCTATTGTATACCCCATACACATGCATACATCCAGAATTCCAGATACATACGCATGCATACTCACATATATACCTACACAAACTCATACACCTCTATTTCGCCCTTTCATTACCTCCGAGATCATTTAGCACATACAGTAATATCCATACAGCCAAAAGAAACCAATTAAGCACAGACAGAGCAGCAAAGCTAGTATTTATATCCCAAAATGCAAATTCCAAGAAAGTGAAGTAAAACATGGTGCTACATTGGCTTCATCAACATCCAAATCTGCAATAAATACCAGTACCTGTGATATTGAAACTATTTGCTTTAATCAATCTTGTGATAATGATTCTTCAATGGAAATAGAATCAGATAATGAAAGTTAAACAGCATTAGGTTAACACAAAGGTTAAAGAAAGAGATGAATATTTATATTTTTTTTATTTTTCTATTTGGAATATATATATATATATATATATATATATATATATATATATACACACACACACTGGTATTCTTGCCAATCACAATTATATCTATTGTTTTATACCAGTATTATGGATATTATACCAGTACCTGTGATATTGAAACTAGCATATATGCTCTACCCAATCTAGTGATGCTTCTTCCATGGAAATGAAGGTTAACCAACATTAGGTTAACAAAAAGGTTCAAAAAAGGTGAATATTTTTTTTTTCGATCTGGAATATATATACTGGTACTCTTGCCAATCACAATTATGTATATTGTTTGAAATGAGGAAGAATGTTTTATGTTCTAGTTAAAAAATATAGGTATATACATATAAAAAATGAGGGTTTGTTTTTCCTTTCTATTATATACTTTTTGTGTGATTCAGTTTTTCTAAAAGATGACTATATACATATACTAGGTATAACCGTATAAGCATGGTAGTATAGTAAATTATAGGTAATACTAATATACTTATTAGATTAAAGGAAAAAATATGGAATAAGTTTAAAACAATAAAAAACAAAAAAACAAAAAAACAGACTATCTTCGTTTTAAACAAAAAAATGACAAAAAAAAAAAAACGACACAATAAAAAACGACTCACATCACTATCAGTAAATAAGGTTTGCTCCACTAAAGCACTTGTCAAACATGATGTGCCACAGGGCTCAGTTCTGGGTCCACTGTTATTTTTATTATATATGACCTTCCACATTCATCTGATATACTGAACTTCATAATGTTTGCAGATGATACAACTCTCTCTTTTTCTTGCAAAGATGTTAATACAGCTAAGAATATATTTCATTCAGAATTCATCAGTGTAATGAAATGGTTGACCACCAATAAACTCTTCCTAAATACCAGTAAAACAAATTTCATGATTTTTACTAATAAAAGAAATGTATATCTTGATGAACTTAATGTTAATGAAATCGCCATAAAGGAGTGTACTGTAACAAAATTTCTTGGTGTAATGCTAGATAAGAATTTGCAATGGAGTGATCATGTAAATTATATCGCGGAAAAGATTTCAAGGAGCGTTGCTATAATGTTTAAACTTAGAAATGTAGTCCCTAAAAAAGTTTTATTGACTCTTTATGATACTCTTGTTCTTCCTTATATAACACACTGCGCCCTTGTTTGGGGAAACTCCGCTAACAACACATTAAATGGTATCTTTGTCATCCAAAAATGAGCAATAAGGTTATTATCTGATGCTGATTTCCTTGATCACTCTAGTACATTATTTAAAGAGCTAAACCTACTAAAGCTCAACGATATAACCGAACTGGCACATTTTATTTACAAGTGTAAGAGCAAAATCATTAATTTGCAATGGGTAAATAGATATTTTGTAACTCAAGAAATCCACTCATATCAGACCAGAAATAGAGCAAAGCTTGTTATACCTCAATTTAGATTGTCTTCATCTCAAAAACTACCCATTTTCATTGGATTGAAACTATGGAATGACTTGCATATCGATATAAAAAATATTGCCAATGTAAATTTGTTTAAAACAAAGTTGAAATCCCAATTAATAATGGGATACTAACAAAAATCTTGGATTAATGTCCACTAATAATGTTTAATATTGTTTAAGATTGAAATACAGGTTTTAACTATTAATAATACTTATTTACTTATTATTATTAATTTATAACAGCTAGCTGCTTATTTTTAATAAGAGCCCAGTAAAGCCTAAAGTTTAAGGGCCAAATTAAATAAAAAAAATAAATAGTCGAGCTTCACAATTATGCATGTCATTGTAAAAATTGTAAAGTGTAAAAAGACTTTTTTTTTTTAATAAAAAAATAAATAGTAAAAAATAAAAAAGACTGCATGATCCAGCAGTGTATAAAATCCTGTAAACTGATAAAAAAGTTTAATACAAAGCAAGAATTTGTTTGGATTGTACTTTATTTGATGAAATTTTATAGTGTAAATTTGTAATATATGGTCAATATGCATTACTTTTTCATGAAAATGTGTTAAAACTCTGTTTTACACTTTTGGAAATAATTTTATCAGTCTCAGCATAAAAAAAAATCATAAGAAACAGTTTTTAGATTGTGTTTCTACCTATTATAGAACCTAAAAAGGGCAAAATACAGGGTTTTTTACAGTTGCGTATGGATGTGGTACATATAGGGTGTGGTTGCTGATGCAGTATCACTTGCAACCACCCAAAACCATTACCAATGTTCATTTTTAGACATTTGACAACTATCTAGCACCCCTGATTTTTGAAATATTGATTTTCATAAAAATACACTCCACCCTAATTATTCAAACTAATCCCCTAGTTCCAACTCTGGGAGGGGAGCCATTGGAGAAGGTTTTCCACAGGAAAATAAATTTTTGTAAAATTTAACACTATCATTGTTTGTCTAAATTAATGTATTGATCCTTTTATTCTGTTTGCATAAATGAAAGTATTAAGCTTTGAATTTTTAATATTTTGTAACTCACCTCGATGCCCAAGTGGATCATCTGGTCTCTTTCTTAACCCTAATGACTCCAGTATGCCAAATCTATAATCTTAAAAATAGATTCCTAAATTCTAAATGTTCTTTTCAGCTTATATTAATCACAAAAGGAGTTAAGTGTAGACCAAAATTATATAAATTCCTTTGTTAATATCACTGTTAGCCAACCTTTGCAACCTTAAGAATCTTTTGTAAATGTGGCACCATGGGAGTTTCTCCAGGGCAAAGTGCAAACACTTTGAGAGGGCAATCAAAGCCTCACCCCTCTTGCGAGTGCATGCCTCACCCCTCTTGCGAGTGCATGCCTCACCCCTCTTGCGAGTGCATGCCTCACCCCTCTTGCGAGTGCATGCCTCACCCCTCTTGCGAGTGCATGCCTCACCCCTCTTGCGAGTGCATGCCTCACCCCTCTTGCGAGTGCATGCCTCACCCCTCTTGCGAGTGCATGCCTCACCCTTTGGGCAGCCAGTTTGGCTCAGGTCCATGGTTTGTAAATAACTCTCTAAGCAAGTGTCATGTTAAGGATTTGATTTTTTAATTACTGTGCATCATAACTTAACCACCCCAACTTATGTTGTGTATATAAATCTGTATTATAAAAACTATTAGTTACCATCTAGTTACAATTAGTTAGGATGTTATATTATTGTATTAATGTCATTCTAGAGGGGAGAGGCCTATAAAAATGAACAATGAATATATTCTTATATTCACTCATATAATTCTTATATAAATCCTTACATTTATATAATCCTTACATTCATTATATTTATATAATACTTATATTTGCATACATTTATATTCATATATTCATTTTTACATAGAGACCAAAATTGCAGAAATGCTGACACGAGTTTGAATAAATTCTTGATTTGCTTTCTATTTTATTTCTGCCAAATAATTGGTGAGTTGTTTCTTTTTAAAATTACTTACTCATTTTTCAGATTTAGTTTAATAATGAAACCTAATTAAATTCTGTAATGTTCATTTTCTGTATACACTCTCTCTTCATTATAAAAGATGAAGTCATGTCTTGCTTAAAGTTTAATTTTAAATCTTAAACCTTTAATTTTTGCTCATATGCATGTTTAAGTGTAATTCATAAAAAAATTCATATTTTAATTTCCATTTTTAGTTAGCTTGGCAGATCATGATAACATCAGATCTGTCAATATGCGGTTTAAAATAAAAATATGGCTTCATCTTCAAATATCTTGCTTATCTGTTTAGATGCTGCTACAGTTAAGATATTTACTTTATCTGCAAATATTTTTCAAAATAATGCAGTCTATTGTGAATAAAAAAAATCAACATTAAGTAATAATGATGCCCACAAAACTTGGGTACATAAACTCCTGTAATTTTTCAAATTGTTATTCTGATTTTAACTGATCTGACTTAGAGGCTGAGCATTACCTGTAACATTTTAGCAGTAAACTACAGTAAGAGCATACCTTTGTCTTCTCCTTTGAGCCTTGCTCTCTTCAGAGAACTTAGTCTTAAATAGAGAAAAATAATTTCCTGATACATTATAAGAAGAATCAGGGAACCTTCAGAGAATTTAGTCAGCCTCACAGAATTCTCTGATCCACTACAAGAAGAAATTGGAGAATAGTATAGAAAAAACTACTGCGATTCCCTATATGGTACCAGCTACTCCAGAGTAACAAATCCATTGCTGACACCTAACCAGACCCCCCATCAACTTCAAACTGACCAAGGCCATAGACAGAGGGGTTAACATTAGCAACACTATCTCTTGCAGGGCCAACTAACTTAGACCCACTAGGCTCTGAACTTGCAATTTTATTAGACCTTGCATTAACCCTTAAACGATGAGCATGTATGAAATTGGCAGCCTCCACATGCGCAAAAAAAAAATCAGAAAATTGAAAAATTAATAAAACTGAAATTTTTCAAATAAACCCATTAAATACAGGGCGTCCCAAAAAAATGTATACACACTTTAAATAATTATAAAGGCAGTGTTTATTAAAATACATTTCATTTTCAAAATGTAATAGAATCTACAGACATTATTTAATTGTTTTGTCAACGCCTATTTTCAAACTGATGTCCGTTCTGGTCCAGGCACTGCTGATAACGTGAAGCAATGGAATCGCAAACATCACGAAACATTTCGTTTCGTATTTGTGTGCATTCTCGTTCAATGGTTGCTCTCAATTCAGCGACTGTTGCAGGTTTTATAGCGTAGACTTTGTCTTTTAAGTATCCCCATAAAAAAAAGTCTAGTGGTGTGAGGTCTGGTGAACGCGTAGGGTATTCTACGAAACCCCTTCGTCCAATCCACATCCACATCGTGAAAAGTACCACTCGCAATACTCCACTCTTCGGTCCGGATCATCATCTTCATTAATAGCATGGACTAATCTTGGAATGTAACTTTTCCATTGACAGCGCTTCAAAATGCGTTGGACAGACGATTCTGAAATTCCTACCTCACGACTCGCTTGCCGCACAGATTTTCTTGGACTTTGGTGATACGTTTCCAGTACTCTTTCTTGCTTTGTGGGGCTTGTCGATGTCCGTGGTCTTCCGGAACGCTTCTTGTGGACATTATGAACAGTTCCATCGGCTTCAAACTTATCTCTAATTCGAGTGATGGTAAGTCGCGTTGGTGGATCTGTTTGAAACTCCCTCCTAAACTGTCTTTGCACTTCAACTGCGTTTTCACACTTCCAGTAGCATTTTAGAATGAATTTCCTTTGTTCAAAGCTTAGTCTGACTGCCATTATTAATTCTAATGGGTTTAACTTGGAAAGAAAGAAACATCAATTGAGCTATCAGCTGTTAAAGTGTGTATACATTTTTTTGGGACGCCCTGTAGAGGAAAAAATAGAGGAAATGAATTTTAAAAACTTTTGTTTACCCTTTAAGACATGATTTTCACTTTTTTGAAACTTTTTCATTGTATTACATAAATTACAGACCACCAAAGGCCTGAGAACCCACTCTAGGGCAGTAAAAAAAAAAAAAAAAAAAAATCTTTCAGAATGCATGCAGACTTGGCATTGTCTTGCCCTTTTTTTTCTATTTCCTAATGATGGAATATCTTCCAAGAAGTGTCACAGTATGGCCATCTTTCCTGCTAGCCTGTCAGGGGCATCATTGCTATACCATCCTGGAATAGGATCTGCCAATGTTCCATACTTTTCCAGCAACTGGCTTCACATTTCACATTTTAGCTAAATATTCTCAAAGATGGTCTATTTCCAGTTTTCACCAAATAAACATTATAAGAGTTCAAAACTGATGCATCAATCAAATGAAAAAAGTTTTTTATACCACTTGATTGATTTTCAGAGGCACTCAACTGACCCAATCTACATATCACATTTGTCAATTAGCCTCATATTTACTGTGTAATCTAGAACTACCTCCGACTTCAAAATTTGTTTCTTTGTTTTATAATCTTCTTTATCACTATATTTCATTTCTCCATTGTGAACTAGTGCCAATTAGTGTTTTTCCCAGTCATTTTTAGTCTTATCATCAATAAACATTGATGTTTGGGGAAAAATAGAAATCATCTATTGATGCAGACTGGGGTTCTATAAGAATCATCAATGGATGCAGACAGATGTTTAAGAGTTAAGCATGTTCTTAACCCCATCTAAAACAATTAAGCCTACTGCTAAACTACAAAATGTTTGGCGACTTCATACCCTGTACATTTCTGTAATTCTGATGCAGGTTGTGTGATAACAATCATCACAACTCTAGCATGTTACATCCTTATCCCTTAGCTTAACTTCCTTTTTACAAACCTTACAGGTCACGATAAAATGTGAAATGGCATTGTAAATACTGACTCCAACTCAATTTATAACTATTGTGCCAAGGCTAATTAGGCTAAAAGCTAGGTTTCCACCGCATTAGCTACTTTGCCTCTGAACTGCCTCTGGATTCTGGAATTTTACCAAGAAACTAATGAACAAAAGTACAAAGTTTAAATTTAAAAAAAAAAATTGACTCGTTTCTCAGAGTAACGGACTCAGTATATTTACCTTGAAATATAATAACTGAAGCCAAGTATAAATTCTTTCTTGGGATTTCTCCATATTGTAGATCCTGTTCTCTTTAACCAAGGTAAATAGTATGTTTTAATTAGGCCTACCATTGTCTGAAAAAATGAAATTAATAAATTCAGTATTATGACTGATTAGATTAACATTCAGTTTATATCTAGGGCTGCCTGTAAGTTGGATTTAGTAGTATAAAAAATAAAATGACTATATAATGAATATAAAAATTTAAAAAATTTAAAAATATAATGAAATATAAAAAGGGTTTATCCAACTTCCCTAATTAGAACTCTGAACCAATATGGAGGAAATGGCCCCTAATCACTCGGGTTAATTAATTCAGGGACTACATTACATCAGAAAAACATGAAGCAACTTGGCCCAATCAAGGTTATCCCTGTCAAAAAACATTAAATACAATGCGAATGCAATGCAATTTCAAAATATATCAATTTCAAGTCAGCTAATTAAGCTTAAACTATTTATAGAGCTACTGAAGTAACCAACACCAGCTAAAATATACACTACTTAGTACTGTATTTACACAACTTACAAACCATCTCTTCCATTCATGAAAGCATCCACTTTTTTCTTAAAACAATGAAGGCATTACAATTTAAATCATCATATAGTAATTCCAAAGATCTACTACTCTATGACCACAAAGGTATTTTCATAGATCTACTCTATAAGTTCTTTTTAATATGCCCTCAAGTTCTTCAATCAGACACTAATAAAAAAAAAGTTACTTGCACCTAAACTGCCGAGGCCACAAATCTATCAGATCTTTTTGTAGTTTATAGGAATTTTTTATATTTGTAACTGGGACAACTACTTTTGTATCATCTGCAAATTCAGATATTTTTACTACCAAACCCCTTCTCTAAATAATTTTGATGCCATATATGAGGGGTCACGCGTCTTAAGGTACCTAAGCACCACCACAGGCAAAAATGTGGTTTTGATGGATATCACTATTTTTACCCTTCCTCTATCGTGTGGTTTGAGTTATAATGACTTTACGACACTAGAAGTATGGTTGAAAACCTTATGAAGTGAACTACTTTTTTCACCTCTATCGCCAGCCAAAAGTTCACCCAAAGTTCGGCATAATAAGAAAATAAAAAAATTTAAAAAAATATATATAAAATATGAAAATCTATTCCAAAAACTCATCAACATCTTCATTAGCATACTTAAAATTCTAATTTAGCCAAAAATGAACATTCTAGCTCAATTAATAACAGAGATACTATTGCGAGAATATTGCTGAACTTTGGAGGTGATTTCTGGCAAATTTTAATTTTGGCGCTTAGGTACCTTAAGACACAGGACCCCTCATATAATAAAGAGTAAACAACCCAACAATGATCCCTGTAGTACCCTGCTTTTTTTATTTTCTGCCACCTAGATTCATGACCAATTAAAATTACACTCTGTTCTCCATCTCCCAACCATTTTTCTACCTAATTTATAACTGACCCTGATATTGAATTTAAGGTGATAATTTATTCCAGGAACTACAATATAGTTGCTATAACCAAAACATGATTAAATACCGTAACTCAGGACTTGTTGGGGGAACTTGATAGAGCAGATTTTAAACTTTTTATTAATGATAGGTTACATAGGATTGGTGGCAGCATTTTGTTGTATGTTTGTAATTCCCTTAGGGCTATTGAGGTTGATAGATAGATTTTCCTGCAGTAATTAATGTGATATGCATTGAAGTTAAGGCATGTAGTATAGCTTTAATTTCATTGTTGTTTATAGACCTCCCATTCAATCCCTCGATACCAATACTAGATTTTACACACTTCTTAGTAACTTTATTAGTAATCAGGATAGTATAGTTGTTGGAGACCTTAACTTACCTTACCTTACCTTATGTTGTTTCGTGTGTTGGTCTCTCTTCACACGGAGGTCAAGCTGGTGGCCCCGCCTCTAGGTCTGGCCTGGTGGAGGAGCGAGTTACTTTCTTGCGCTCTCCACCGTACATAGCCAGGCACGCCTGGCCTAATGTTAAATATGTGACTTTTACTGGTAATTATGAGGGTATGAGACTGATTGAGTTCATGGAAGATAATTTTTTATGACAGGTGGTCACCAAACCAATGCACGGTGACAATATTTTGAACATGGTGATGAATGATGAAAATATAGTTGAAAGTTTGGAAGTAGGTGAGAGTTTGGGATGTAGTGATCACCAAATTATTAGGTTTAAGCTATTGATAGAAAACAGTAAAGATAGTAATGTAGTAGAAGTCCCTGATTTTCATAGGGCTAATTTTGATAGTTTCACAGATAGGATGAGAGTAGTGGACTGGGATAATTTATTTATGGGTAATGATGCAAATTTTCATTGGGAAGCGTTTAAAGAACATTTTTTGAATATCTAAAGGGAGTTTATTCCGCATAGGCCCAAGCACACTAGTAATCATGGTAGCCCCAAGTAGTGGACTAGGGAAATAGTTGAGTTCATAAACAAGTGTAACAGAGCATATAGACTTAAGTGCAGTGGCATGGTAGCTAACTTTAATAGATATATCAACCTTAGACATCAGGTCAAAAGATCTGTTAGGAATGCAAAGCGTAATTTTGAGATACTTGTAGCTGCGAATAGTAAACATAATCCAAAAAAGTTTGAGGAATGCAAAGCGTAATTTTGAGATACTTGTAGCTGCGAATAGTAAACATAATCCAAAAACGTTTTTTGACTGTCAATAATTGTAAGCTGATAAAAGATAATATAGGCCCTTTAGTGGATGCTAACGGGGCTTTGACTTCCAATGCTCAGGCAATGGCAGATATTTTTACACCATTCAATAGCTTAAATCTAAAATTTTAGCTTCCTCAGTCAAAAACTTTTAATTTTATGGTTGCTTAAATGGCCCCCACCTTCGACAAAAAATGCCCTTGTTGGGCTTGATTGGCCAATGCCTTCATTTTGAGAGACCTTGAAAAGTGTCTTCTAATAGGAGTAGAAGCTTCAAATTTGTCATGCCAATACAACTTCTGGTGGGCTTTTCAATTTTGCAAGCAAAAATGCTGTGGAACAAATAGCTTCTAAGTTACAAGGGCTTAAATATGGCTCCATTTTGAAGCTTGCATCAATTCCTCCCACTTTTACGACTTTACCATTTTCAAAAGTTTTAGTTCTACATCAATCACAGCTGTTTTAATACTCCTAATAGTCTCTATGGGTTGTAAATTTATGAGTGAAATAAAAAAATAACCAAAAAAGGATTTATTTCTATTTTTTAAAATTTCCAAAAGTTGATATTTTCACAAAATTTGCAAAATTAACATCAACTTTGGGGCTTAATATAAAGGTGTCTGAAATTAGTCAGGGAGTTGATACTTCTAGTAAAGAAAAATACATGTGTGTACAAAACATACATTAAGGAATAGATCTCAACTCAAGTCCTTCATATAGTTTTGGTGATTCAAAGAAAAGTGCTTTTTGTGAAAAATCTCAAATTTTTGCAAAATTTGTAAATTTGTAAATTTCTATTTATGACATTGAATTGTAATTTTACTTCCATTTTATTACTTAAGTTGATTTACAATTATAATAATATGTAAGTCTAAAACATACAAGAAATTTAATGTCTGTCAAAACAACCAGTGACTCGAAGGGCTCTGGGTAGCTCATTTCCAGGGATGGGGAGTCGGCCAAAAACAACCGACTCCCGAGTCGATATTTTTAAAAACCGACTCTGACTCCCGACTCTTTCCTTATCATGCTGATCTACAACCTTATAAATATTGGGATGTTTGTTTCGTAGATGGCGTTTCAAGTTTGAGGCTCTAGTTGGAGCATTAGCGTTTCCCAGTGTAAGCACTAATTTTTGCATTACACTCTTTACCATCCTTTTCTACTTGACAAATAAAAATACTTTCATCCTCATTTAGCTTAAAATATTGAAAGACTGCTGATTTTCTACTAGGCCCACGACTCATTACTAATAGGGGCTAATTAAATTAATAATTAATATATTGCTAATTTTTATATGGTACCTAGTATCCTAAAATAGAAATATGAAATTCATTTGCTAAGATTTACCAGAACAATAAATCAAATGTGGAAATGTGAATCTAGAATTAGTTCAGGAAGATATTTATTTAGGGCAGAGTAGTATTCTGGTAAATTGTTGGCATATAGAAATTGAATCAAAGAGTCGGGAGTCAGTCATTTTTACCAACTCCCGACTCATCAAAAAAGCCCCGACTCCCAACTCCCCACCTCTGCTCATTTCACTTTGTATATTCTTATAAATGTAAAACATGATGGTTAATCATTAATGTCCAGGCCTATTTTATAGATCATGATCTTTTATTTTCAGAAAATTTAACTAGAGCAATTAACTTAATTTTACTGCCTGTAATAATGGCTTATTCTAATCAAGAATCAAAGTGCAGCTTTGGTATGTACTTGGATGATCCATGTCATGAACACAGACTCACCATGAACTGACAGATGAAACAAGGAAACTGCTATTGTGGAGAACAAAAGCAACTGTAATCAACCCAAATAGTGCTACTGTATGCTACCACCATGAAAAAATGTTTGGAATGCATTACCAACAAATGCAACGTAGCTGCCAAGATCCATGGAGAAATCATCGAAAGAAGATAAGTAAATATAGGTACTAATATATTTATATTTCATAAAGAAGTTTATATTGTAAATTGTAACCTAAATTAGCTATTTAATTTTAATAGGGTAGGCTATATACTGTGCTACTGAATGCATATATTTTGAATATTTTATACGAATAGCCTATAACCAAATGTTGAGGGTTTTAAAATTATTTTCCAATGTGTTTAGAGTTTACATTACCCTACTTTATTTGCAGAATCACTACAAATTATTGACAAAGACATAGCAACTAGACTGAATCTGATACCAGGACAGAAACTTTGCTCAACATGCTTCTCTAGAGCCAAGACGATTGAAAATGAAAAAGACTCAGGTAGTGATGAATATGTTCCAGAAGAAATAGTTAAGGAGACATTTGACGAAACATTAGGTTCACTAGAATGCTCACCCATTAAGTATGTAAGAGCAAGAGATCGAAAGTTTTACACGAAAAGGAAACTAAAGCAAATTGAAACATCAACAAAATCAAAGCTGTCAAAAGTACTTCATATGAAGCCTAGCATTTTGGATGAGGAAACAGAGAAACCTATAGAGTGAGGAAGAAAAGTGTTATCAGCATATGATAGAGGAACTGAAAGAAAAGTTAAAACTAGTACCAGACAAGAAAAGATACAAATTCTAACACTCCTTCCAATTGGTAAAACCTGGTCCAGAGAAAGAATTATGAAAGAATTTGAAGTGTCAGCCAGAATGGTTAATGCTGTGAGGGCCTTAAAAAGAAAAGAAGGTATCCTTCCTATAATGAGAAATAAAAAGAGTAGCAAGGGTATAAGCGATGAAATAAAGGAAAGAGTGATAGAATTTTTCCAAAACAATGAATATACTAGAGAATGCCCTGGTAAAAAAGACTACAAATCAATAAAAACACCACAAGGGAAGGTTCACAAGCAGAAAATACTGTTGTTGACAAATATCAGAGAATTATATACGCTTTACAAAAATAAATATCCAAATGACAATCTCCAAATCAAAGTTTTTTGAACTGAGACCAAAATGGTGTATGGGTGTGGGGAGTAAAGGATCACACAATGTATGCATTTGTGAAATACACCAGAACTTTAAACTTTTGTGAGAATCACTCCCCGTCAAAGTAGAATTAAGAGAGTTACTAGGGAAAATAGTTTGCAACACTGAAACCAGAAACTGCATGATTAATAACTGCAAAACATGTCCTGGTTTAAATGAATTACGGGATTGGCTTCTTACCTGTTGATGTGGTCATTTTGTGGAGATGACAAATACGAATATTGTGGGGAAAATAAAACACCGAATACACAATTTATGCAAGTGTACTTTTGGAACAGCTGAGACAGACGAATGAGCAAAACGCAAAACAAAACAAAAGAAGAACACAAAATAGAAAATGACAAAATAATAATGGTATACTAAAATATACATACAGTAAATGGGCATAATTACCAGTAAATATTTATCAATCAAACTTATGTTTATATTCAACACCCCCTCTTAAACTTAAGTTTCCTTTTCTTGAAGATACAAAATTATACCCTCCAAAATAAAATATTGTTACACTTTAATCATAGGTATGACAAACCAAAAAAAAAAAATATATACATACATATAATATACATTATATCCAGTATACATACCAATACATATATAACACAGAATATATATTATACTACCTGATATAAATCATACATATATATACCATATATCAATAATACAATACCATACCATAATCAAATTGAATCAATATATATCAATATATCACAAATAATATATATACCATATATATAGATCATAGTTACCATTCAAATCTTGTAACCTCTAATAATTTTGAATCTATTTAACTTTTCTTTATTGACAGGTTTAGTAAATATATCAGCAACATTATCATTTGTAGGCACATAATGTAAAATAACACTATTATTTTGAATTTGAGACCTTATATAATGATATTTAATATCAATATGCTTTGTTCTTTGGTGGTGCACTGGATTTTTAGCCAACTCAAGTGCTCCTTGATTATCAACATATAAGGTCACTGATAACACTAGGCAACAAATTTCAACTTTTTTTTTGTTACAGACACGTGAACTACTGATTCCTACTAAAGCGCTGATGCTGATTTCAGATCTGATATCAAAATTTCTCTATCACGTCCAGATTTTGTGTAACCGAAAACCCCTATTTTTCATTTTTTTTCTCACCCGCTTCTATTACGAAAGCCGTCTAAGCTACTTTTCCGTGCCACGTTTTATGTTAAGCATACTTAAATAATTAGTGAACAGGGATGTCTTTCCTCCTTTATTCTGGCTTAAGACAGACAGCGGAATTCCGCTGGCTGAGTTACCACCCCTGCGCCCAACCATCCACCCAAAGCGCGTTAGTATTTTGTTGTTACTACTGAAAGGCAAATTCCTGTTCTTAAGTGAAACTTTGGTGTGTCCTCTTCCTTTGTCGCTTGTAGGATGACGAGCTCTCCTTCTGCAGGAACCAACAATAATCTCCCATCATATTTGGGTTGAAATTACCTTGGTATCTGTTTTCCATAACTGAGATCTGTTGGTGGAAGCGCTCACCATGATCGTCACTTACAGCCCCAAGGTTGGCCGGGAAGAAGTCAAGATGAGAATGTAAAAAATGAATTTTCAAAGACATTCTGCATCCCATTATTTCATAAGATTTAAGCATGTTTTCTACGAGTTTACGGTGGTTTCAGCTTTGTGGTTTCCAAGAAAATTTTTGACAACTTCAACGAAAGATGTCCATGCTCCTAGTTCATTCTCATTTAGGTTAGATGGAAACGATGAGTCGTGGATGACACTGCGGATCTGTGGTCCAGTGAAAACTCCAGCTTCTAGCTTAGCATCTGTCAATATTCCTTTGAATTTATCCTTTAAATATTGGAAACCACTACCTTGATGATCCATACCCTTCACGAAATTTTTCATAAGGCCAAGTTTAATGTGAAGTGGTGGAAGATGTACTTTCTGAGGGTCAATAAGTGCTGGGTGTTTCACATTGTATTTACCAACAACATGTTCAGTTCTAGATGGCCAATCATGTTTTTTGTAGTGGTTCTTGTCATCTCTGCTGTTCCATAGACACAAAAAGCACATATGCTTTGTGTAGCCCAACTGTAACCCAAGAAGTAATGATATAACTTTAAGGTCGCCACAAATATTCCGTGTGGTCCTTATATTTGATGAGTCTTAGCAGCAGTTTCATCGATTCATAAGTCTCATTAAGGCCAGTGGCATGTGCTACAGGTATTGAAGGTTTTTCATTGCCGTTGTGCAGTAATACAGCTTTAAGGCTAGCTTTACTAGAGTCAATGAACAGTCTCCATTCTTTTGGATCATAGCGACAGCCAATCCCTTGCATCAGACCACTGATATCATGGCAGAAACAAACGTTTTCTTCCTGTAAGTAAAATGATGAAAACTGCAAATGGCGATGGCGGAAATGGGAAACTTTGGTGTTTGGTTGGAGAAGATTAAATTCTTGAAGTCTTGAACCAAGCAACTCTGCCTTTTCTTTTGGTAATTCCAAATCGCGCACTAAGTCATTTAACTCCGCTTGACTTAACAAATGTGGGGAAATATTTGCATCTGGAACATATATGCCATCTTTCCCTGTTTCTATATCACTAGCAGAATCTTCAGATGAACTGCTGTCTGTTATCGTTGCTGGTGGAACTGGTGGTGGATTTGTTTCATCATGTGGTACTGGTTTCATTGCTGATTCGCAGTTTGGGTACGTGATCTTTGATTTGTTTTTCTTTGTGAAACCAGCAATCTTTGTCAAACAAAAATAACAATCATTGAAGTGATTTTTCGGCTCACGCCAAACCATGGGGACTGAGAACGGCATAGCTTTTCTTTTACCATTCATCCAAGCTATTAACATTGCATTGCACTGTGCACAGCAAATATGTGGTGCCCAGTCCCTCTGTTGGTCTCCTAACTTACAGTCAAAATAACACTTGTAGGCAAGTTTAATCTTTGTTGTTATGTTTCTACGTTGTGGCTTAGGTGTATATTGTCCACAGACAAAGCAGAAGTTGTCTGGGTGATTTACACAAGCACGTCTATTTGATGCCATTTTGAATTACCATACAATATCTGAAAAAACGTAGAAAGTAATTATTACGATGTGCAAAATAAAAAGAAATACACACCGTAGTACAAAACAAATGCTATAAAAACACACAAGTCACCACAACCTGTCACTTGCTCATCAGCAGAGAGCTTCAACAACCGTTCTGCTTGACTGTCACGTAGCGACTGACCGTTGGGCCGTTGCCCATTACTATGCTCTTGACTCAGTGTTGCCAACTCGGGATAAATTTTATTTATCAAAATTGTTCGAATTTGTATATAGTTGGCAAAAAAAATTGCTTTAACCTCGAAAAGCAAGTTTCATATTACTGGCATTAAGCCGATTAAAACCAAAATCTGGACGTGGTAGAAAATTTTACTAAAAGTGATTTGCATTTTACACAAAATCTAGACGTGATAGAAAAAATCTAATTATAGATTTGAAATCAGCATACCGAAATTAGCTAGGAGCACCTATTTGGTCTTCTGTAACAAAATCTTTGTTGCCTAGTGTAATTCACTACAACCTTGCATATCTATCAGTAATTGTTGCAAAAATTTTGCTTCCTTAATGGCAAATGTTAACGCTATATATTCTGCCTCACATGAGGACAAGGCAACACAATTTTGCTTCTTAGATTTCCAAGAAATGGACCATTATCATTCAACTGGAAACAATAACCTGAGATACTCTTTCTGTCATTAGAGCCTCCCCAGTCTGAATCACAAAATCCAACAAAATTCAAATCATTACAAGACTTTTGAAATGTTAAACCATAATCTAGTGTGCCTTTAATATATTTTAAAGCAAACTTACTTAAGTTCAAATGGACATTGGTAGGCTTAGACATATACTGAGACAGTTTAGAAACCACGTAACATAAATCTGGCCTAGTACAAGTCATGACATATATTAAGCTACCAACAATTTCTCTATATAATTTTGGATCAATCAATTCCTTGGAATCAGAAACTATATCTTTGTTCACACACATATCGCATGGAATCAATTTAGGATTACAATTGGTCATATCAAATCTACGCAATATTCTTTCCAAATATTTTGTCTGGTTCATTTTGATACTATCACCTTCAAACTGAAATTCAATACCTAAGAACCAATTTAATTGACCTAAATCTTTCATTTTAAATCTTTGAGACAAAGAAAATTTGAGATCATTAACAGTATTTAAATCACTAGTAGATATAACTAAATCATCTACCCAAACAATTATTATTATGCATAAATCATCTTTATGTTTAGTATAAACGCAATGATCACAAAATGACTGCTTGAAATTTTGACTAATAAAAAAATCATGAAGTATATTATTCCAATTTCTACCACTTTGTTTAAGTCCATACAAAGATTTATTTAGTTTACATACAAGTCATTCATCATTTTTCATTGTTTTTACAAAACCTTCAGGCTGCTCAACAAATAACTCGCAGTCTATGTCAGCGTTAAGGTAAGCTGTCTTTACGTCCATTTGGTGGACAACAAAACCATTCTGGACAGCTAACTGCATGAGTAAACGGACTGATGTAATACGGGCAGTTGGAGAAAATGTTTCTACATAGTCAATGTTTTCAATTTGGGAATAACCTTTCGCCATAACGAGCCTTGAATTTTTCTTCATTGTTTGGTCCTAGCTTCACGGCGTAAACCCACCTTCCACCTACTACGGATCGATCCTTAGGCACTGGTACAAGTTCATATGTATCATTTTCTTCTAGGGATCTTATTTCATCATTCATTGCATTTTTCCACTTAAATGCTTCGGGAGATGCAATGGCTTCATTGTAAGTCCTAGGAATATTACTGACTCTATAACAGTAATCAATAATGCAGCTTGCAGCGTCTAAGCTATCTGGGTCCACATAATCTTCCAGATATTTGGGTGCATTCCGTCTTCTCTGTGGGCGCTTTTGGTTTTCCTTTTCTGTCTTTGGCTCAACTTCACCTTCTAAATTTCTTATAGGGGTTTCAACTTTTTCATTTTCTTCTGGGGTTCTACGTTGTATAAAATCTAATGGATCATCATGGGTAACTTCATGTTGTTGGTTCACTTCATGAAATCTGACACATCTTACTCTTCTAACTTCATCTTTCTCTGGAAAGTATACCAGGTAAGCAGGACTGCTAACATCATAGCCTAAAAAACTCCCTGCTCACTTCTTGCATCCAATTTTTGCTTCTTTTGTACATAGGCAAAACAATTGCAGCCAAAAGTGTGCATATTACTGATGTCAGGTTTCCTTTCATGGAACATTTCATGAGGTGTCTTCCCAGTTCTTTGATTAAAGCATCTGTTTCTGGTGTATGCTGAAGCTCTAACTGCATAATTCCATAGTTTCTTTGGTAATTTTGCTTCTAATAGTAAGCATCTGGCCATTTCAAAAAGGCTTCTCCATGTCCTTTCAGCAGTACCATTCTGGTGCGGCGAGTAAGGGGCTGAAAATTCATGTTTAATTTTATTACTCACCATGAGAGACTTGAATTCTGAACTGGTAAATTCTGTCCCATTGTCTGTCCTAAATCTTTTAACAGAACCATATGGAGCGATATCAGCCAAAAATCTTGCTGTAGCAGAAGTAGCATCACTCTTACTCCTTAAGAAATAAACAAATACTACACTTCTATAATCATCAACAAATATAATTGCAAATCTAGAATTTTCTCTTAAAATTGGATCTATTGGGCCCGCTAAATCACAATGTATTAATTCTAAACGTTTGTTAGCTCTTTTATCAGGTTCTCTACATCTGTATTGGCACATTTTTCCTTCAACACAGGTTTTACAGTTAAAATTGTCTTTACCAATAATTTTCATTCCTTCAACAACTGACTCAAGCTTCAACAGATCTTTGACATTACAATGTCCTAAAATTTTATGCCATTCTTCAAGAGAATGCATTTTTGGTGTTTTCACATTGTTCAAAAAATATAATTTTCCAGATTTTTCTATATCAAACACAGTACTATCTGGAGCTATCAGTTCTGCGGAATTAGGGTAAAATTTTACAGATACTCCATTCTCTGTTGCAGCTTGAACAGAAAATATATCCTGCTTGTAAGAAGGAATACACAATGCATCTTTAAGGGTAACTTTCCTTTTCTTACCTTGAGAGTCCCTAATAACATTAGCATCACCTCTGGCAGACACAATGCCATTGGATCGGCTTCCATCAGCAAGCTCAATAAAATGCTTTGATGAATCAAAATCCTTATCCAAATTAACAAATTTTGATTTATCCCTAAGTATATGAGCAGTTGCTCCACAATCAATCAACATATTGCATGAATCTATGTCATTATTGTGTTCATCAAAAGTTACACTGGTATTTACTTTGAAAATAAAAGATTCATCTTTTCTATTATCATCCACAACAAGGCTCACAGAATTTTTCTTCCTACAGAATTCTGTATCATGAGAGTTACTTTTACAGAAGTCACACCATCTATTAGATTTTAAAGAACTATTTTTATTTTTACACAAACTTTTTGTGTCCAGGTTTTCCACATGAGTAACACCTTAATTTTGAATTACTATTGACATTAGATTTGACTTTCATGACATTGTCATCACTAGTACTATAGGTTAACCTACACTTTTCTGACTCTTCATAACTTCTCAATGCAGACTTAAAGTCCACAAAATTCATGGTATCACCCCTCTGAGTGACCACTGTAGAAAAGGCCTTAAAGTCATCAGGTAATCCTTTTAAAATCATTGCTACCAATAAGCTATCAGAAATTGTCTCACCAGCAATCTTCAATGATGCGGCAGCTGTCTCCGCTCTAATCATATATGCTGTCACACTCTCCTGTCTGCTCATTTTTAGTGATGTGAGCTCAGTGTAGAGGGAGATTACCCTAGGTTTGGAACTACCTAGATAATACTCACGGAGAATTTTTAATGCCTCTCGTCCATTGTCTTTTGCATCTCTAATGATTAAAGACAAACTTTTGTCATCGAGCACTTGCACAAGCTCGGCAAAAACTTCGGCATTTTTCTCAGGATCAACATCGCCATCTTGTGCTCCTTCTACGACCAAAAGCAACTTTTGAAGTCGGAGATGCCCTCTAAATTTAACTTCTCACAATTCGTATTTTCCCTCATCTCCATCAAAATAAAGACGTGACCTGGGCCCATAACCTGTTGATGTGGTCATTTTGTGGAGATGACAAATACGAATATTGTGGGGAAAATAAAACACTGAATACACAATTTATGCAAGTGTACTTTTGGAACAGCTGAGACAGACGAATGAGCGAAATGCAAAACAAAACAAAAGAAGAACACAAAATAGAAAACGATAAAATAATAATGGTATACTAAAATATACATACAGTAAATGGGCATAATTACCAGTAAATATTTATCAATCAAACTTATGTTTATATTCAACATTACCATTTTTGAAAACAATGATTATGACATGGATGATGAGGTTTCCTTTAAGCAGTGGCTTCATACAGACCATACCCAACTGGTCACAATGACAAAAAGTGTTTCGAATATAGTAGAAGACATATGTGAAAGTGCAAAAAAGTTGAAAGTACACCATTTCATAGCAAAAGCCCAATCAAAATATTTGTCCAACTGTAAAGAAAACCTCAATGATTCTACAGCATTAGTGCTTGTTGACTTCTCTGAAAACTATAGTTTTATAATTCAGGATGCCGTACAAGGGCATCACTGGGACAATACCCAGGCTACCTTGCATCTGGTAGTCTGCTATCAAAAAGTTGATGGTGAACTAAAAGTTACAAATTTTTGTGTAATATCAGATTCACTTACACACAACACAACTGCAGTTCATTCTTTTTTATGTGAAGCCTTGAAATTACTTAAAAGTCAGAATCCTAAACTAAAACATATTTGTTACTTTAGTGATGGCGCAGCAAGTCAATATAAAAACTATAAAAACATCATTAATTCAGTTACATGAAAAAGATTTCCAACTAACATGTGAATGGAACATTTTTGCCACCTCTCACGGAAAGAGCCCCTGTGATGGTGTTGGTGGCACCGTCAAAAGGTTAGTTGCCCGGGCAAGTCTACAAGCAACAAGTAAAGGTCACATCACCAATCCAAGAGATGTTCGATTGGTGCAAATCTAATATTAATGGTATACAATTTCTGTACATTGATTCAGCTAAAATTGAGGAAAATGCTAATTTATTTGAGTTAGAAAAAAGGTATTCCTTAATTAAGACAATCCCAGGAACCATTCATATCACTGCTTTAGACCTTCATCAACAGGCATTAAACAGTACAAAATTTCTAGTGATGAAAATTTCTTTAATGTACAACTTTCCTTCCTCAATGCTACACAAGAAAATGTGGCTTACCAATATAAACCTGGTACATATGTGGCCTGTTTCTATGAAGGTGACTGGTTTGTCGGAAACATAGTTGAAGTGTGTGATACTGAGAAGGATCTATTAGTAAATTTCATGAAAAAGAATCCTTTTAAATGGCCTGAACAAGAGGACGTTTGCTGGATTCCATTCCAACATGTTTTGTGTTCAACTGAACCACCTACAGTTGCTGGGAAAATGGGGAGACAGTACAAGTTATCAAATGATTGTTTATCTAAAATTGAGGAGTATTTTAAAAAAAGCCTAAGTAACTACAGACCTGTATCAAGCTGAATAATAAATTGCCAATTTATGGCTGTGAGGCCATGGAGTGTTGAAGACAATCAGACTTAAAGCCTGAGTACAATAATAAATTCCTGAGTCAGTGTCTAAACATAAGAGTTATTAGCTATATATAAGTTTACATACGAATTTACATAAAACAACACATATTAAAAAAAGAATATGAACTTATAGCCAATAATTCACATGCTTAAAAACTCAGGAATTCATTATTGTATATAGCTAAGTACTGTACACTTGTATTAAGGGAAGTAATACAACAAAGCTACTTAAATTTAAGGTTTTGTACTGAAAATGGTGGTTACTGCTAGTTTGTCTGTACTAACTGCATAATTTAAATTACTAGGAAGTGCTTAAAGAGCAGTAGAACACGGTTCTACATGATTTACTTAGGTAGATCCAAGTATTGCGCCTACAAGCTGGTCCATCTGTTGTGTTAACTGCAAATGTAGTAATAATCTAGGTATATATTATGTCTTTTTTATGAGTAAAACTTATTTAGATAATTTAACATTTGTGAATTAACTTACCAAGTAATAAAATGGAAGTAAAATTACAATTCAATATTGTAAAAAGAAATTTAAACATTTCAAAATTTTGAAAAAATTCAGAATTTTTCACAAAAAGTACTTTTCTTTGAATAGCCAAAACTATATGAAGGAGTTGTGTTGAGATCTATTCCTTAATATATGTTTTTGTACACATATGTATCTTTCTTTACTAGAAGTATCAACTCCCTGACTAATTTCAGACACCTTTATATTAAGCCCCAAAGTTGATGTTAATTTTGCAAATTTTGTGAAAATATCAACTTTTGGACATTTTTAACCCTTCGGATGCGCAATTCCTGACCGTGTACTTTCCACCTGTGCGCAAAAAAATCAGGAAATTTACCCATTTGTTAACGTAAAATAAATCAAGTCAAGCACCATTTTGTTAAATTATTTTTGTTTCCCTTAATAAATAAAGATTTTCTCTTACAAACTAAACATTTTCTCTTACAAAATAAACAGAATTTAGTGGGTAACTTGGGAATATGGTTGAGTAGAATTTTATGAAAATTACACGTTTTCAAGCGTTTATGTTCAGTCTTGCATGAGAAATTGGGGGAATGAAACGTGCAAATGATCCACTAGGACATTCTGGAGCGATTGTAGAGACACTTTTAGCTAAATATTTGAATAAAGGCCACATTCTGTATACTGACAACTGGTATACGAGCCCATTACTATGCAAATATCTGCATGTAAATAAAACAGGATCTTGTGGAACTGTAAAGGTAAATAGAAAAAACATGCCAAGTTTCAGTTTCACCCAAGTAAAAAAGAGAGTGCCATCTGATGGAATCAAAACCTTTATTAGCACTAAAATGGACTGATAAAAGAGATGTGCATATGCTAACAACAATTCACAGTGGAAGCATGATTGACTCAGGAAAGGTTGATCGTCGAACAAACGAAATAAAATTCAAACCAGATGCTGTTGTGGACTATAACAAAAATATGCATCTGGTGGACAAATCTGATATGCAAATTAGCAGCGTAGAATGCGTTAGGAAAACTGTGAAGTGGTATAAGAAGGTATTCTTTCATCTTTTGGATATTTCTCTTTACAATTCCTTTGTACTCTACAAAAAAACTACGAAAAAGCAGATTTCAATGAGAGAATTCAATCTTACATTAGTCTCTCAACTACTCACGAAGTATGCTCAAATAACATCCCCACATCCTGGAAGACAAAGTGTGAGACCAATGCTCCTGACAGACTTCTCTCAGCTAATTACATTGAAAAGCATCACCTGGAACAAGTTCCACCAACACCATCTCGACCTGTAGGTCAACGACAATGTCATGTATGCTCACAACAACACAAAGAGAAAAAACATGTTAGAAAAGTTTCTACTTGGTGTCCGGAATGCAAAGTTGCATTGTGCCTTGAGTGCTTTGTTCTCTACCACACCTGTGCCAACTACTAAATACTAAATTCAGTAAAAGTGTAAAACAATGTTGTAAATAAGTATAATGGAAAGTGTAGATTTATCAAAATAATATTTATTTCATGAACAATTATTTTCCAAAAGGACTTATTTTATAAGGAGTTATTTTTGAAAAGGAATAAAAAATTATTTTTCAAGAGGACAAATAAAATGTATATTCTTCAAAACTCAAATGTAAGTATAATACTTGCTCGTTTGTGTACATGTGCGCATATGCATACATGCATGTGTGTGTGTGTGTGTGTGTGTGTGTGTGTTGCGGATGGTTTATGAATATATCTGAGTCATAGATTCTTCAAAACTCAAATGTAAGCATAATACTTGCTTGTTTATGTGTACATGTGTGCATATGTGTACATGCATGCATGTGTGTATGTGTGTATGTTTGTTGCGGATGGTTTATGAATATATCTGAGTCATCAATAGCATTAAAATGCAAAATCATTTATTTTTATTGGGATTTTGTGCGAAAACATAAAAAAAATAACGCGATCATCATATGATGCTGGGAGCATTCTTCCGACAAACTTCCTGAGCATCATATGAGGATGGGAGCAGCGTAAGTGTTAACAATAAAAATAAATCCTTTTTTGGTTATTTTTTTATTTCACTCAAATTTACAACCCATAGAGACTATTAGGAGTATTAAAACAGCTGTGATTGATGTAGAACTAAAACTTTTGAAAATGGTAGTCATAAAAGTGGGAGGAATTGATGCAAGCTTCAAAATGGAGCCATGTTTAAGCCCTTGTAACTCAGAAACTATTTGTTCGACAGCCTTTTAGCTTGCAAAATTGAAAAGCACACCAGAAGTTGTATTGGCATGACAACTTTGAAGCTTCTACTGCTATTAGAAGACACTTTTCAAGGCCTCTCAAAATGAAGGCATTGGCCGATCAAGCCCAACATGGGCATTTTTTGTCGAAGGTGGGGGCCATTTAAGCGACCATAAAATTGAATGTTGTTGACTGAGGAAGCTAAAATTTTAGATTTATGCTATTGAATGGTGTATGAATCAACCCTGAAAATTTGAAGAAAATCGGAGATGGTCACCCAACCAACTTTCTGAAATCTGTACCAGTTGAGCTGGAATGACTCAATAACTATTTACGAGGGTGCGATTACGCATTATATCAATAAGCTAAAAGTTAGCAAGGCTCCAGGCCCTGATGCACTTTATCCCAGCCATTTGAAAGATTTGAAAGACAATTATCATAGGACCCTTAAAAAAAATTTTAATAAGTCACTGGAAGTGGGGATTATTCCTGAAGACTTCAAATTAGCTAATGTTATGCCTATTTTTAAAAAAGGCAACTGCACAGTAGCTAGCAATTATAGGCCTATTAGCTTAATGTCAATTGTCTGTAAACTTTTGGAATCCATAGTTAGGGATCATATCATCGATCACTTAAAAAGTCGTGATTTGATTAATAATAGTCATCATGGGTTTCAACGCCATAAATCTTGTTTAACTAATTTGTTAGAGTTTTATAATGAAATAGTGCACGAATATGATAGGCATAGAGCAGCTGACATTATTTACTTAGACTTTAAAAAAGCATTTGGTACAGTTCCACATAGAAGATTAATTGTAAAGGTTAAAGCATGCAGTATATGCAGTCAGGTAGCTAACTGGTAAGAGGAATGACTTCGTGCCAGGATACAGAGGGTTGTTGTTAATGGTAGGGAATCAGGGTGGTTGGATGTAGGTAAACAGTTAGAGAGCATTGATGAGGAAGTAGATTTAGGCATACACGCATATCTAAGGATTTAAAAGTTAGGAACCAGTGCCTGAAGTCTTGCGCAAAAGCTAATATGATGTTGGGCTTCATAGCATGTAATTTCAAATTTAAATTGATTATTATAATATTGCCCCTTTACAAGTCCCTAGTCAGGCCTCACTTAGAATATGCCATTCAGTTTTGGTGCCCATATTTGCATGAGGATATTGATAGGTTAGAAAGGGTTCAGCGATGCGCCATGAAACTAAGGAGGGAGCTTACTGAAGTTTTCAAAATTGTTAATAAAATCAATAACGTAAATTTTATTTTAACAAATGGTTCATTTTTGATAATAGCAATACTCATAACAACAGAATTAAATTATGTGGCAGACATTTCATTACTAACATCACTAAAAACCTTTTTACATTTAAAGTAATTGATAAATGGAATAATCTTCCCGCATCTGTTGTGAACTCTATCAGTGTTAATATGTTTAAAAACCATTTAGATGGGTATTTTAAAAATATTAACATCATTTAAAATAAAACAATTAGCAGCAGGAGCTCTGAGGGTGTAGGGTTTTGCTGATTCTCATTTCTCGAGTATTTTTAAATTCATGTTTTTTTTTCTTTCCAGCCACTCAGCTTTTGCAGCCTCTAGTTAAGTCTAAGTCAATCTAGTCAAGCATATGCAGATAATGTAATTCATGAAAAAGTGCTTAAATCATTGTAATAGGGCATCTTGCCCAAAACAGTTCCACATTTGATCATCACAGGGAATAAGACAATAAAAAGTTGTACACCGGAATAAGGTTTACTAAATTTAGTGATATTTTCAAGTCAAGGGAAAATTCTTGAATTAATTTTCAGTACCATAGCACAGGTCTTGCCTGTACTGTGCTTATTCCTATTCATTCTTGCTTGTCCTGAAGTCCTTTCTGGGTCATTCTCTGTCAGATCAACCAGTGCCTAACACCCTCATCTCTCAGATTTTGCTGAAATTTGGTTTATAGGGAGTTTGTGGGCCCTGAATCCATTTCTGAAATTATAAGGTCAATCCGACCAACGGTTCAAGAGATATGACCTCGGGAAATTTGAGGTCACTTGCGAGGTCACTAACATTTGGCGACCCATAACTTGGGTAATAATGGTCACAATTATATAAAAGTATATATATTTAGAATCAGAAAACGACAAGGAATCCAAATATGCAAGTTTTAGAACTCTAGGTTGAAAAATAAAAAAGTTACACTGTAACCAAAATTTGAGGTCACGATTTGACCTCTGAGGTATCAAATGAGAATTTTTTTTTTTAAATGTAAAAAATGAAGGCATAGGCATTGGCTATTAGAATCAGCAAAAAAAAGTTTGTTTATGTTAGTATTTTTCATGGAACTAACATATAAGTGAACACCATATTCATAAGTTGTGCGTCAATTCTACCTATTTTTTCACACTTAAGCTCATAATTTGACCTATAGAAATTAAAATTACATTTTTTTATAGATATAAAAACAAAGGCAAAAAATGTAAAATTGTATTTCACTGCTAATCTACACTGGCAATAATAGTTATAATAGTGAAAGGGGAAGACCTACTTAGAGGATTCATGTGCTAGCCTAATACAATTTTTGCATGCTCGATGCTCTCATCAATTTCTTTTTGTGGAAAAATGTATTGAATTCTGCTGCCTCCTCTTAGGGTAGGACAACTCATTACAGTTAATATATGATGTCCTGGCACTGCACATGAATCCTTGTTTGATGGATAATAATATGCACTTGATCCTGATGACCCAGAGGGATGTAGAAAGTTCACAGTGAAATCATCAAACTCTTCACAATATTCCTCCACAATTCCATACCAAACTTGCATGTCATAAATGCAGCCAACATACTCTCCTGGTCTGACACATTTTAGGTTACCAAGCATTGCAGGTTCATTAGTAAAATGACTTTTCCTTATTCTTTTCTTTTCTCCAATGCCACTTGAAATGGGATACACCATCAGTTCTTCCTTGTTTAGGGGAACAAATCTATGATATTTCTGAGTTCCAGGAATAGCCCTACTATCCTTGAATCGATGTTCCAACCGTTCTTCTGCATCTTTCAAATCAGCTGTAGTTACAAAGAAAAAATTTATCTTCTTGCTCAAGTTTTCTTCACAAAACTGAAACATGTGTTCTGGTGTAAGAATTTGCCTCTCTGTAGTTCTCTGCAAACTGGCACGAGCAGTAGCTCTTTTCACTGTTCCTCCAATCCCATCACATGCATTTTTGCCATGGGATGTAGCAAAGAAGTGCCATTCACAAGACAGACCAAAATCCTCTTCATGGTAACAGAGATTTGTGAAGTTGTATCTGTTCTTATATTGGCCAGCACATCCATCTGAGAAATAGTGCACCTTCTTCAATTGTGGGCATCTGAATTTAACATATGTCATAAGCTTCAATATGAATGAGTAAACCATTATAGTGTTGTGTTTTAGTGATGCAGATAAGAAACAGACACTAAAATGGCTAAGTTCCTGGTCTGCAGGTGATCTATAATAGATGACAAAAGGGTGAACTGTACACTGTGAATTGTCCCAGTGAAACCCTTGGGCAGCATCCTGGACAATGAAAGAATAATTCTCAGAGAAATCACCTACTATAACTACCTCGCTCTGAGGTGGTAGTGTTTCTTTCAACTGCTTGAAGTACTGTGATTGTTGCTGAGCAACAAAGTGATGACGAACCATGCAGGATATTTTCATGCTTAGGGATGATAAGTATTCATGAAGTGGCTCCACCTTATCAACCATTGTACAACGGTCAACAGTCACCCATTGCTTGTAAGATATTTCATTTGGAGCTGATTTCACACTGTCAAGTAACTCAAGAAAATCCAGGACACCCTCTTCTCTTGGGCAATCATTGCAAAGTTGCATCATGCAAGTCTCTCTTTCTGTACTGCAGACACTGTAATCCATAAGATCCTTGTATGAAAGACCTCTTTCTCCCAATGCAGCCAGCTGCAATTTTGGATTTTGATGGTATGTGCAGACACAGACAGAATGAGTCCCACCACTACCGGCAAGCACACAATATGATGGCCGTAATTTTGCAAATGTGGAAAATCCTATTTTGGGATTCTTTTCATCATTTTTATATAGTTCAAACATCTCTCTTAAATTCCCGAGGACCAATCGTTTTTGCACCTTCATTGCACCTTCAGCACTGATAACTTTCACGCAATCCTTTTGGCCAGGACACATATGACTAACCTCTTCTGACTCATAGAATCTTCTAACTATATCTTTGTGTTCTTCAGATATCACTTTTCCTTTGCTCATTAGTGGAATCTTCGGAAGGATTCCATGTTCTGATTTAAGTGAACGGCTTCTTTTCACCATGTATGTTGTAGTTTGAAAGAAACTAGCTGTTTTTTCAATTGTGTATGGTGAGTGTGTCAATATTTGTAGTTTGTGATAGTGACATTTGCTCTCCAGGAATGACTGCTTCAATTCATTCATTAATTTGTCTAGATGTTTTTCAGATTTAGTTTCAGGTTTTGAAGTATCACTTACCTCCTCGGTAATTTGAACACCATAACTGAGTTCTAGCCTCTCCTTCAGGTGTTTCTGAGCAGATGATAGCTTACCACGAGCCTTGCGCTTTTTCTGGCTTAATGACAGCCCTTCTGAAAAGAACAGAAAAAAAGGTTTCACACACCTGAATATTAGTAATTAAATATTAATTATAGTACCTTAAATGCTATATAATTGGCTATATAGTAGATCAAACAGACCTTGTAGTAAAGTATAAGTTATTATATTAATTTATTACTTACTTTTTTTAACTGGTGTTTGGTCCAGAAATGCTAGAACTGGTTCAACTGAAGTTGAAGGATTTTCCTTTATCAAGCAATCACTGTCATTGTCCAGATCTTGAATTGAAGAGATGTTACTCAAGCCACTGATAGTAGATGATTCATTTGAATCCTGCTCAGACTCGTTGTTTTCAGTGGTACTAAGTATAGTGGGGTTTTTCATTATCAGTGTCCAGCAGTTCACACACAACAATGAGTCTTTTTTCACTCTTCCAGCACATTTTTCAACAAGTACATCAGTCACTTTTCTAAGATTGATTGTTATGCGTTTCTTGTGTTTTTTAATAGGGTCCTGGCAGTATTTCAAGTGCCGAACCATTGTATTTTGATCTGTAAAGATATAGGATTTACAATTAGGTAATATATATTTTTTAGAAAATATATAGCTATACACACTTAATATTTTAGGCCTTGATAGTCTCTGAGGCTCATTAAAACACCATACCCACCAGCCACCCACAGTGCTGGCTGGAACTGTACTAACCTGTAGACAAGGAATTTTGCAACTATCTGTGTTGATTCTGCACTTAGACAAGTAGCAACATGTTTCAACAGGTTTGTTTAGGCTACATGTGAGCTTAGTCTTCCCCTTTCACTATTATAACTATTATTGCGTGTAGATTAGCAGTGAAATACAATTTTTATTAAATTCTTGGAGCTTGAGGTCAAATTGATAGCTAAGATATAAAAATTCCTTGAAATGACAAGCAATTTATAAATATGGTGTTCACTTATAAGTTAGTTACATGAAAAGTACCAACATAAACAAACTTTTTATGATTGTTTCTATTAGTCAAGAACTCTGACTTTGTTTTTTATATCTATAAAAAATGTAATTTTAATTTCTATAGGTCAAATTATGAGCTTAGGTGTGAAAAAATAGGTAGAATTGACGCACAACTTATGAATATGGTGTTCACTTATATGTTAGTTACATGAAAAATACTAACATAAACAAACTTTTTTTTTGCTGATTCTAATAGCCAATGCCTATGCCTTCATTTTTTACATTTAAAAAAAAAATTCTCATTTGATACCCCAGAGGTCAAATCGTGACCTCAAATTTTGGTTACAGTGTAACTTTTTTATTTTTCAACCTAGAGTTCTAAAACTTGCATATTTGGATTCCTTGTCGTTTTCTGATTCTAAATATATATACTTTTATATAATTATGACAATTATTACCCAAGTTATGGCTCGCCAAATGTTAGTAACCTCGCGAGTGACCTCAAATTGCCCGAGGTCATATCTCTTGAACCGTTGGTCGGATTGACCTTATAATTTCAGAAATGGATTCAGGGCTCACAAACTCCCTATAAACCAAATTTCAGCAAAATATGAGAGATGAGGGTGTTAATTTCAATTTTTTTTGGTTGATCTGACAGAGAATGACCCGCCTCTTCCTTTTCTGCCTGAACACCTTTTTCCTTCCACCCACTCCTTAACATTCCAGCATATACCATAAAATGGGGCAATTCCAGCATTTTTTGAGCCAATTTCTTTCCAGCTGCTATAACTTTGTTACTAGTTCATATATTTCCGATTTCTTTGCAGCACTGGAAAGCTGACGAAAAACTGGTCAAGTCATATACAAGAAAGCTAGAAAATGAAAATCTACGGAATCTTACCGAACCATATGACAGTCCCATCACCTAATTTAGATAATCTAATGACATGGGCTCTATAGGAATTCACTTCTTTAGGTTACTGAGATTAGAAAAGAAGTCGGGTCATGTGTGTACGGTGCCCAAAATTGCACCGCTACCTATAACATAAAAAAATTCACCAATTAACCTGCATTTCTTTTTGTTTCAGCAATAATAATCATGGTTTGTAGCTATACTAAAGTGCTAGGCATTGCTCCCTGCAAAAATTATACAAATGCTACCTTAGAATGTGCCCTTAAGGCCATAGATGAAGGAGAATTGAGTGTTAGGCAAGCAGCCATTAAATATGGCATTCCAAAATCAACAATGCAGGATGCAGTCCGTGGGAAATATAAAAGCCACAACATTGGGCACCCAACTGCATTACCAGACAACATGGAGGAAGAGCTTGTGCATGTGCTCCATGGAGGTTTCCCTTGGACACCACAGAACTGCGGTACTTCATTGGCCAGCACCTGCAAAAAGTTGGACATTCAGGTGCCAGCATTCACAGACAACATTCCAGGTGCTGACTGGGCAGCAGCATTCCTGAAGAGGCATCAGGCTGAGCTGTCTGAAAGGAAGGCAGTGAACATCAAGAGGAGCCAGGCAATGGTCAGCAGGACTGAAATGGGTGAACCCTCAAACTCCCAGTCATTGGATGCATCTTCCATAGAGTCAGGACTAGTGGCATACCTGAAGGAACAGCGTGCAACAGGTGAGACAGGTGCTACTCCCAAATGTGGAAGAGGACAACATGACAGTCTCAAAATTACCCCCAGAAAAGCAGTGAAGCCTGCAGCAGATGTCAGCATACTAGAACTGGAACCAATGGAGGAAGAACCAGCACCAGCACTTGCCAAGCAGAATCGCCAAACTGGAGACTGTGTCTTGGTCATGACTCCAGATTTGAAAAAATTTACTGGAGCACAGCTCTGAATTTACTTTTTTTCCCCTTACACCACTAGATAGGTTAATGATAGTAAACTCTTGAATTGATGACATACCAATTACAAATTGTTTTAGCTAAACATAATAATACAATAATGTACAGTTTATTGACTAAATCGCTCTTATTCTACAGATGAGGAGGTGGAGTTGTGTCCAGTAGTTCAAAGAAAAGGACACACATACTCAGGGGAGTAACACTTTATATTTGAATTGTTAATACATTACTTTCATTATTTTATTGTTGTTACAGGTGATGGTGCATATATGCCCAAAGACAGGCTCGCATATATAAATAAGATAGAGATAAAATTGAATAAATAAACGAGATAATAAAGATACTTTCTAAACAAGGGGGAAAACTGAATAATAAGAACTAATAACAAAGAAGAATCAAAAGAAGCGCAAGATCATCTATTGCAAAGAAGAGCTAAAGCATTATTTTTAAGGGGTACCTAGACCGTGGTATTTAGGGGATAGCCGGCTGTTCTGGGTATTCACGGGGTGGGGGTACTTTCTTAAATACAGAAGAGAAGAAACACGAGGAACACCTTAAATAAATTGAAGGTGAGAAACTATTCTACTTTTTATCACTGGTAGCAGAGCGTGGTTCGAATTTGACAACATGAGCAATAAAGACAGTGGAGACTGGAGGATGAGAAGAGGATGTCCACATTTCAACGGGAAGCAAGAAGAATTTAGAAGTTGGAGAGGGAGAGTAGAGGATTGGTTGATCGTGTGCGAAGAAGTGGTATACCCTGGTTTGGAAATAAGGATGAATTTAGGAGGGAAGGCATGGGAGGTGACCGAAGATATTAGTCGAGGAAGTCTTAAACAAGGTGGTGGTGCAGCAATTATTTTGTCAGTTCTGGATAAAGTGTATAAAAAGGAGACTTCGATGGAGAATTATGAAAATATGAAGAAGTATTTCAAGATCAAGAGGGAAGTGGGTGAAACGATGAAGGATTACATTTTCTGGTATGAAAAAAATGCGAAGGACTGTAAAACAACATTAGGTAGAGAGATGTTTGAAGGAGAAGTGAAGGGATTTCATGTGCTGGAACAAGCGAGCCTGTCTGAACAACAAAAACAATTAGTTTTATCAGCATGTGGAAAGGAGGAGATGAAATATGAAACGGTGACACGAATAATGAGGAGGATATTTGAAACCTTGGAGGAGGAAGCAAAAGGAGAGGAGTGGTTGGAACATGACCAGATGAATCGTGGATATGGTGGAGGAAGAGGATTAAACAATAGAGGTGGAGGTCGATGGAGAGGAAATTGGAGCAGGAAAGGCCGGAAGAAGAAACCCGATGAACCAACAGGGAAAGGTAACAACATGTACAATCTGCAAATCCGAATGGCATTGGGCCTATGATTGTCCAAAGCATTATAAAAACAAAGGGATGGTTAGTCGATCTGATAATGATAAAGAGAAGAAACACGAGGAACAGGAGGAGGAGAAAGAAGAGAAGATTTACGTGAGTGAGGTCATAACTGAGGAAGAAGAATGGGGAGATATTGAAGCTATTTTAGACACTGGATGCAAATCAACAGTATGTGGAGAACTATGACTATCAAAGATAGTGATGGAGTTGGATAAGGAGGAGCTTAAGAGAATGAGGGCAAAGACTGTAACATCAAAAAAGGTCTTTACCTTTGGGAAGACGAGCTTCCCATCAAGAGGCATCATGGAAATTCCTGTCAATATAGGAGGACAAAAAGTGTATATAAAAACAGAAATACTGAAAGGAGATGTGCCCTGGTTAATAGGGAAGGAAACTATGTGTAAAATGGATATGAAGGTATGCATGAAGGAGGAAAAGGTGGTGATAGGAGATATGAATAACGTAGAAGTGACGCTTAAAGAAGATAGAAGAGGACACCTGAGAATTGGTTTGATACCACAAAGGAGAAGAGAAGAAGTGTGGACAGAAGGATGGAAAGAAAAAGGAGATAAGGAGATTGGTGCAGCCATAAGAAAGTTACATCTACAATTCGGACACGCTAGTGGAGAGAGAATTTGGAGGTTGACGGAGGATGCTGGATGGAGTGAGGGACTGGAGGAAGAGCAGAAAAAGAAGATGAAAAACAGATTATTGGAATAACTAACTGAGTGCGATATTTGTAAGAGATATAAGAAGAATCCACCAAAGCCAGTAGTGGGTTTGAGTTGGAGTAAACAATTTAATGAGGTGGTAGCCCTTGATCTGGGAGAACTTGAGGGACGAAGATTCTTAGTAATGGTAGATATGGCAACAAGATATTGTCAAGCCAGGTGGATAAAGGACAAGACACCAGAGACTGTGATGAATGGAATGATGGAGGGATGGTTGACTATTTTCGGAACACTGGCAAAAATACTGACTGACAATGGAGGTGAATTTCAAAACGAAAAAATGAGAATTATGTGTGAAAAATGGCAGATAAAAATGATGACTACACCAGCAGAAAGTCCATGGAGCAATGGACTGTGTGAAAAGACTGTCGGATTACTGAAGGAGAGTTTGAGGAAGATGGCGGAAGTAGTAAACATTAAGATTGCTCTAGGATGGGTGGTGTTGGCAAAGAATTGTCTGAGTAATTATGGTGGTTTTTCGCCAAACCAATTAGTGTTTGGGCATAATCCGATACACCCAAACCTTCTGAATGATGGCTTCAGCATTGGTGGTGTTGTAGAAGGAAATGAAGAACAGATGGTGAGGGAAAATCTACAAGCGATGCATAAGGCAAGAGAAATATTCATTAAGAATGAATCTTGTTTAAAAATAAGGACTGCTCTGAGGAAAAATATAAGGGTACATAAGATAGAAGATGTGATTATCAATGATGAGGTCTACTACAAAAGAGAAAATGAAAAAGAGTGGAGAGGACCAGCAAAGGTAATTGGCGTAGATGGGAAAACTGTGATTGTGAAGCATGGGGATTCATTAAGGCAAGTGGCGCGAGTGCATATCACTCGGATTCAAGGAACAAATGAAGTCATGAAAGAAGAGAGAAAGAGGTAATGAAAAGGAAGAGGAGATCGATAACAACAACTTTGACAGAGAAGAAAGGGACATGGTTATGGTGAGAAGAGATGGAGAAGATTCAGTGTGTGATGATGATGAGGCGATGGAAGATGAAGAGGAATCAGAAGATGAGGAAGATGAACGTGAGGAGGAGGTAGAGAGAGAGATTATACCTAAGTTGAAAAAAGGAGATAGAGTCAGGGCCCGGCATAAGGAAACAGGCGAATGAGAAGAATGGAAGATTTTGGGTTTAGCTGGAAAAAGATCGAGTAAAAAGTGGGGAGACAGCTACAATATACAAGAAATAAATACCGGCAGGAAAGATTGGATTGATTTAAGAGAGTACGAAGAGATAAGGAAGATAGATGACGAGGAGGAAGTCCTGCTCGGTTTTGAGGATGAAAAGGTAGAGGAAGTCAAACGAAAGGAATTACAAAGCTGGCTAGATAACGAAGTGTATGAAGAAGTAGATGATGTTGGTCAGAAAAGTGTGTCCACAAGGTGGATGGTGACTGAAAAAGTGAAAGCAGGTAAAAGAATTTGTAAAGCAAGATTGGTGGTGAGAGGATTCGAGGAAGAAATGGAAGACTGGGAAAAAGATGCACCCACTTGTAACCCAGAAACTTTAAAATTGTGTCTATGCATAATTAATCAGAAGGGATGCAAGTGTCATACTTTAGATATTGCAACTGCATATTTACAAGGAGAAAGAATACAGAGAGTAGTGTATGTCAAACCACCCAGTGAAGTAGAAAGTGGTGTTCTATGGCAGTTGAAGAAAGCAGTTTACGGACTTAAAGATGCGGCAAAAGCATGGTATATGAAGGTGGTGAAGGTGGCGGTGGAGCTTGGAGGAGTTAAAAGCAAACTGGAACCAAACATGTTTTATTGGAAAGATGATCAAGGAAGTGTAAGTGGAGTCCTATGTGCACATGTAGACGATTTTTGTTACGGAGGAGATGATAATTTTCTTAAGACAGTTATTACGAAGATGAAAGAAAAATTGAAGGTGGGAGATCAAGGAAGGCAGAATTTCAAGTATATAGGAGTTCACGTAAGACAACAAGAAAAGAGAATACTCATTGAGCAAAGGAAATACATCGAGAGTATACAAGAACCCGAAGGGAAGCTTTATCAAGGTCTTAGAGTCCTAAAAAGGAAAGAGTTGACTCTTTATCGATCAATTGTGGGACAACTGAATTGGATATCACAACATATCTTACCCGAAATAGCTTATGATGTAAGTGATCTAAGTAGAGCGTTTAAAGAGGGAACAACACAGGATATGAGAAAATTAATAAAAATCGTGAAGGCAAAAAGATCAAGGGGAGAAATCGTCCTAGAAAAATTGGATGAAGAGAAAATATTTTGGGAAATATATGCAGATGCCTCGTTTGGAAATGTGGAGAACGAACAAACTCAAATCGGATACATAATATCATTAGCAGATGATATGGGAAGAAAATGTCCAATATGGTGGAAGTTGAGGAAGGCAAAAAGAGTGGCAAAAGCTACAATTGAAGCTGAGGCACTGAGTGTTGGAGAGGCTATTGAGGGAGGAATTTACTACAATCAACTATGGAAGGAGATAGTGGGGGGCAGAAAGATTGAAATAAGAGTGAAAACTGACAGCAAAACACTAATGAAGGCAATAAAATCAAACACTGGTGTCAGTAGTAAACAGCTGAGAATTGATATAGCTGCAATTAAAGAAACTTTGGAGAGTGGTGAAGTGACAGAGGTGGAGTGGGTGCGAGGTCTGGAGCAGATGGCGGATGTGTTGACCAAGAGAGGAGTTGCCGAAGAAAATATAAGAAGATACGTGGGAGGAGAGAGTTTGAAAAAACTGAAGGAGGAAGAGAAGAGGATAAGAGTGACTAAATCGCTCTTATTCTACAGATGAGGAGGTGGAGTTGTGTCCAGTAGTTCAAAGAAAAGGACACACATACTCAGGGGAGTAACACTTTATATTTGAATTGTTAATACATTACTTTCATTGTTTTATTGTTGTTACAGGTGATGGTGCATATATGCCCAAAGACAGGCTCGCATATATAAATAAGATAGAGATAAAATTGAATAAATAAACGAGATAATAAAGACCCTTTCTAAACAAGGGGGAAAACTGAATAATAAGAACTAATAACAAAGAAGAGTCAAAAGAAGCGCAAGATCATCTATTGCAAAGAAGAGCTAAAGCATTATTTTTAAGGGGTACCTAGACCGTGGTATTTAGGGGATAGCCGGCTGTTCTGGGTATTCACGGGGTGGGGGTACTTTCTTAAATACAGAAGAGAAGAAACACGAGGAACACCTTAAATAAATTGAAGGTGAGAAATTATTCTACTTTTTATCATTTATAACTCACCTTAAGTTTATTTATTCATTGCAGCAGCAACAGTGGACGATGTTAGACCTTGCATGTAGGCATTTGTTGTGAATTTACCGCCATGTATGCTTGGCCACTGATCAATGGCTTTCTGTGTGATCATTACAGCAGATCTAGTGCCTGGAGCTGGACCCTCCTTCACAATTCTGCACAGCTTAGTCAAATGAGATGGCTTAATGGATCCTTTGTGTTCAACAATGTAACCAAGAATGGAGAATGTCCCTTCAGCTAGTGCTTCACTCCAGGCAGTTGATCCATCTTTATCAAAATGCTTTAATCTCTCTGTGATTCCTTTCCACAGCTGTTCTATATATTCTGTCAGCCAATTTATCACTGAGTCTTTTGTAAAACTACTTTCAGATCTGGTTCTGGATGGTCTAGCAACTTCAGCAACCTGGTAGTAATCAGAACATTTCTTGATGTATTTGTAAACTTCATTTAGGATGTAATCCTCAGCTGTTAGTTCCTTTTGCTGCCCTATGGTATCGTGCTTAAATTCAGAAACTACATCATTTGCATTTCCTCCATTAGCTAATTTGGAAATTGTTTCCATCACTCTTAACAACAGTTTTCCCTCCTTCTTTATAAAATATATTTTCTACAAATTCTGCACTAACTGGTTTTTTGAGCTACTTGCAACATAATCTTTGTTACATAGGAAATCAATACATAGAACTTGGCACTAATTTCTTTCTCTTGTGGATGATAAAAAAAACCACAATTTTCCACAAATCTGTCAAATTGATCAAATTCGTAATTAACCATGCGAGTATCAGATTTGAGTTTTGGTCTCTTAAAACCAATGATATTGTCAAGAACCATATTGGTATAGTCAAGGCCTGATCTCAGATTTGAAGAGTGATTCTGAATAAAGTCTAAAAGCTCACTTAGTTTACAAATTTTCTTCAATGCATCAACGTGGGCTCTGTTCACAAGATGCATTAAGTCCCATCGAAATTTGAAATTTTCTCCAAACAACTTTTTCATTTAATTTTTAAATGGCTCGTTGTCCTTACAAAAAGCCCCATCTCCATACCTTGGATTTAATTGCTTCTTCAGATAGTTTCAAGTGATTAGGAGACTTCAACACATCAAAAATTTCATTGGCCAAATAAACTCCTGATTTGCTGCGTACTAAATTTATCCCAGCAAGTTTTACAGTCTTATCTTCTTCACTCATAACTAATACAACTAGCATGCTTAATCCCAAAATTGTTCCAATGTCAGCTGTTATTGTTACTGAAGTTTGTTCCAAGAACCACTTTACAGTTTGTTCTTTAAGTTGATTATCTAATAGCTCACAAATTGTCTCGCACGCATGTGTGCTATGATTCAAATTTCCAACCTCACAACCTGACCTTTGTAATACAGCTAGAAGTACTGGATATAGAGCCCATGCAGTGTTTGTTTTCATTATGTAGTATAAGATGTTGCCACATAAGTCTTCTATGCGTTTAGTAGTATTCCGAGAAGATGTTTTCATCACTTCATAAACAGCAGCTCTTTGATGATGCTGAAGTTTAATTAAATGTCTCTTCAGGTGGGTTTTCAGATTTCTAAACCATCTCTCTTGATTTTCTCCTTGTTTGCATACATAGGTTAAATCTTTAACATTGAAGTAACCTTTTATGTTAGAATGTTTGTCTGAAGCACATGCTTTGGGGTCTGTGCAAGCTATGCAATATAATGTAAACATTTTATCATCAGAAGCATCATCAATATCTTATAGGTTCTCGCAACAATAATTACGCGTACACGATGGATGATAGGGAGTTAGCGAGCGTTGACGAGGAAGTAGATTTAGGCGTACGCGTAACTAAAGATTTAAAGGTTAGGAACCAGTGCCTGGAGTCTTGCGCAAAAGCTAATAGGATGTTAGGCTTCATAGCGCCTAATTTCAAATTTAAATCGAAGGATATTATATTGCCCCTTTACAAGTCCCTAGTCAGGCCTCATTTAGAATATGCAGTTCAGTTTTGGTGCCCGTACTTGCGTGAGGATATTGATAGGTTAGAAAGGGTTCAGCGTCGTGCCACGAAACTTATTCCGTCATTGCGCAATAAGCCTTATGAAGATAGGATTAATGAGTTAGACCTGTATTCACTCGAAACTAGGAGATTAAGGGGGGAGCTTATTGAAGTTTCCAAAATCGTTAATAATATCGATAACGTAAATTTTGACAAATTGTTTACTTTTGATAATAGTAATACTCGCAATAACGGATTTAAGTTGCGTGGCAGGCGTTTTATTACTAATATCGGTAAAAATTTCTTTACATTTAAAGTAATTGATAAATGGAATAATCTTCCCGCGTCAGTCGTTCATTCTACCAGCGTTAATATGTTTAAGAACCGTCTTGACAGACATTTTAAAGGTATTAACGTTGTTTAATTTAAAAAACAACAAAGTTAGCAACGGAAGCTCTGGTGGTGGTGCTCGAGGATGAGTCTGTTGAAGATGAATGCCAGCTTGTGACATGCCAGCGTGTGATGCCAGCAATAAAATTATTATTATTAAAAAAAAAAAAAAAAAATTAGACTAACACGAATGTAGATGTAGCTCATAGCGTAAACTAACCCACTTTTTTTTTTTTTCTTATCCTCTCCTTACTTTGCATGTCTCTAACTCTTTTCTTGCATGTTTGTAGTTTGCATGGTATGACAGTGAGTTAAGACTGTGTTTGCATGGTTTGTAAGCATTCTTATTTTACTTCTTTTCATCTTTCACCCCTCTCCTATTCTCTCCGACTATTTTTCTGACTTGTCGGCAGTGGCCGGCGGATGATGATGGTGAGACACTTTTCCTCTTTTTCTGAATGAATGTTAACCCATGAGTGATAGGTGTTGCTCTTACTTAACCCCTTATTCTCTTCTCTTCTCTTAACCCACTACTCTTTCCTTTCTCTCGGGCTAACCTTAGAGTGGATCTTAGGGTCTTTGTTAGCCTTAGCTTCTGTAGATCTGTAGATCATCTTCATCCTCAACAGCTATATCTACATCAGGCATATTAGTGTCACTATTTGCAATGTTTTCCATTATATCACTTGGTACTGAAAATGAATCATCAGCATGCCCTAGATCCTTCTTTTCCACCAATTTGAATGTAGATTTGATCAAATCATTGTTCAGGATTTCTTGTATTGATTTACACTTGCTTAAATGGGCTATGGAAATGTCAAATTTGTTGCTTTTTGCTTTATTAGATTTGGATGCAACACTTGAACTTGAAGGCATATTTTGACTCTTCTCTTTATTAACCACAACAGCTTGGTGAGTTTCTTTTGTTAGGCGCAAAATTGCATTCAATGTCTTCTGGATTTGGGAATTTTCAAATTCCTCTAAAGGTGTGTTTCACTGCCCAGAATAGCCCTGAAAAGTTATACAATGAAGATCATTTTATCCATTTAAAATTACATACTAACCACCTGCCTGGAATTGTCCCATCACCAGGGTAAATGTGGGCACCAACATTTTTGCCACTTTTTCAAAAACTAATGGCGAGATGGAGAATTGAAGTATATCAGCAGATACTACAGCCTGAGATCCGGGTTTCTGGAATAGTTACAAAAAAATTTCACTGGGAAATTTAACTGTGACAAATCAACAAAGTTGTGTACCACCTGGAATTGCCCCATTTTACGGTACTGTTTGCTTTCCATTGCTTGAATGCACTGTGGTGGTCTTGCTCTTCCTGCTTGACATTTTTGTGAATGGTCCTTGCTCACTTGATGGCCAGTGTACTGCTTGGGAAAAGCTTCATCTCCTGCCTTCCAGTCTATTCACTTTGCATATACTTTGTGGCTGGCCACAAGAATTGGATTCCTACCATACAAAGAATAGTTTCCAGAGTCAAATCCATGTGGGTTCTCCAGTTTTCCCACAACAAGGGTAATGGTTGAGGTTTGAGTCTGTTGACAAGTAATGCCAGCTTGTGACATGCCAGCAACAAAATTATTTAAAAAAAAAAAAAAAAAAAAAAAAAAAAAATTAGACTAACACAAACTTAGATGTAGCTCATAACGTAAACTAATCCACTTTTTTTATACTCTTCATATTTTTTTTTTCTCTTTTCTTATCCTCTCGTTACTTGCATGTCTGTAGTCTGCATGATATGACAGTATTTGAGTTAAGACTGTGTTTGCATGGTTTGTAAATATTCTTATTTTACTTTTTTCGTCTTCACCCCTTTCCTATTCTCTTCAACTATTTTTCCAACTTGTCAGCAGTGGCCAGCGGATGATAATGGCGAGTTTTTCTCTCTGAATGAATGAATGTTAACCCACAAATGATACCGTAGGTTTTGCTATTTACTTAACCCCCTTCTCTCTTCTTTCTCTCAGGCTAACCTTAGAGTGGATCTTAGGGTCTTTGTTAGCCTTAGCTTCTGTATATCTGTAGATACCAATATCTTATTTTTTCTAAGCAGTATAGTAGACTCACAACTTACAAGGATTTTTCTTACGCGGGTTATAATTTTACAATTTCGGTGCTATAAGGCACCATACACACGTCTCACCTTCATCCACATTCGCAATGCCATGGAGGATGGCACTAACAAGAGTGTTATGACATGCTGGAAGGAATTCAACATTGCAAATTGCATCACTTTTGTGTTATAGGCAGGGTTGTGGAGTCGGAGTCGGTAAAAAACTTCCGACTCCGGCTCCAATTTCTGTGTCCTGTGTCACCCTTAATTTCTAAATCCTAAATACTAACATTTAGGTTATTTAGTTTTTTTGGTCAATAAACCTTATTCATTGATAGCCCCTAGATTAAGTTTTTTTAATATTTTTTTTTTACATTTTCAGAATATACAATTAATATTTATTTAAATATAAAATATAAAATATAAAATTTCATACTTAGTGTGGTGGTGATGAAATGTCTTATTATTATGATAATTATAGAGTGAAACACTAGAGGAGTCGGAGTCGTATATTTAAAATGTGAGGAGTCGGAGTCAGATTTTTAGATTTTTTACAATGTGTGGAGTTGGAGTCGAATTTTTACAATGTGTGGAGTCGGAGTCGGAAAATTTTGGACCGACTCCACAACCCTGGTTATAGGTATGTTATATGTATAACAGAGTTACAATATACAGTATAGTGATTTAAGGGATTTTTTTTGGTTTCTGACTTTACGTGGTTTTTGGCCTTAAGCAGGGTCCCAGGAACATAACCCCCGCGTAAGTTGCAAGTTTACTGTACTTAGAGGATAGAAGTAAGGCAAATAAAATGCTAGGTATTATGAAGAGGAATGTTAGTTACAAGAGTAAGAAAGTCATCTGTAGATTATATAATTCTTATGGTTGCCCTTACTTAGAATACTGTATTCAAGCAAATTGTCAATCTCAAGTCAGCTAATCATCATAAAACCACATACAAAGTAGCTCAGACATCTCGAGCTAAAAATATATATATATATAGGATGTGTATAAAGTAATGCAAGTGAAGAGGCAAATCCAATTTGAATTATATTAATGCAGGTGAACATGGACAAGTACCGTAGAATGGGGTAATTCAGGCCTCAAAATGTAATTAGGGTCACATGATTTTTTTTTTTTAACAAATTGGCACCAAGGTTATTTGACATTTTATTGTCTAAATTTTCACGTGTTTTTTGTTTATTTTTCACATTTTTCTTGCTTCTAGAATTACCCCATACTTGACCCAAATTACCCATTTATGGTAACATTTATTACATGTACTTTATAACAACTGTATATTTGATAGTAAGGTTTACAAGAGTTGTTCAAATCAAGACCAGTTCAAATCAGATTTGTCTCTTCACTCGCATTACTTTATGCACACCCAGTACTATTTACAAAATTTATAAACTATCTTTCATTCACGAAAGCATCTAACCTCTTAAAACTAAAGAGCTACTATTTACCACACCATATGGCAAATCATTCAAAAACCTACTATTCTATGAATAAAGTATTTTCATAGATCCAGTCCAAAAGACTGTTTTCTAATTTCTTATTATGTCCTTGAGTTTTGGGTCATTCCAGGACAAATCAGGCATTGCCTGAAACCACACCCACTTAAATTTTTCTTAAAACTGCTATACAGTGTTGTTTATGCTGAAAAACACAAAATTTTGAGTTTCAGAGCAATCAGAGTAATGGTTCAAAAGTTATGGGCCCCGCAATTTTTAAAAGTCTATAACTCAGTCCCTAATTAAGCAAGGAAAAAATTTAAAAACCATTTGAAAGCTCAAATCCTAAAGAATAATTGGCTCTATGTAATAAAATGCATTTAATCAAATAGTTAAAAAGTTATATCAGTTTGAATATTTTTTTTGGGGGGGCCCATCCCCTATGATACAGATATTCAAGATTTTTTTTCAGCATTTTGTACCTCAATTACTCTGTCATTGACTAAGTCATATAGAAGTGTGTATTTTTCCCCTTCATTAGAGGGTGGTGGAGGTTAAAAACACATTCTATTTGCTGGACTTTGAACTTACACCATTATGCCTGTTTTACTTATCAAGCTCTCTTATAAGATGTTTTCCTTGACTTACAAGTGGATTAAGTATAGCTATAAGATAAACTTATTAGTGTTTTCCTAAAACTCAATAATAATAATAATAATAATAATAATAATAATAATAATAATAACTGTCTCTCAACTTTGTCGATCTTCAAAGGCAAAAAAAAATACAAAGTTGAGAGACAGTTATTATTATTATTGAGTTTTAGGAAAACACTAGTAAGTTTATCTGATAAATGTACAGTATTACACCCATCTCCCTTTCGAGGTGAAATTTATGTTTTTCCTATGGTTTTTGATGTGCTTTGAACGAATCTGACCTTCAAAACCGTCGGAAATGACTCGTTTTTGAGATCCCCCCCCAGCTGGCAATGTGGGGGAAATCACAGAAAACGAGTCATTTCCGACGGTTTTGAAGGTCAGATTCGTTCAAAACATCAAAAACCATAGGAAAAACAAATTTCACCTTCAAAATTGACCTGACCTGACCTGACCTAACCTAACCTAACCTATCCTAAAAGAAAAACATGAATAATTATCTTTATAATCCAAGACAGAATAATCACAGTACCGTCTTTTCTCGTTTTAAGCATAACGTAACTTTTTCTACAACGCCACAATTTCTGGTCTTGACGATATGTGCACTCCATTTTACAATGTGGACACTTCACTACTGTCGGTAGAACACTGTGAGCACGCAGAAACTCAACACTTTTTTTCTAAATTTTCATAAAAAGCGACAATACAGCAGTAATAATCAAACGAACACATGTCACACGAAGCCATTCCGGTAGCAAACTAATTCAAATTTGAAATGGATGGAGCACTCTGATTGGGCAGACATATGATGGCAACACAAACGAACACACAAACGAAGGTACGAACACACAAACGAAGGTACAAACACACACTATACACACACCAAAAAACTTTTTATATCTCGAAAACCAAGCATTCGCGATGGAAATGCTATAGAAGGAAAGTGTCTTATAATTAAAAAATCTACTTAATAAACATATAATAATTGCTGGATGTTAGACGGGTATAATAGTAGAATAATACCACCATGTTTTATTGAACAAATTAAGACATTACTTGAATAAAAATAATTGCTATACAATACATTAAATCAAACGTTTTTGGTACCTAACCTAATTCTCAGTATCATGTATTTCAAAGATAGACAACTCTGGTGCCAGATTGAATATTAGGAGTTGACATTTCATGAAGAATGTTTTTGGCTTCTACCCACCCAACAAACATCATCTTTATTAGTTGGGAAATAGTACCTATTGTTTTTGTTGGAAATAGGAAGAGTTAGAAACTTTATTTTATAATCTTGGAATTCTTCTGAATAATCTAAAATGATTCCTAGATATTTTCTACCATCATAAATACATGCAACATACCGTACTTTCCCACAGGAAATTTTTGCTCATTTGATAAATCTGGATTCATGTCTGAGTCACCTTGTTCAGAGGTCATAACACTAACATTGTAGTCTGAAACTAAATAAGCTTTAATGTGACTCTGAGACATTGGCACAATTCTGTGAAAACCTAGTGTGCCATTCACTGTCACTGCCTTTTCAAACCTATTACTGAGTTGTTTTATTATGATTTATTTGTTCTTTTGTAATGAATTTAAATTTGATACTCAAAATTTTGTGTACAAAAGTTATAAAAACTCTGCGGAAACAAGATGTGTCTTGTTGTTGTTCTTTGCAAACTAGCTTTAGCTGCTGCTCTCTTCACACTTCCTCCAATGCCATCACAGGCATTTTTGCCATGACTAGTGGCAAAAAATTTCCACTCTGCCTTTATACCAAAATCTGTTTCATGATGGCATAAGTTGCTAAAATTAAAATGGTTTTTGTATTGTCCAGCACAACCATCAGAAAAATATTTCATTGTTTTCACATTAGGGAATCTCATTTTAATGTCTTGAACTAAAAATTGTTAAAGTATACACTGCTGCGGTGTTATTATCTAAACCAGTGGTTCCCAAACCGTGCGCCGCCGCACTGGTGTGCCACGAGATGTAATTAGGTACGCCACGAAAGAGCAAGATTATATTTCACAATGTGAAAAATACAAACCGAAATTCGTAATAAAGTATGTATAAATACCTCTTTTGAATAAATTTTCAAATTTATGTACAAAGTGCGGCAAAATATTTTTCCTTGTTCTAAAGTGCGCCGTGAGTAAAAAAAGTTTGGGAACCACTGATCTAAACTATCACTAATGATACAATAGCTAGTGTGGTTCAATTCACAATCTTTCATTTTATATACAACCATTGGGTGTAATGTAACTTGTTCATTTGTCCAATGGAAGCTCTGTGGTGCATCTTGAGTGATGAAAGAATAGTTCTCAGAAAAGTCTCCCAGTACTAAAACTTCATCTTCACTGAGATTTTGATTAGGGGTCTTCATGTAGAGGCTTTGACTCTTTGGTATATAATGATGATGAGTAAGAGAGTAAATTGATTCTGAAGTTTTTCAATGAAGTCCTCCACTGTAACAGTTACATTTGACAAAGTTGCCCTGTCAGTGCTGGTCCACTGGTCATATTCAATTGAATCCCTGTAAGTCAGTACATTTAATGTGTTCAAATAGTTATCTACACCAGCAACATCAGGACACTCTCTACACTGGTGTAACATACATTTAATGTTGTCCACATCACAGACACTTTTTTGAATCAATGAATGATAGGTAAAGTCCTTGTCATCAATTGCTGAAACCATTAATTTGGGGTTCTGGTGATAGGTACAAATACACACCATTTGGGTCTAAAGAGCTGCAAATGTTGAAACTTACACTTGAGTCAGTTTCTTTATACCTAAAATACAGTTCTTTCAAATTACTGAGTAAGAGATGCTTTTGTTTTTAAATTTTGTTTCCATCTTTGTCTCTGACATTAACACAGTCCTTTTTTCCTGGATACACCCCACTAAATTCTGGGTCCTCATAAAAAGCTGTCACATTAGAAATAGTTTCATCACTTATCTTTTTCCCTTTACTGTATTTAGGAACATTTGGCAATATTCCACGTTGTTGCTTCATGCTCCTGACTTTATCAATAAGATATCTACAAACCTCAAAGAACTCTTGAGTTTTTGAGATCATGTATGGGGATAGAGTAAGAATCTGCAACCTTCTTTGGTAGGAAGTTGTAGAGTTGAATGCTTCAGTGAGCTCCCTCATCATAGTTTTGTACCGTACCTATTAGATAAATAAAAGGTAGGGGATATCAGAATTTTCTTCAATTGAAATTATTAATTTAATGTACTCTAAGATCAGGACCTAAATAGAAAAAATATAAGAATATCTACCTTCCATGGATATTTTTTAGACATTGTTAAAATGGTGTGATTGTGTTCTGTATGTAAGAATGATATTGAAGAAAAGTTAGGCTATTGAAATTTAAAACATCTAAAATTATATACGTCAAGAGTCTTTAATTGTGACCATGAGTTGCTAATTTAGTTGAATTTGAGCAATCCTTACCTTTCCAATTCTTTTTCCATGCATAATCTCTTGGATGTAGATGCTCCCTCATCCACAGATGCTGAGAAAGACTGTTCAAAATTCTTTTTCAAAGTAGATACACACTTATTGTATTTGTCTGATGCTTTTTTAGATATCTTGTCTGTGTTTACCATCTGAAATTAGGCATCATCCAAAATTTAGAATTACAGTGGACCCCCGATTTAAGTACGCATCAATTTGAGTACGCTCGTCCATAGGCTCCTATTGACTCGACTTGAGTAGAAAACTCGATTTGAGTATGCCAGCCAGCGACGCCAAACGTGTTTCAGTTTGTCTAGAGCGTTCGTTGCGGGAACATTCAGGGTCTAATGTTTTGAATAGTACAGGTGTTCTTAGGGATTTCTGTTAGAATTTCGTACATTTTGTTTTCTGACTTTGTACTTAGTGTTTATTTATGTTAGTTTCTGTTGATTACAGCATAAAATAGTGAAAATATAGCATAAATTTGGTGATTCGTACATGCAGTGACTTTGATACTGTATTTTATATTGTGGCATAGTGACATAGTGTACTGTTATAGTGATGGCTTCTAAACGTACATCTACATCAAAAGACTCATATATTGTACGGTACCTATGTATTTTGTATTCTATTCTGTCTATTTTTAATACAATTACTAAATTTTGTAGGCCAATTTCTGTAGAAAAAGTAGGGGTGGGGTGAAATTTTTGGGTTTTGGAACGACTTAATTAATTCCCATAGGTTATTAAGTTCAATTTGAGTACATTTCGAATTGAGTACGCCATGCTGGAACGGATTTACTCAAATCAGGGGTCCACTGTACTGTGTTACAACAAATTTTCATAATTTAATAACTAATCAGAATTCATTTATTGTACATAACTATTTTGTTTGCAATTCCTTAAATTGTTAAAAAATGTTATATTCACAAGTTTGATAAAGCTGCATTATTTTGATAACCTATGAAACAATGTATACGCAAAGATAAAGAGTTTAGATGATTTTTAAAAATCATATAAGGCATTTTCTGATAACTATACTTTTCAAAAATAAGTCCCCAAATTATAATTCAACACTACTTACGGAATTTTATTGGCAAAATCTCCATTTCTTCAAGAATGTTCTTAGTTTGTTCTCTACAGATTTCAATATCACTGATCTCATCAGGATTGTTAGTTTGCAAATGTGTACTTCCAGGACTGCTTTGAAATAAAGAGGTACTTGTAGATGACTCAGTTTCAAAAACATCATTAACCCTTTCAAGATGAATGGTACAAATTGGTACCATTTTAAATACACACATTCATACTTAACCCTACAAAACACGCCAGCCTTAAAGGGTTAAATAATTTATCAGGTTCTTCAAGTTCATTTAATCTTACAGAACAGTTTCTACAAACTTTCCAATTAAGAAGTGCAGGATTTTTTCTATTACATTTAATGGTAAATTTCTTAAACCCTTTAAAGATTCTTTTCTTGTGTCTCTTAAAGGGGTCACAACACTGTTTATGATAATTTAAATGGTAAGACATGTTTAAAATTTATATATTAGCTTCAGTTCCTGTAATAAGTAGAAAGAATATTAAATGTTAATGATTTAATGATAACAGGCAAACACAAGCATAGCCAATATAGGCAAGGTACTAAAATCATATGGCAGGCAGATACCATATATGAGTAGTGTTTATCATGTGGTCACAAACAGCAAACTGAACCCTTAATAACCAAGGCTCCTGCTAACGGAAGGAGCCCTCAGACAATCTCATTTTGCTGTGACAAATTGTAGCATGACTACACAAGCATGATACACTCAATCTTACAAATATGCAGTTCAAATCCTCTCTTATTTTGTGTGTGTGTGTGTGTGTGTGTGTGTGTGTGTGTGTGTGTGTGTGTGAGAGAGTTACAAGGAGTTACAAGGAAAAGAAGTACCTCAAAAGGCCTTGCAGCCCATACTGAGGATGTACCAATAGCAACGGGTGCCAGGGAAAATTTTGTAAAAGTTTATTTTTCTTTCAACTATCCTAGCAGTAGTAGAAAACTAGATAGAAAAGTAGAAGGCTCTCTCCCCACCCTCCGCTCCCTCCCTGCCAGAGGCAGGTACAGAAAAAGGTTGAAGAAAATACCTTGACCCTGGAAAAGTAGCCAAGGAAATTTTACAGGAAAGTGGAGAATATATAAATAGCTCTATATTTAGCTTGCTCACAGAGACACCATGCAAGCGATCTCCTGCAGAGTTTTCTTATGTTTTAGTCTTGAACTATGAGAGTATTCAGTACTTTGTCTAGCCTATTTTTAAACACATTTACACTTTGACTGGAAACAACCTCTGAGGGAAGTTGGTTCCAGATATTAACTATTTTATAGGAAAAGAAATTTCCGCAGACTGAGGTCCTAAATGTCTTTACACACTCAAATAGTGTGCAAGATTTTGTCTACCATTTTCTTGAACTGATCCACAGAGGAACTGTTCACAACTTCTGGAGGTAACCTGTTCCACGTGTCACAGATCTTATAAGTAAAGTAATTCCCACACACACTAGTCCTAAACTGTTTCAAATCCAACTTCCACCCATTGTTGCAATGGGTGGAATGCTGCAAGTGATGACGTAATGTTGCAAAAGGGGTGGGGGTTGTTGCAAAAAAAATACCCCAAAGGGCCCTTTGTTGCCAACCGGGGTTGCAAGGGGCATGCAACTTGGGGGCCTCCCCCAAGCTATTCCCCCCAAAGGGCCGTCTTGGTCGTTACATTGTGCGATGTAACGACCGAGACGGAAAATTATGTAACGACTGAGACGTACCTTTACAAGAGAAGTATAGGAGCTGGACTTAATTTTTTGTAATGGACACGTACCCCATAGGAAACTTGCTTTGCGATTAAGACAAATTTTTTTTTCACTTCAAATAACTAAAGCTATATAAAAAATTTGGAAAAAACATCTCGGTCATTACATACAAATGTGCCTTATATAGATATAGGCTCAGTTTTTATTGATTCGGTTAATGAGTTATTTTATGTGGAAATCTTTAAGGAAGACCTACTTTATGACATAAATAAGAAATGCCTATTATCCCTCAACTATTTTGGCCATGCGAGCTTTCAAAATTGAGGGAAAATATCACAATGATTATTTAGACAATAGTGCATTGTGTATGAACCTCAGTAACTTTTTTTCTAGATGCGATAGAGTTAAAAACTCTTCAGATTTGGAAACTAGAGACTCTTACCTATCTAATGATGTATCACATGATACATTTTGATGAATTTTGAATTTTTGACCTCAGGTTGACACTTTCATGGAATCACCCTTAGGCTAAGTTAGGTTAGGCTAAGTTAGGGGTAATTTTTTACTATCAGTCCAGTCTCTGGAAACTGAAAATAAAGTTTACCATAAGACTCTTTATATTTTTTTAAACAACTTTTATTAAGTACAATATGAAGGCAAATGCCAATTAAAGCTATAAAATTAATGTTAAGAAATTATTTTTTTGAGCGATAAAATCGCGGATCATGTTTTGTGAGTGATAAAATGACTGATCCCACAAAGGTTAGGAAGGTACCGCTAACAAAATTGGGTGGTTTGACCTGAACTCATAACATTTTAGTGTCACGGTGGCGTCGGTTTGCGATGGTTGTAATTATTCACTGTGTTTAACTTCATGCAAATTTTTTGATGATGAAGAGGCTGAATTTAATTTTTATATAGAACACGGTGTATTGCTAAAAGAATTTATATGCCCTAAGAAAAACAAGGAAGGTATTGTTTGTGGTAATAAGTATACAGGTAAGAGTAGTACCTAAAATTAGGTTAGGTTAGGTTAGTATAGTTTTACGGTATATATAATATATACAGTGAATATATAGTATTCGTTTTACTACATATATATAAATGTATATATATATACCTTTTAGGTCACTCATGTTGGCTGTTTCTACAATTTCCATAATTTATATATCAATGGATTCGTTTTTACATCGTGAATGCGCCCTAGATAGTCTCTACTGAAGAAATTACCCGCATTTTAGGGTATTTTTTCACACTTATACCCCAAAACAAACTTCTTGTCCTAACTTAGTTTTGGGCCAGTTCCCTCACTTGAGACTATCCAAATCGCATTCCTGATGTAATAACGAATCCATTGATGTATAAATTATAAGAATTGAAGAGACCGGAGTGATAGTAAAAAATTACCAAGTTAGGTTAGGCTAAGTTAGGTTAGGCTAAGTTAGGTTAGGCTAAGTTAGGTTAGGCTAAGTTAGGTTAGGCTAAGTTAGGTTAGGCTAAGTTAGGTTAGGCTAAGTTAGGTTAGGCTAAGTTAGGTTAGGCTAAGTTAGGTTAGGCTAAGTTAGGTTAGGCTAAGTTAGGTTAGGCTAAGTTAGGTTAGGCTAAGTTAGGTTAGGCTAAGTTAGGTTAGGCTAAGTTAGGTTAGGCTAAGTTAGGTTAGGCTAAGTTAGGTTAGGCTAAGTTAGGTTAGGCTAAGTTAGGTTAGGCTAAGTTAGGTTAGGCTAAGTTAGGTTAGGCTAAGTTAGGTTAGGCTAAGTTAGGTTAGGCTAAGTTAGGTTAGGCTAAGTTAGGTTAGGCTAAGTTAGGTTAGGACGAATGCAAACTTTTCTGGTCGATTTTGAGGTGTTTTGCACGAATCTGCCATCCATTTCCTGTGCAAATGCGTAGTTTTCGAGATGACGATATCTCGAAAACTACGCATTTGCACAGGAAACAGATGGCAGATTCGTGCAGAGCACCTCCAAATTGACCAGAAACGTTTGCTCTCATTATAAAGAGAGACTGGGTCAAAAAACGAATAATTACCCAATTCACTATTCAGCCCTAACTGGGGAGTAACTAGATCAAATTTAAACCAAATCTAACCTACTTCACGTGATTTAGCCTAATTCGGTTTTGCTCTAGCATGTCGGTCATTGGCCATATAAGCCCCTACGAAGACTCTGGGGAGGACTTCGAAGCTTATACCACTAGGGTGAGGTTGTTTTTCGAGGCAAATTCCATTCCTGATGCTAAGAAAGTACCTACCTTTTTAACTATAATAGGCCCTAAAACGTTTGGTTTAGTTATGGACCTAGTTTCTCCTAAAGCACCAGAAACCTGCACCTATAATGAATTGGTACAGGCCCTAACCGATCACTACAAACCCCTAGTTCCCATATATGAACGTTTCAAATTTTATTCAAGGCATCAGACGGGAAATGAAAGCATTGCAGAGTTTGTTGCAGGAATAAAAAGCCATAGCCATACGTGTAAATTTGGGGACAAATTAGATGAAATGCTAAAAGATAGGTTTGTAATGGGTCTCAAAGAGGAGTCTACCCAGAGAGCCCTATTAGCCATACAGGACCTAACTTTTAGTCAGGCTGTAGAAATAGCTACAGCTAGAGAAGCAGCTGCTAAAGATGTTAGAGCTTTTGGAAATCACAGTAGTAAAGCCCAACACGTAAATAGCTTTAAATCTTCTAGGCCTGGCAGACCTAATGAGCCTACTAGACAGACAAATAAAAGGTATGAGGCGAATACGACTAAGCCTTCCAAGCCATGTACACTCAGGTAGGGTGGATCGATTTTACATTTTTTTCGATTTCCATATTCTAATAGAGACAAAAACTTGCGCATGCATGAGAAAATAGCCTCTGCAAAATCTTAGCTTAATAGGTAATCATCTTCTGCCCCCGGCAGAGCGATGAAAATCATATTTTAGTAGTCAAAAACGTATTTTTAAACCCTAGCCTAGTCATAAAATTTTGCGTGTGTGTTATTTCATGCCTAAGCAACGATATAAATGCTATGGGAAATATATAAATGCATTACTCTAGGCTAGGGTTTAAAAATACGTTTTTGACTACTAAAATATGATTTTCATCGCTCTGCCGGGGGCAGAAGATGATTACCTATTAAGCTAAGATTTTGCAGAGGCTATTTTCTCATGCATGCGCAAGTTTTTGTCTCTATTAGAATATGGAAATCGAAAAAAATGTAAAATCGATCCACCCTAAATTGTACAGGGTGTGGAAAACACCATTGGAAGAAGGATTGCCCTTTTAAAGAAGCAGTTTGCCGAAACTGTAGTAAAATAGGCCACATAGCTAAAGTGTGTTTTTCAAAGAAAACGAAGGGTGAAAATTCTAATTTTAACATTTCTAGTGTAAATCCTAAAAAGGGAAATACTTCGAACATTGGAGTGGAGTACCTATTTTATGAGCAGCAAAGTGGGAAAAATACATTCCCATATATTGTAGAGGTAGGCCTAAATGGAATGACAGTTCCTCTAGAATTAGATACAGGTGCTGCCCGAACGGTCATGTCCAAGATAGTTTTTGATAAGATTTTCAAAAACACACCTAAACTACATGCATCTAAAACGATTTTGAAGAAATATGGGGACATACAAATACCTATTTGTGGAGAAGCATCCATCACAGTTACACTCAACCAGAAAACTTTGTCTCATTGAAACGGGGGCGCGAGCCCGCGCGATGCCGGTAAGTGTATCTGTGTAAAGATGCGTTTGCGTTACTCACCTACCGGATACTCTGTTAGTGGGGTCACGGCAGCTGCGGCTGGTTGCGGAGATGGGAGATTTAGCTGCCAGTGAGAACCACCCAGAGGGCCTTAATAAAAATCCTTTGACTTCAGCACCACCTGCACTGCTAAGAATGAGAGAAATGAGGTGAGCAAGTTACCAATTTTAGTGTGGTTGAGATTATGTCAGATAGGCAGCTCCTACCAATCTGAAACTGGGTTCTCACCTTTAAGATCTCTGGGGCATAGCCAGTCTGCCTCTTTTAACGACTTACTCTTCGGCTTATGGTGGGAGGATTTAAGAAAAGTAAAATGTCCTTTGCTTAATTTAATCAACGAAACAACAATAACACTTACAAGGTTAACTGCATCAGCAGGCAAGTTTTTACAGGTAACTAAAGAAAATATGAACAATTTTATTGATCATACACCAATGTGTATTGAGAACCAACTAAGCACTTGAAAAAAATTATTACTACAAAACAAAAGAAACAAACATCATTAGTCCCATACCACACACAAAAATGTCAACATAAAATAAAACCATTAAATTATTGGCCATCACCAGCCCATTACCACACAAAGGAGACAAGACTTACAAAAAAAATATATAACTTACATAACTAATGCAAAAAAACAAAGAATATTAGTTACTAGGGTAAGGTCAATGAGTGTTACCCAAATTGTATAAACCTGATAAGTCCCAGATGTGTCATTTTAAACTCCACTTCATCTCACAATCATTAAATGTATTCTTGGCTCAATCAGTACAAACAAAAGCAATGTTTATAACAAAAAAATTATGTGAACACTGGCTTCAGCATTTGTGCAGGCATTGGGGAAGAAAAAGCTTTGTCCAATTTCACTTCAATAAGCAAATGTCCCAGCCAAAAACAAATCCCTGATAAAGAGAAAAAAAACCAACAACATTTAGAGATTATCCCCCTAGCACTGTCATCAGTGGACTCAGGAATCCATGAGTGCAATGATGCCAGAAAAGGGAGCCAAACTGACAATGATAATTAATGTTCTAAAATTTTGGGATATATATTTGCATTAATATGTTGCTCATAAGGCAGTTAAAGGTACAATTTAGTTCACAGCCTGAGAAAGCTCAAAATCCATTGTGATGCATATTGATAACTGAAGTTAGGTTCTTCAACAAGGTCTTTATAAAGGAAATCAGGCATTCAAAAATGATTATGATATTTACATGATAATTTTAAGTGATCCAAATATGTGAGACATGGTTCTTATAGTTAATGGTTAAGCAATACAAAACGCCAATGGTAAAAACAAGACTGGATCACCTACCACACCATCAAGGAGAAGTGAGATGCTTTCCCGTCTCTTGATATGGGCATATGATTGCCTCAATGTTTTTTTAACATTCTCTATATTGAGAGAATTTCAAATCTGTTATAATCAATTAAAAAGAGAAGAAAAACATTTTTAGTAACTCTGAAGGCTTGGCTTTCTAAGAAAGCTCTGGCCCAATGGGGATTACTGAAACCTCCCAGGCCCTACTGAGGGGTTTGGGAGCTCTCAGGAATCCTTCCCAATAGTGGAGTTCCCACCAACTTGGGGTGTTAACCATACCATCTCACTCCTCTCCACTTGTTGTGGGGTGCACAACACAGTATTTTTATCTCTAAGAACATAAGTAGTGATGAGTGATAGTATGGGACTTTAATACACTTTACAAATTATATCTTACCTTAACCTAATCAGTAACCTTACTTTTAGTTTTCCTCTCAAGTGGGGAACTTTGTACCCTAGGCAATTCCTGAGATCTGCCCTGTGACCTTGTGAATGGTCGGTTCCCCATCTTCTTGAGGATACCTACTTGTGTAACAACTGGTAAAGGCAGGTTTTGAGATTCAGGTGAGAACCCTCTAAAATCAATTTTTGAAGGTGTCAATGATGTTTTCTTTACCCACTTTAATACACCAGAGAATTGTTCCAGAGTGAGGGACCCTCGTCGCCTTGCGTGAGTTGGCTGATCAGTTGGACTCAGTCCTCCTCCTATGTCACTAAGGTCCAACTCACTTGTCATTTCTGAAGATTCTGGAGATTGTGTTGCTGCAAAGTCTGTTTCAGGTTCCACAACAGCTAAATATGATTGATTATTGGTAGCAATAAATCGAAAAGGCATTAGGGGACTTTGTTTCACTGGCTCCAATTCAGAGGAAGGTAGTTCCTGCCCTGAATCAAAGGATGAGATTGCTACTAGGCATCCATTCTCTGTGTCTCCGTTAACTTTATCCTCCCCACTTGTCTTATCTTGTCTCAAAGAATTTCTGCTGGGAGGTGGCTGTTCATGAAATCTCTCTTCCAACTGATACAGGTTGTGGGAGTCTGATCTAGAGTCTGCTGAATTTTTCTCAGACGCTCCACAGGTAATGGGTTGAAGCGAAACCCTTAAAGAATGCTCATCATGGCTTGGTTCTTCAATTAGAGATGGACCCTTACTCATCTCTACAGGTGTAGGTTGTGGTAGGAATTCAACCTCATAATGGGCATCTCCCAAAAGCCTTTGGTAGTAGCGGTTCTGTGAAGATATGGTGGAGCCACATTCCACTTTTTCAGATGTTTGTGGTGAACTTATAATAGTGAGTTCCTGAGGGTTCATTGACTGAACTTGATAAGTAATTTCATTTGAGTTCACTTTAATTATACAATATGGTCCAGCATACCGAGGTTTGAATTTATTGATGCTCAGGTTGCCAGGATAGTGTATTTTCAGCCCAACCAGCTGGTTTAAGTGATAGGGTTCGAACCGTGGGTGGCCTTCATCCCGATATTGAAGCTGATGGTGGTCTATCCTAGGGCCCTGAGGGAAGATGTGAGCCTGGGATAAGAGACAGGCTGCTGGGGAAATACCAGTCTCCTGATGCTTGGTATTGTTGTAAATGGATACCACCCTGGGCAGATGGTCATCCCAGGTCTCAACCTGGTTCAAACTCATCCGCAAATATTGGGTTAGTGTCCTGTTTACTCGCTCAACAGCCCCATTGGATGTGGGGCAATAGGGAGAAGTCCTTACATGGAGTATATCCAGTTCAAGCAAGGTATCTTCAAATTCCTGGGCTGTGAACTCAGGCCCATTATCACTGAGTAGCTTTCCAGGCAGCCTGGGCAGAAATGGATATACTCGAGTTTTGAATGCTTGTGCTACAGTAGAGGCCCGTTTATTGGGTAGTGGGACCACGGACAACCACTTAGAGAAATGGTCAATCACCACCAATGCACAAACATTCCCCTTTTGAGAGATAGGGTAGGAGATAAGATCTGCTGCAATCAACTCAAAAGGATGTTGGGTTACAATCTTAAACACAGGTGGTGTGTGGAGAATATTGGTAATCTTTGCTCTCTGACACTCCACACAAGAAGTGAATATCTCAGTCACTATGCGATGCAGCTGTGGGTACCAAAAATGTTCCAATAATAGGGCAAGCAATTTATTTCGCCCTAAGTGAGCAAACTCCTTGTGAAAAATGACAGCCCAATCTATAGCAACACCTTTGGCAACAACACAACGCAAGTGGTGGTCTCTTCCCCTATGGTAAATGATGTCATCAATAACTACCAATTGCTGATAATCTCGTTTATATGGTTGTAGGTTTCCAGTATATTGCTTTGCTGGCCATTGTTGCTTAATCCCCTTTTTAAGGCGACATAGGTGAGGGTCAAGTTTTTGTAAGGTTATGACATCTTCCAGTGACAATGCCCCTCCTTCTTTTGGGAGTTGTTCTCCGTCTCTCAAAGGAATCACTGGACAGATGTCCACCACAACTGATGTCAGTTCCAATTGTGGTGTAAAGCAAAGCTGGGCACAAACCGTTAATCCGTTAATCGTTAATTAACGAAGTTAACTTTTTCGTTAACGATTTAACTTTTAAGTTAACTTTGAAAATCATTATCGGACTAATTAACTTCCGTTACATTTAACTTCCGTTAACTCAAGTCCGTTAACCCAAAAAATTCATAAATAAACGTTTAAAAGTTTCTATTATTTTCAGTGCTGAGCAAGTGCGCAATTAATCCGCCACTGTTAATAGTGATTAACGAATTTCCATTTCCGCAGTGCAAAATCAAGCGATATATTTGTTTCCGTCGCCACAATTTGTGTCTTACCAAATATGGTAGTTATTTATGGCATTGGTTTGAGCAAAACATGGTCGACTGTAAAATCAGGCGGAAAGATTTGCCATTTGAGTTGAATGTTTCAACTTCTTTCAAGAAATATCACGAGCATTTTAAGGCACTTTCAATAATATATATGTAACAATTACAACAAATAACTACATTCGTTTCATTTGCAGTCTGTCTCTTGCGCAACATGTTTGTGCTAGTGAATATTTAAAAATAATCGTTGTCAAGTAAGTCATGTATATTTATAATATGTCTGTGAGTACCTTATTAGTAATCTCCTTGATACATTTCAAGAACCATAAAACTGATCAGGTAAGATTTCAATTCTCATGTCACTTTGATGACAAATTAAGTCAATTGATGTCTTACAATGGGAGCGTTTTCACCTTAACCCTTTATGTCCTGGCGGTACTTCTAGGTACCACATCTTTAAAATCTCCATAATTATTTTTCTACCCGGTTGATCCTGCCGGTACTTTCAAGTCCCAATGTGAATTAGTTTCTTTATGAGATAATAGATGGAGAACGAGAAGAGGGAAAATTAAATTATATATATATTGTGTTTTTCATTTTTTTTATAATAAAAGTTAACGTTAACGGTTTATCGGTAACTTCCGTTACATGTTTAACGAATTAACGGATTAACGGTTAACGAAGTTAACTTTTTGGTTAACGGATTAGCGGTTAACGAAGTTAACTTTTTGGTTAACGGTGCCCACCACTGGTGTAAGGTTATCCGATGGTAGATTCCCCTCCCCACTAGCCTCTGTGTCAGGTGCAAGGTCCTCCTCCATGCTATCATCAAGCAGTGTAAATTCTTCAAAGGGGCTATCAGTTTCCCTATTCACATTTAGAATTTCAGGGGAAGGCTTATCATTTGATTGACCAGGTAGGTTTATAGGGTTTAACCAATTGTAATGGACCCCAGCGAGGCACTGCAGATAACACCGATCATGGTAGTTGTCAGAACCATACTTTAAGGGAGCTCGATCTCCATGATATACCCAAATCTCTACCTTATTCATATCACTATAAACTTGGATCAACCGTGGGGTTGGGATCTGACCAACATGTTTCATCAGATTCAGCTGACGGGTGATAGCTTTATCAGAAGAGATCCCATACTTATTTCGCCTGTTAATTAGTTCTGCTACTGTTGCTTCTCTGATTTCCCTATGATGATCCATTGTGCCACTACTCCACAAGGATAGACAATAAAAGAGGGAATCTCCTCCCCCTGGGACTTCAGTCTTTATGAATCCTTTTGGAGTGGCATTTGATCGGTTGTCATATTGATCCAATGATTCTTGACAATTGTCAATTGGAGACCTGGATAGTGCATCTGCGATACAATTCTGTTTCCCAGGTATGTACACTAGCTCATATTCAATGCTACTCAGCTCTTCCAGTGTGCGAGCAACTCTGTTATTTACTAATGGCATATTGTAAAGGAAGGTTAAAGGTTGATGATCAGTAAAAATTTTAACTTTAATTCCATAAAGGAAGGGTTTTAGGGTCCTCACAGCCCATCGAATAGCAGCTAATTCTCGTTCAGTGGTTGAGTACTTTTGTTCAGCCCTATTGAATGTGGTTGAAACAAAGGCTATGGGCCTATTCTTTCCTTCCTGCTCTTGGGACAAGCAAGCCCCAGCTCCAATGTTAGAAGCATCTACATGGAGCTGTAGGGGTTTAGCTTCCTTTGACCTATCAGGGTATGTCAACAAGATCGGACTAACTAAGGCCTCCTTTAGTTTATCAAACGCAGTCTGGCAACTCGCTGTCCAAGTCAGCGTCTTGCGGCCTGTAAGTTCACTAAGAGGCTTTGCTATCTCTGAGCAATTTTGGATGTGTCGGCGATAGAAATTAACCATCCCTAAGAATTGGCGGAGTCTTCTGATGGTGTTTGGGATTGGAAACTTGGCAATACCTTCTAGGTTCTTTACCAGTGGGACCATCCCCTTGGATGACACCTGATGTCCCAGGAATGTCACTTCCTCTCGGCAAAGCTCAGTCTTTGAGGGTTTGATCTTAAAACCATTAGATTCCAAGGCATGCAAGACCTTTCCCAGAATTTCAAGATGTTCAGGGAAGGTGCGGCTTACTACCATTATATCATCAAGGTAGACCATGCATTGAGTCCATGGGATCCCAGATAATGCCATCATCATGGCTCGTTGAAAGGTAGCTGGACCATTTTTCACCCCAAACGGCATTCTGAGAAATTCCCAATGGGAAAGAGGGGTGGAGAATGCAGTTTTCTCAACACTGGATTCCTCCATCTCAACCTGATAATACCCTTTGACTAAATCAATGGTAGAAAAGTATTGCATTCCATGCAAATTGAAGAGAGTGTCAATCAAATTAGGTAATGGAAAGCAATCTCGTTTTGTTATTTTGTTGAGCTCTCGATAATCAATGCATAACCGTATTGACCCATCACTTTTCTTAATTGGCACGACAGGTGCAGAGTATGGGGAGAAACTTCGTCTGATGATACCATCTTCCTCCAGCTGTTGGCAGTGCTCTTCAATGTCCTGCAGTACAGGTCCTTGGACTCGCCTTACTGGGATATGGACTGGAAGCCTGTGTTCTGTTTCAATCTGATGCTTGATAATGGTTGTGTGGCCAACATCCCCATCACCATGACTAATAGCTCCTTGGTGGCACAGCAACAACTGGACTAACTGGTCCTTTTGTTCTGCTGAGAGAGATGTATTTGTCAACTCAAAAGCATCAACCATCATTTGTGAAGTCCAGTCCTCCTGATTTTTAGAAGTTTTTGAACTGTCAGTGAAGTCCACCAGATGTACTAGTGAGTCCTTACCCTGCAATTTCATAGCCTTCCCAATTAAGTTTCCTCTGGAGATCTTCTGTGAGAAGTCTCCAAGGTTAAACCGCAACCAAAAAGTTGTCTTCTGTGACATTCATTAATCCAGGTTGTATAATCAAATCTTTTACCGAGGAGTTACTTTCCAAATAAGTTAACTCATGATCAGGGTTGTATCCTTGGAGGCGGAAACATGCCTCTATCATTTGACAGGTGCGGCAACTTCAACATCTTCCACACTTTCACATTCAAGGCTGGTTGGAAGTGGCTGTTGAGCATCTTGGGCAACTGTGATAAGTTGGCTTCCCTTCCGAGTGAGGAGTTCTCGTTTAGCCAAGTCGGAAGCAAACTATCAGTCTGTAACATGTTTACCCCACAGATCAGATCAAAGTCTGAGACATGGTCTCTCACAACCACAAACTCAATTGGTTGTGTTTCAAAATTGGGAAACATGAGTGTGACTGTACAACCACCCAGAACTGGTACAATGTGTTTACCTATACCCCTAATCCCCTTGAGAGGTACTTCCTTTAGTGGGAATTTATCAGAGGGAAGTTGATGGTAACATGAAGCTGACATCAAACTGACTGCAGCACCTGTATCCACAAGAGCTGACAATGGGCCTGTGTGGGGAGAGCTTTTTATTCTTGGCCGGATGACTAAGGCATTGCTTGATTGCTGCTCTTGTCTCAGGTCCAGAACTTCAGCCAATTCATCTTCAGTGTTCACTGGCTGCTCTTCATCCCTCTAGGGTTCCAACTTGTTCAACATCTTCCACTGTCTCATCTTCAGTCTCACTCTGGGGGGCCTCAAGGTAGTTGTGTGCAATCTGACTTGCTAATGGATATTGCCTGATGGTGTTGCTTCCTGGGAAGCAATGATGCCTCCAAAAGACCGTTCATTGCTAGCATGCTGGGGTAGCTCTGGCATGCGGCCTTCCATGACAGAGCTATCTAGTTTCCCAATTCTGGTGCTAGTTCTTGTGGTGGTGGGACCAACCCTTGGTCACTCATACAATCTTGACCCAAATGTGGTCCTCCACAACTTGGGCATTGTGGCCTCTCCATTAAATAGTTCTTCTGAGTAGGACACTGTGCAGGGCTATGTCCATGTTGCTTACAACGTATGCAAATGTTCCTGGCAGTATAGCAATCTTGATGGAGATGACCCCGCTTTCCACACCAATGACATAAAGGACGCGAGGGACATTGACCCTTTGTATGCCCTGACTGCTGACAATGGGTACATGTCCTGTGGCCTCTTGGTGCTGCTGCAACTTGCTGAAAGTTATTGGCTGGTGGGTGAGACTGACCCCTAGGGAAGTTTGCTGCAGTTCTCACTTTTCTTCCATTGGGCCCCCTTAGCCTTCCTTGACTGTTTGTTGCAGTAGACTGAGGGGCTGGCAACCATGGGTAGTTCTTGCTTTAATACAACTGGTGGTGAACTCAGATATGGTGTGTGTGTTGACTGGTGTGGGATTTGTTCAATATAGTTAGGTGGCCAATTCCATGAAGAAGGTGGATAAGCACACTGATTCAATGGGGGTGCTGCTTGAGCTGTAGGAAGGGCTGGTGCTAGATGTGCCACATTGGCCATTTCAGATTGGGGCTTCACAGAGGATTGGGATGTCTGCCACTGACCCACTGGTGGGGGTTTCTTGGGTGCCTCTAGTGGTGGTTCCAGCTTGACCTGCCAAGGGGGACTCTGTGGAATTTAAGTCTGCTAGTGCCACAAGCTTCTCCCACGAGATCTTCATTCCTAGTAAGGTCCTTTGAGTATGGATGATCCTGGTCAGCTCCTGCCTCAACTCCAAGGGCAACCCAGATATAAACCTATCTTTAACTATACGGAGTTGAGTGACATCCATACCAGGGAAGCACTGACAGGCTAGGGTTATTACTCTAAGGGCATAAGCAGAGACAGTCTCATGTGAGTGCTTGGTAGCCTCCATAAAGTCCTGACTCTGACTTTCTTCTTTCTTTCTTTGCTCTTTCTCATACCAGGATATTAAATGAGCCTTCAGTGTCCCATAATCACTAGTAGACTTCCGCATTACTCGATAAATTTCTAAGGCAGAGCCATCGAGGTAATTAGCTAAAAGGGATCCCATCCTTTCAAGGGAACCTGGATATTCTTGCTCAAAATATTTCTCAAAGGTTCTCACAAACTCATGAAAATCATGTCCTTCACTCAGGCAGTATTTTTCCGGTGGAAGAACCTTAGGTGTATGGCTATTAGCCAGTATTTGAGACATCATGGCCATGGTCTGAGCATTCTGCATAACCATTTGCTGAAGAATTGCCAATGATGGTTGGTCAATGCCCCCATCCTTAGGAGTTCCTGCCATAGGTGGTGACGGACATGCTGGTCTCTCAGGGGTTGTTCCTATTGGCTGTAAAGTAGCAGCTATTTCCCTACTGCCACCCCTGTCATGGTTATATGGGAAATTAGTGCCAGAAGTCAAGATGGGACTAGCTATTGTGCTTACAGTGACTGTTGATGAAGCCACAGCAGTGGTGATAGTGGTGGTAAATTGACTGGCAAGACCTGTTGTGTCACCCATTCTCTATTGTTTGCTCTTCTTGTGAATAATTCTGTTTCTCAACTGTTCTTGTGCAGTGTGGTGAGTGCTGGGAATACCGGCAAGAGAATAGGGGCTTCTAGTCAATGCTAATGCTCTCTATTGATGTTTCCCTTCAATCTTCCCGGGTCTGGGCACCAGTGAAACGGGGCGCGATGCCGGTAAGTGTATCTGTGTAAAGATGCGTTTGCGTTACTCACCTACCGGATACTCTGTTAGTGGGGTCACGGCAGCTGCGGCTGGTTGCGGAGATGGGAGATTTAGCTGCCAGTGAGAACCACCCAGAGGGCCTTAATAAAAATCCTTTGACTTCAGCACCACCTGCACTGCTAAGAATGAGAGAAATGAGGTGAGCAAGTTACCAATTTTAGTGTGGTTGAGATTATGTCAGATAGGCAGCTCCTACCAATCTGAAACTGGGTTCTCACCTTTAAGATCTCTGGGGCATAGCCAGTCTGCCTCTTTTAACGACTTACTCTTCGGCTTATGGTGGGAGGATTTAAGAAAAGTAAAATGTCCTTTGCTTAATTTAATCAACGAAACAACAATAACACTTACAAGGTTAACTGCATCAGCAGGCAAGTTTTTACAGGTAACTAAAGAAAATATGAACAATTTTATTGATCATACACCAATGTGTTTCAGAACCAACTAAGCACTTGAAAAAAATTATTACTACAAAACAAAAGAAACAAACATCATTAGTCCCATACCACACACAAAAATGTCAACATAAAATAAAACCATTAAATTATTGGCCATCACCAGCCCATTACCACACAAAGGAGACAAGACTTACAGAAAAAAAATAACTTACATAACTAATGCAAAAAAACAAAGAATATTAGTTACTAGGGTAAGGTCAATGAGTGTTACCCAAATTGTATAAACCTGATAAGTCCCAGATGTGTCATTTTAAACTCCACTTCATCTCACAATCATTAAATGTATTCTTGGCTCAATCAGTACAAACAAAAGCAATGTTTATAACAAAAAAATTATGTGAACACTGGCTTCAGCATTTGTGCAGGCATTGGGGAAGAAAAAGCTTTGTCCAAATTCACTTCAATAAGCAAATGTCCCAGCCAAAAACAAATCCCTGATAAAGAAAAAAAACCAACAACATTTAGAGATTATCCCCCTAGCACTGTCATCAGTGGACTCACAGGAATCCATGAGTGCAATGATGCCAGAAAAGGGAGCAAAACTGACAATGATAATTAATGTCTAAAATTTTGGGATATGTATTTGCATTAATATGTTGCTCATAAGGCAGTTAAAGGTACAATTTAGTTCACAGCCTGAGAAAGCTCAAAATCCATTGTGATGCATATTGATAACTGAAGTTAGGTTTTTCAACACGGTCTTTATAAAGGAAATCAGGCATTCAGAAATGATTATGATATTTACATGATAATTTTAAGTGATCCAAATATGTGAGACATGGTTCTTATAGCTAATGGTTAAGCAATACAAAACACCAATGGTAAAAACAAGACTGGATCACCTACCACACCATCAAGGAGAAGTGAGATGCTTTCCCGTCTCTTGATATGGGCATATGATTGCCTCAATGTTTTTTTAACATTCTCTATATTGAGAGAATTTCAAATCTGTTATAATCAATTAAAAAAAGAAGAAAAACATTTTTAGTAACTCTGAAGGCTTGGTTTTCTAAGAAAGCTCTGGCCCAATGGGGATTACTGAAACCTCCCAGGCCCTACTGAGGGGTTTGGGAGCTCTCAGGAATCCTTCCCAATAGTGGAGTTCCCACCAACTTGGGGTGTTAACCATACCATCTCACTATCCCTTAACCCTTTTAGTGTTGGATGAGCAAGGGCCTACTCTACTAGGCCGTGATTGGATTGATGCTTTGAAAATGATGATTGACAAAATCTTGCCATGGGGTCAGGCAGATGTGCATACACTCTCATATCCATCTGACATAGACTCATTGTTAAGGGAGTTTTCTTCTGTTTTTGGGCCTGAAGTAGGCAACCTAAAAGGCCATCAGGTCTGCATAGCAGTAGATCCTAATGTAACTCCGAAATTTTGTAGGGCTCGTTCAATTGCGCATGCACTGCGGGAGAAGGTAGATTTAGAAATTGACAGGCTGCTAAAAGATAAAATTATCGAACTAGTCACACACGCTGAGTGGGCTGACCCAGTAGTTCCTGTACTAAAACCTGACAAGTCCGTGCGGTTATGTGGGGATTACCGTTTAACAGCAAATAGAGCCGTCCTTCTAGATTGCTATCCTATACCCAAGCCTGATGAATTATTTAGCTTTCTTGCTGGGGGTAAATATTTCACAAAACTCGATATGTCCCAAGCCTATGCTCAACTAAGTTTAGATGAAAACTCTAAAGAATTAACTATCATAAATACGCACCGAGGCCTATATAAGTACAATAGGCTATGCTATGGAATAGCATCGGCTCCGGGTATTTTTCAGAGGACAATGGACCAAGTTCTAGGTCACATTCCAGGGGTACTTTGCTTTCTAGATGATGTCCTCATTTCAGGTTTGTCTAAAAAAGAACACCTAACTAGATTAACCATGGTTCTAAAAAGACTCCGGGATGCCGGACTTAAGCTAAAGAGAGAAAAGTGTTCATGGGTCACTAACGAGGTTTCATATTTAGGGTTCCGCATAGATGCCTCAGGCATTCATCCAACGATGGATAAACTAGAAGCAATAAAAAATGCACCACCTCCACAAAACATCACACAGTTACAAGCTTATTTAGGTCTCCTAAACTTTTATAAGAAATTTTTGCCTAATGCATCGACTTTCCTTGAACCCCTAAATAAGCTATTACGATCTGGGGAACAGTGGAGATGGGAGAAAACTCAAAAGGAAGCATTTGAGGCTTCCAAGGACGTACTACTAAAGTCCACGCTCCTAGTGCATTATGATCCTAAACTTCCTCTCGTAGTTTCAGCAGACAGCAGTTCTTATGGAATTGGGGCAGTGTTATCTCACCACACTGATGGTGTAGATAGGCCTATCTGTTTCGCTTCTAGAACACTAACTGAGACTGAAATACGATATGCACAAGTGGAACGTGAAGCATTAGCCTTAGTATTTGCAGTAAAAAAATTTCATTTCTATCTATGGGGCCATGAATTTAAACTAATTACTGACCATAAGCCTCTTTTAGGTTTATTTTCACCTAATAAAAATATTCCAGTTATGGCCTCAGGTAGGATTCAACGATGGGCACTGATTCTACAAGCCTATAAATTTGACTTAGTACATCGGTCAGGTAAACTTCTAGGTACGGCTGATGCGCTAAGTAGGTTGCCCTTAGAAAATCCAAATGATTGTGTACCTATACCTACAGAATGGGTTCACTTGGTGGAGTTTTTGGAATCCACTCCAGTATCTACGTACAAATAGAGCAGTGGACAAAATCAGACCCTATTCTGTCTAGGGTCATCCATTTCTGCTCAGTTGGTTGGCTTACTAAGGTTGAGAGTGAACAGAAACGGCCCTAGGGTTGCTGGCGCCCCGGGCAAGCTGAACTTCGGCGCCCTTACAAGTATAATTTTAAAATTTGTTCACAATGAGGAAAAACTACAAATGTAGGAATAAAGAGTTTATTACAATTAACGATATTCACTCAAAGTACAACTAAACATTCTCAAAATAGAACCATGTATGAAAATATGAGACAGTGTTGCCACTTTTGTCTGAGGTAAATCCACAAAAAAATGTAAAAATTCCACAAAGTGGCAACACTGATGAGATATCATAGGATGGCAGCGCTGCCAGGCGTATGTAATTTGTGCTCAACGCTCACCTACGCGGCCACATCAATCCATGTGACATGTCATCCCATGTCGGGCCAAACTGACCTTAGCTTTACTGGTAGTCTCTAATGCTATTGGCTAATATAATGTTATAATCCCTGAAAATTTTACTCCACATCAGGAAATTTTCACATTTGACTTTTATTTCATTTTATTTTATTTATTTATTTTTAGATATTTTGCCTTGTATTTGGAAGATCCCAAACACATGACGTGGCGCCCCTTAGCACGTGGCGCCCCGGGCAACTGCCCGAGTTGCCGGTACCTTGAGCCGGCCCTGAGAGTGAATTACAGCCTTTTTATCAGCGTCAGTCTGGCCTCTCGATTCAAAATGGCTGTCTCTTATGGGGCCACAGAGTGATTATTCCAAATGAAGGCAGGTCGAATTTAGTGAAGGAACTTCACGCTGAACACATGGGCGCAACAAAAATGAAAGAGCTGGCGAGAGCTTATTTCTGGTGGCCTGGTTTAGATGGAGAACTCGAATCATTGGTTCGTTCCTGTCAAAGCTGCCTAGAGAACAGAGATCTCCCAAGGAAAAGTCCACTTCATCCTTGGGAATGGCCTACTATACCGTGGCATAGGATCCATGTTGACTATGCAGGTCCTATAAATAATACTTATTTCCTAGTCATTGTGGATGCCTACTCTAAGTGGGTGGAAAATTTTCCAACCACTTCCACGACTTCGGGTGTTACCATTCGCTTACTCCGTTCGGTTTTCGCTCGATGGGGTTTACCCGTAGTCCTGGTTTCCGACAATGGTACTTGTTTTACCAGTGAGGAATTTCGTTCCTTCGTCCACCTAAATGGCATTAGACATGTCCGGTCTAGTGTTTTCCACCCGTCTACTAACGGTCTTGCGGAAAACATGGTCCGTACTTTCAAGTCGGCCTTGCGTCATTCTCGTGGGGAGGAAATGCAAGTGGTGTTGGATAAAAATTTGTTTAAATATCGATTAACACCTCACACCACGACGGGGGTGTCTCCCTCTAAACTTATGATTGGCCGGGGAATTCGTTCAGTTTTCGATTTGTTACGTCCAAACGAAACGTTACAACAACGAGTTTTACGCCATCAGGAAAAACAGAAGCTGTACCATGGCACTAAAAGAGGGAGAGTTATAGAAGCGCAACCTAATGATCCAGTTATGATTCGCAACTATGGGGCTGGACCAAAATGGGTTCCTGTAACTGTCCAGGAGAGAACGGGTCCTGTTTCCTTCAAGTGCCAACTAGAAGATGGTCGTTCTATTAAACGCCATCAGGACCAGATATGGGAACGTGAATTGCAGAAGGACCAGAGTCTTCCGGAAGAGAGAACTGATCCTCCGGAAAATGGTTCAACTCGCCCGCCTATACAGGTTGCACCTAATCCTACTACATCAACCCCGCTCCGCAGGTCGTCTAGGGTCCCTCATCCCCCTGACAGACTAGGCCCTAAACTTGTAGGGGAGGAGTGAGGTGACGTGTGTGTATATATATTAGGGTGATTCAAATATGGGGATAAAATTTTTTTTTTAATATTTTAATGTGTTCAACCCTTTAAATGGTTCATTTCAGCATAAAACCAACTATCCTAAAATATTTTAGCAAATTTTTAATTTTTAGGGGTTGCTACCAGCAATTAAAAATTGACAGAACGACTCAAATTGTCAAATTTTTCCACACCACCCAGGGGGTACAGTACAAGGCGCATTGCTTTTTTTTCATGTGGAAAGCTCCCCCGTAGGTCGTACCATAACCACAAGCATGCATAATTAAACTGCATGATATTTGAGACATTAGCTGTCCTCACTTCATCAATGTTTCTTTCTTTCTATCAGAGTAAACAGCCCTGTAGTTTTTCACTACTTGTAGCAAGAATTGTTTTTGATCTTCATCATGTGTTAGTATTTTATTATATTCATCCATTAATTTTACTCCTCTTTCCGCTATATCATTCACGACTTTCCACTGTTTGATAGATTTCTTAGCGGAGTTATACTCTTCATCATTATGCCATTCTTTAGCATCTTTGAGTAAAAATTTTGAACTAAATTCTGTTATTGTAAAGAATCTTTGAGTATTTGATGACAAAATCTTCTAATTTCTTCGTTGGAATAAGTGCAGGATCTAGAGAAGCCCGTTTTGCAGGAAGAGTTTCTGTTGTATTTTGCAAGGCCTTTACAATTTTGTTTTTCGTTTCAGTAGGCACTTCATCATCATAAAAGGCCAAGGCTACCAGTTCTTCTGATAGGTACCAGAGGTGACCTAACAGTTTTTTAATAGCAACAAATGCAATTGTGTCATTTATTTGTTTGTAGACTACAAGATTCTGTAATAATTCCAGAGCAAGACGAGGAGCGCAAGATGGCACAGGAGCTGTAAACCATGCCTTTACATATAACTGAGTAGCAAATAGACAGATGTCTTTTAGTCCTTTTTTGTCTTTTACTGAAATTTTGAACTGAGATTTGAACATAAAAATTTTTAATGAATATGTAATTTTGGCCATCCACCTAGCCCGATGAAGTCCCGCTGGATGTTTAAATTTGATTCCACCTTTTGGTTCACCTCCCCAAAAAATAATTGTTAACTGCACTAGTTCTAGGTAATCGTCTCTTGGTTGGAATGTATCTAGTTGATTTGTTGCAAATATAATTATGTCATCTTTGATGTCATGAATATTTTCATAGATATCTGGATCTGATAATGCTGTTTCGTAGTCCTCCTTATTAATGCTTGACCATTTTTCTCTGAACTTCTTAAAAAGGACTATATCTGGGCCAGAAGATGGTGATAAAGACTTTGAAACAACAGCTTCCAGCATAATTTCAAATATATGGTGTCGACATGCCAGCCACAATAAATCGTTGTCGAATTTTTGTTCTAGAAGAATAGCTGCACCATTTCTAGGACCAGTATTGGCTGCCGTTGTATTGAAACACATGCATTTTATTTGTTCGCAGATGTCCCATTCAAGCGATGTCTGATTGTTTGCATTAAAAAGAGACGCATTTCTGTCACTCAATTTTGCAACATCAAGACTTCCTAATAATTTATCATCAAACAATTTTCTACGTTTGCCAACCTTACTTTTCCATGTTGAAGGTTGTGCAGCACAGAAACCAGATTCATCACTTTTACTCTCTTCTGATTCTGATGATGTACTGGTGAGTATGACAGCCTCTTCATTCTTCTTTCTTTTGATCTCTTCTTCTGCTTTCCTCTTTTCATAACGTTGTTGCTTTTCTGCTGCTCTTTGCTCTTTGCTCTTTTTTAGCAACAGCCTTATCAATGGTACCCATTTTTCCATGACGTCCTTTCTCACGTTGCATTTTCAAGAATTTCTTATCATCTTCTATTTTTATAAGCTGCATAGCATTCTCATGAGCAATGTCAAATAAGTTTTCCAGTTTATCTTTCCATTTTTCTTCTTTATTATTTAAATTTTGTGATCTTTTCAATTTGTTTGCTTTGTTTTTCTTAAGCAGCTGTCATTCCTTCAGTATTCCTTGAATTTTATCTTCTACATGTATTCTTTGTTTTGCTGGTATTCCTGCTTTTTTCCAAACTGAGCAACTGGGTGATGGTGAGTTAGGCCTAGCTTCCATAATCGATTAATTGGTATCAAAATTACGAGTTCCAAGCAACAATTAAAAGCAAGCTAGTATATAAACCATTAATTAAAATTCTGAAATATAAAACAATTAAACATAAAATCATAAGTTGTAAAAACAAACAAATTGAAAAAGAGGGAAACTTTGACGCCTGGTAGCACATAGTAAATTTTATTTAAAATTCACCAAATTTGGCATACACTACTTTTTTGTCATAGGGAACAAAAATACAGGTTGAACAATTAAAAAAAAAAACTTTGATTTTTTTGAATCACCCTAATATATATGTATATAGTCTAAAAGTCACTAAAAGAGAAATATCACTAAATCTAAGCTGAATGGCAAGAGCAAGTCATAAACGAACCAACGCGGCTGTTCGTATTGTTTTGGGATAGCCTAGAGATGTTTTTTCCTATCTGACCTAATCGTTGGTGCTGAGTGTAATTAGGTGGTGTTTCTAAGGTGACAAATGGGGTAGGAAGTTGTCCGTACTTAAGTATAGTGAGGGGTAATGTCTATAGCTTCTAAATTGGTAATGTAAGAGAGAGTTAGGTAGGCTGTTTGTGGGACACAGGAATCTAACGGTAGGCTCCCAAAGGAATATCTAATTCAACGCACCGGTAAGTGCTTTTGATTGTTTGCTAGAACCTAAGTAACCTAACTGGGGTGTCTACCCAACGCTATCACACAGCGAAAACAAGTTCAGGGCGCGTAACCGTTGTTTGTAGCCCATATGCCTAACGGAAGGGATTAACTTTGTGGCCCTCGCCTGCACTCGCTCCAGCCTCTCAATATCTTTCCTGAGGGTGGGCGACCAGAACTGCGCAGCATACTCCAGGTGCGGCCGAACCAGGGAATTGTACAGAGAGAGCACAATCTCCTTGTTCCGAAACTGAAATTACCTCCTGATATAACCCAACAGCTTCTGGGCTTTCTTTTCCACCTCTACGCACTGTTTGGTAAACTTAAGGTCGCTGCTAATTAGCACACCCAAGTCCTTTTCCAAATCAGTCGCCTCGATATTACTCCCCAACATCGAGTAGTCCGACTTGGGATTGGCGTAGCCAATGTGCAACACTTTGCATTTACCCAAGTTAAACGGCATTTGCCATTTTTCGGACCACTCTCCTATCCTACCTAGGTCCGCACGCAGTTGCTCGATCGCTTCGGGCGCCCGTCCCAACATTGGCCCCAAGCTTGTTGTCATCAGCGAATTTGGCGATCCGACTGACGATGCCACCGTCGATATCATTTATGTAAATGATAAACAACAGTGGCCCCAAAACGGAACCCTGAGGAACCCCACTAGTGACCGAGGCCCAACCCGAACTAACCCCTTTAATTAAAACCCTCTGCCGCCTATTCTTCAGCCAGTTTTCAATCCACCTACCTACTTCCCAACGATACACAGCGCGCGGACTTTCGCCATTAGCCGGCGGTAAAGTACCTTATCAAAGGCTTTCTGAAAGTCGAGATAAAGTATATCAATCGCCCTATTCTTATCGTACTCACCCAACATGACGTGGAAAAACTCGAGCAAGTTGGTGAGACACGACCTATGCCGTCTAAACCCATGTTGGGAGTCCCCAAGCAGCTTGTAGGAATCCAAATGGTCAACGATCCTATCGGCTATTATCTCCTCTAATAATTTACCTACAAGTTACAACTGAGGTGAGACTAATGGGACGATAGTTCCCTGGACTTTCGTGATCCCCTTTCTTAGAGAGAGAGAGAGAGAGAGAGAGAGAGAGAGAGAGAGAGAGAGAGAGAGAGAGAGAGAGAGAGAGAGAGAGAACTATTATATAGTTAGTATAGCCCAATTCCTGAACTTTGGCTAATATGTCATCTTTTCGCTAGCAAGTACCTTATAATAAAGGGCAAAAAAAATACACAACTTAAAGGTAAAAATATATAATGTCATTCACTATGTCATATAGAAGAGTAATTGAGGTACAAAATTACAAAAAAAAAATCTTTAATATCTGTATCATAAGGGGATGGCCCACTCCCTCCGAAAAATATTCAAACTGATATAACTTTCTAACTATTTGAATAAATGCATTTTATTACTTAGAATCAATTATTCTTTACGAGTTGAGCTTTCAAATTGTTTGTTGGTTTTTCCTCTATCAGTAGCAGGGATTTCTTTTTGGCTGGGACATTTGCTTATTGAATTGAATTTGGACAAAGCTTTTTCTCCCCCAATACCTGCACAAATGCTGAAGCCAGAGTTCACACACGTTTTTTTTGTTATAAACTTTTTTTTTTTTTTTTGCACTGATTGAGCCAAGAATATCTTCACTGATTGTGATATGCAGGATAGTGTGTTTGGAGTATAAAATGACATCTGGGACTTATCAGGTTTACAATTTTGGTGAACACTTATTGACCTTGGCCTAGTGACTAATATTCTTTGTTTTTGTTTATTAGTTATGCAAGTTCCTTTTATTCTACAAGTCTTGTCTCCTTTGTGTGGTAATGGACTGGTGATGACCAATAATTTAATGGTTTTATTTTATGTTGCCATTCTTGTGTGTAGTGTGGGACTAATGGTGTTTGGTTTCTTTTGGTTTGTGGTAATATTTTTTTGCCCAAGTGCTTAGTTGGTTCTGAATGCATATTGGTGTATGATCAATAAAATTATTCATATTTTCTTTAGTTACTTGTAAAAACTTACCTGCTGATGCAATTAACCTTGTACGTTGTTTTCTTTTTTTCCTGATTAAATGGGGCAAAGGAGGCTGTACTTTTCTTAAATCCTCCCACCATAAGCAGAGGAGCAAGTCTTTAAAAGAGGCAGACTGGCTATGCCCCAGAGATCTTAAGGATGAGAACCCAGTTTCAAATTAATAGGAGCCACCTATCTGACAAACTCAACCACACTAAAATTGGGAACTTGCTCACCCTGATTTCTCTCATTCTTAGCAGTGTAGGTGGTGCTGAAGTCAAAGGATTTACTTTTACTCAACCAGCAGCAGCTGCTGTGACCCTACTAACAGAGTATCCAGTAGGTGAGTAACTCAAATTTATTCATGCATTCTTACTGGCATTGCACCCCCATTTCAAGGTTTCCTGCCAATGCTTGAGCTTTATTTCATATAATAAGAATAATGTTAAAATTATGAAAATAAAAAAACTATAACAAAATGTAGTAATCCCTTGTTTCATGCAGTTTTGTTAAACGTGGTTTTGCATGTACGTGGGTAAGCCACACCATACCTAAAATGCTAAATTTGAACAGATAAATATTACGCGCCAGTTCCACATGTAGTACAATTACATACTGTGCAGCGCACTTAGTGAGTCAGCCGCCGCACAGTTGCTAGTGACAGACCATGGCTAGTTGCCCAGTTTGTTATACAGTATCTCCAGGATTATAACTTTGTTTTTCATTAAAAACACTTTACTTTTTTGATTAATATGGCTCCAAAACATCCAGCCAGTTCTTCTGCAGATAGTGAGGCAAAAAGATCAAGAAAAGTAATGACTTTAGTGCAAAAAGGGGAGTTGTTAGATAAATTAAAGTCAGGCATGTCAGCAACAGCCAGTGATGGGCATCGATACACGAAAATCCCTAAGGCGATACCGATACATCGATACTCGTAAATCGTCTAAAGCGATACCGATACATCGATACTTCATAGATGGTAAAGCGATATCGATACCGATACATGTATCGCAATACATTACTATAAGAATGAATAAATCTTACTAATATGTAAATAAATTTTTACTTTGTATATTGGGTGTAAAAAACGATCAATTCAGTTAAGAAAAAATGTATTTTATACCAAGTTAGCTCACAGAAAAACTTAAACTTTTAATGAGGAACATAAGAAATTGTAGGTGATCTGCCCTTTTAAGATGGTTGTGAATTGTGATATCAGTAATAACGAGTATTACCCTTAAGAAATACCAGTTGGCAAAACATCTTATCGAATAGTCTATTCCTCTTTGGAGAGTAAATGTGGCCCGCCAAACTGAAAAGCCGTTCCACGGGAACAGAGGATGGAAGTGGAGTATTGTACTTAGTGAAAACTCTCATAATTATTTTTGCCTCGAAACGCATTGGGCAGTCCAATCTTATATACTGTGTGTATATATATATATATATATATATATATATATATATAAAATTTTATATATATATATATATATATGCATATATAACTGCAATGACCGCGCAGTATATAAATGAATAGAAACGACATAAGTGTTAAGGAACGTTTCCGCACACGAGGAGGAGAGATAACGAATAATGAAAAATGAGGCGAACCGCCCGGGAATCGAACCCAGGGCCTTCCAATTGCCGGTTGGATGCTCTACCATTATGCTACGGACCCCACTCAATCACAAATCGAAATTCTCCCACATAGGGCAGAAACCAATGCCCTGAGAGGGCACCCTCGCAAATCGTGAATATGCGCATATAACTGCAATGACCGCGCAGTATATAAATGAATAGAAACGACATAAGTGTTAAGGAACGTTTCCGCACACGAGGAGGAGAGATAACGAATAATGAAAAATGAGGCGAACCGCCCGGGAATCGAACCCAGGGCCTTCCAATTGCCGGTTGGATGCTCTACCATTATGCTACGGACCCCACTCAATCACAAATCGAAATTCTCCCACATAGGGCAGAAACCAATGCCCTGAGAGGGCACCCTCGCAAATCGTGAATATGCGCATATTCACGATTTGCGAGGGTGCCCTCTCAGGGCATTGGTTTCTGCCCTATGTGGGAGAATTTCGATTTGTGATTGAGTGGGGTCCGTAGCATAATGGTAGAGCATCCAACCGGCAATTGGAAGGCCCTGGGTTCGATTCCCGGGCGGTTCGCCTCATTTTTCATTATTCGTTATCTCTCCTCCTCGTGTGCGGAAACGTTCCTTAACACTTGTGTCGTTTCTATTCATATATATATATATATATATATATATATATATATACAGTGATGGGCATCGATACACGAAAATCCCTAAGGCGATACCGATACATCGATACTCGTAAATTGTCTAAAGCGATACCGATACATCGATACTTTATAGATGGCTAAAGCGATATCGATACCGAGACAAAAGTATCGCTCGATACGTAACGCCGATACATGTATCGCGATACTGCCCATCTCTGGCAACAGCAATTGGTAGGTTGTTTGGGGTGAATGATTCAGTTAAATCACATGGTGGTGGTGGTGGTATTCTTTCTATATATATCTGTTATACAACTTGAAAGACTATGAGACTTACGGCCATTAAGAATCTACCATAATTGATAAATGGAATAATCTTCCCGCATCCATTGTGAACTCTGCCAGCATTAATGTTTAAAAACCATTTAGATAGGCACCACATGGTGGTGGTGGTATTCTCCCTATATATATCTGTTATATGACTTGAAAGACTACGAGACTTACCGCCATTAAGAATCTACCGTAATTGATAAATGGAATAATCTTCCCGCATCCGTCGTGAACTCTACCAGCATTAATATGTTTAAAAAACATTTAGGTAGGCATTTTAAAAATATTAACTTTGTTTAAAATAATAAAATAATTAGCAACAGGAGCTCTGGGGGTAATGGTCGAGGTTTTGCGTCTGTTGATGATTAATGCCAGCTTGTGATATGCCAGCAATAAAATTATATTAAAAAAAAATAGACTAACAAACTTAGATGTAGCTCATAGCATAAACTAACCCACTTTTTGTTAAACTCTTCAGACTTTTTTTTTTGTTCTTTTCTCATCCTCTCTTTACATGCATGTCTGTAGTTTGCATGGTATGACAGTGTTTGAGTTAAGACTGTGTTTGCATGGTTTGTAAGCATTCTTATTTCACTTCTTTTCATCCTTCAACCCTTTCCTATTCTCTTTGATTATTTTTCTGACTTGTCGGCAGTGGCCAGCGGATGATGATGGCGAGTCTTTCTCTCTTTTTCTGAATGAATGTTAACCCAAGAATGATAGGTTTTGCTACTTACTTAACCCCTTATTCTCTTCTTTTAACCCCTACTCTCTTCTTTCTCTCAAGCTAACATTAGAGTGGATCTTAGGGTCTTTGTTAGCCTTGGCTTCTGTAAATCTGTAGATCCCTCACCTATGGCAGTTTTGCATTTCGTGGGTTTGAGCCATTTGCAGTGATACAATGTACACCAGTTTTCCCTATTGTGGGGTCCAGTTTTACTCATTCGCAGATCAAAGGAGCCCCAACTGATATTTTGGATTTCAGTATCTTGAATCACAGTGCAGTGATTTATGAATGAATAAATTACTGTATACCCACATAAGGAAATTTCTACTATGTATTTTATTTGATTTCAGCCCATTGATACCACTAATTTTTCTTGTGATTTAACTTAATTAATGGAACACTGTCACAAACTCAACAGTGTAAGTTTAGAATTAACAATTTAATTCTTTATCTGCACTATCTGGGAGCTGCGCATCACCCACCTCACCTCACACATCCAACTATTTTTCGTTGGTACAATTTGTTACAAGTTGGGTCATTCCATGTCAAGTGGACCTGTGGTCCCCACCTCACCATGTCAGATTTTGTTCTAACTTTGCTCACAGATTCCTTTAAGCCTTAAAGGAAGTTCTGCAAAGTGTTAGTTCCATATCTCTTGTGGTTCTGTCACTAGGGCTCCAAGAGCATGGGCTACTTTGTCCATCACATTGAGCGCCGAATTATTTGTGCCATTTTTAGCTAGTCAGCATTCCACAGTAACAAATCCTTCTGCTCTGAAAATTTGCTCCTAGGGTCAAAATTTACTGTAATTTCAAAACTCACATTACTAGAGCTCTAGGAAGTATAGATTTTCCATAAAATATCCCCAAAGTAGACTTCAAATTACATTTTGATTCCTGGGAAGCCATTTTTAGAAAATTATAGCTCTGGATCTACTCGACTCTGTGAGCTTTTGTTAGAAACCAAGAAAGTACCGCCCATATGCTACAAAATGTTTCAATCCGGATCTTCCTACCTGTTCTAGTTGCTGAGTTATAAGGCATCAAAAATGGCTGAAATTAATTTGTGACAAAAACATCCCATCTTTAAAGCTCAAAATGATCATGTGAGACGGCTCGCACCATACTCTAACAAAAACCAATGAAAAGAGCATGTCCTGAAATACTAGGGCCTAGTTTTTTATTTTGGTGTCTTGCTTTTTTGTAGGTCTAGTAGAGCTTTGAAATTTTGTTCCGTGTGATGTTTCTAGCGTTATAATTGTTATTTCATTGGCACAGTGTTTTATTTTTCTTTTGTTCTTATTACCGATTATATAGTGCAGGACTAGGCGCTATGTGCTAGGCTATACATAATATTTTTATTTATGTTCAACAACAGGTAATACATGACTATTATTGTTTTCAGATCAAAACTGACAATGGCTGAATCATCAGATACTAGTAGTGTTCATGTGGAAGAACCAGTGGTGGGCACCGTTAACCAAAAAGTCAACTTCGTTAACCGCTAATCCGTTAACCAAAAAGTTAACTTCGTTAACCGTTAATCCGTTAATTCGTTAAACATGTAACGGAAGTTACCGATAAACCGTTAACGTTAACTTTTATTATAAAAAAAATGAAAAACACAATATATATATAATTTAATTTTCCCTCTTCTCGTTCTCCATTTTGCCCATGAGATGCATGTTGCCCGCCAGGATATAAAGGGTTAAGGTGAAAACGCTCCCATTGTAAGACATCAATTGACTTAATTTATGTCATATTTGTATGCCATCTTCCTTGATATCTTCTTTCCATGGTTTTGATGTCCTGGTGAAATCGTTCCCCTTGCTCCTCACTGACATCTCCGAGATTTTCGGGAAAACGGTCAAGATGCGAAAATAAGAAATGAACTTTCAGGCTCATGTTGCAGCCTAAGGCGCAAAACTTTTTAAGCATATTTTCCACCAGTCTTTCATAGTTTTGGCTTTTGTAGTTTCCCAAGAAGTTTTCAACAACATCTTTGAAACCAAGCCATGCTTCTTTTTCTTTATTGGTCATTGTGTTCAGGAAATGATCGTCTGTCAATAACTTTCTAATCTGAGGACCTTTATTTTCTCGTAGCTAATCTTTGGATATGTTATGTACTTGAAACACTCACCTTCTCTATTCAATGCTTTGACATACTGCTTCATCAAGCCTAACTTAATGTGCAAGGGTGGTAGGAGGATTTTATTTGGTTCAACTAGATGTTCATGTAAAATGTTCTTTGATCCTGGGGTAAGATTCTATCTAGGAGGCCAAGTTTTCCTCTTCCAATGCTGGTCACGTGCTCGACTATCCCATTCGCAGATGAAACATGGTATCTTAGTGTATCCTGATTGCTGCCCAAGTAACATGCAAAGGACTTTGAGATCCCCACACAATATCCATCTGTGATTTTGATACTGAATTTTTCCCAGAAGCGGTTTCATGTTATCATAGGTCTCTTTTAAATGAGTGGAATGGGCCACTGGGATTGATGCATATTTGTTACCGTTGTGCAGTAACGCTCCTTTTAGACTGGTTTTAGAGGAATCTATAAACAACCTCCAGTCACTGGTTTGGTATTCGATGCCTAGCTTGCACACTAATCCTGTGATGTCCTTGCAAAATACCAAGGGACCATCTTCTTCGAAAAAAGGCACGAAGTCTTTCTCACGATTTCTGTACCAAGCGAAGTATGTGTCGGATGCCAATAAATTGTTCTCCTGCAATCTTGACCCCAAAAGTTCTGCAGAGTCCTTAGGCAGATTCAAATCCCTGACTAAGTCATTTAGTTCGGCTTGGGTTAATGGTTTAGGATCTCAGTCAGCTGTTGGCTGTTCATAAACATCATCATTGTCTGGATTTGGAGCTGAATCAGAATCTGAATTGTATTGATCCAGACTCTCGGGTGGGGAATAGGAACTTCTGGACCATGGGGTACCGGCCTTATTGCAGATGGAAGACTTGGGTATTGAAGGCTCTCTTTATTCTTTGCATTATAACCTTTAACATTGCAAGTACAGAAGTAGCAGTCGTCGGTATGGTTTCTAGGCTCGCGCCATACTATAGGGATCCCAAATGGCAAACTTTTCTTTTTACCTTTGCTCCAATTCCTTAGTGCCGCAACACACGTAAGACAAACCTTGTGTGGAGCCCAACTTTTGTCTTGATCTCCCAATTTAATTCCAAAATAAGCATGATAAGCTCTCTTAATGAAGGTTGTTACATTTGTCCTTTGTTTTACAACAACATATCGACCACAAATATAACAAAATATGTCTGGACTATGGGTACATCCTCTAGAAGCCATTATTAAAATTTTAAAGACGTAATGTTAGAATTATCTATCTGAAAAATATGAAAAAACGAAATTAATTAAAGATAAAAAAGGTAAAAAATTACAAAACGCCCCAAAATTGTTTTGCTAATAACTTTAAAACTGTGGGTGATAGAAAAAAACTGGTAGCATTTTTTAATTCAGCGCAGCGAACCGCTTCAGAATCACAACTCAAAATAAAGAAATCGATTTTCATGCAGACCGGTGTTATCGATTTAAAACTAAAGATAGAATCTCTGGATCCAGAGGATCATGTCAAGTCATAATAGACTACTATCCACAAATATGTTACACTCTATATCTATTTATAACCGACATGCAAATATATCAGATCCAAAGAATCCAGTCAATTTCATTACGGTATCCATCGATACTAGTACCTTGCCAACCAAAAATAAGTCACGGTCCATATCGATTGCGGACCAAGTCAAAATTTACACCATATACATTACAATATATACTTAGGAGGAAAAGTGTAGGTGTGGCTGTAAAGACTGTACAGTAATGTAGAAATGTGTGTGCACCCATTTTGGGTCTCCCATTTCAAGGTGTTTGTGGGGCAAGTGAAGATCATGAGTTTTTCAATACCTCACAGTACTATGGGGGGCACCGCTCGGCAGAGGAATCTCTTTAAATGGGGTGTGTAAGGACAGAGAGTATCCCCTAACCCAAGATGCTGCCTCCCTATATCCCACAACACTTGTGTTGAGCTGTGGGATCTATCACCACAAAGCCTTAATTTTACTACCTTAAACTATACCCAATCTATCAACATATGCGTCTAATCGATTTTTAAACATGTTTATAGACGTGCTACTAATTACTTCTACCGGCAAACTATTCCAGCTATTTACTATTCTATGCGTAAAAAAGTTTTTGGCAACTGCTGTCTCGAACCTTCTACTTGTCAACTTACACCCGTTATTTCTAGTCCTATTATATTGAGATATTTCGAAAAAGCTATCTCTATCTACGTTATCGAACCCATTCATAATTTTGAAAACCTGGATTAGATCACCCCTTAGCCTCCTAGTCTCGAGTGTAGTCAATTTTAACTCCTTAAGCCTATCCTCGTACGACTTTGACCTAAGCGACGGAATCATCTTAGTTGCTCGTCTTTGAACTCTTTCGATTTTGTCTATATCTTTGCGCATATGCGGATTCCAAAATTGGATCGCGTACTCCAAATGGGGTCTAACTAATGATTTATAAAGAGGAACTATAATATCGCGCGATTTGTACTCAAAATTCGAGCTATAAAACCTAACACTTTGTTCGCCTTATTGACCGCTGCTGTACTTTGTTTCGCTACTTTTAAATCACCAGTGACTATAACTCCTAAATCTTTTTCCTGCTCTACGCTTGTTAACTCTTTCCCTGACATACTATACGCAAAATTACCGTTACGCGAACCTATATGCAAAATTTTGCACTTATCACGTTAAATCTCATTTGCCATGTGACTGACCAATCAACGATTTTATTCAGATCTTCCTGGATTTTACCTCTATCTTCGTCATTAATCGCCCTACCACCCAGCTTCGTGTCATCCGCAAACTTTGAAACTGTACTGACTAGGCCGACATCTAAATCGTTAATATATATAAGAAAAAGCAAGGGGCCCAATACAGAACCCTGAGGAACGCCACTCGCTACATTAGCCCAACACGACTCCGCTCCATCAACGACCACCCTCTGTTTCCTACCTCGCAACCACTCTTCTATCCAATTTATTACTACACCCCTGATTCCATGAGCCTTAGTTTTTTCAATGAGTCTTTTGTGCGGTACGGTGTCAAACGCTTTTTGAAAATCTAAATACACTACATCAACCGCCCGATGACTATCGTAAACGTCAACCACGCTTTGAAAAAATTCTAAAAGATTAGTTAAGCAAGATTTGTTTCGCCTAAAACCGTGCTGCGTATTTCTAACTAGTTATGCAATTCTAAGTGTTCGACTATACGATCCCTAATTATTGATTCCAGTAGCTTACCTACAACAGACGTTAAACTGATTGGCCTATAATTTCCCGCCGCACCTTTATCGCCTTTCTTAAAGATAGGTGTTACGTTTGCTAACTTGAAATTATCTGGTACGCACCCCTCAGAAATAGACGCATTAAAAATCTTTGTTAGCGGCACAACAATGCTATCTTTTAATTCTTTTAGTTGTATGGGATATATGGAATCCGGCCCCGGTGATTTACGCATTTTCATTTTATCAATATAGCGCATTACCTCCCTTTCACTAACCACAATATTATCCAAAATACTACCATTATCAAAAGGTATTATGTTTATGACCGTAAGAATATTCGTTACATCTTCTACACTAAAAACTGATGTAAAAAATTCGTTTAGCAAGGTAGCCAGTTCCTTGATTTCAGGAACTAGGTCTCCGTTAAAATTTTTCAATGGCCCCAAAACACTTTTCACTGGATTTCTATTGTTGACGTATTGAAAGAATCATTTGGGGTTTTCTTTGCCGTCACGAGCTATGGAGATTTCAAATTCGCGCTTGGACTTTTTTATTAAACATTTCGCTTCACGCCTTAGAGATATGTAGTTGTTTCGTAACCACAAATTGTCTTTATCGCACTTATGTAGCCTATAAGCCCTATCTCTACTCTTTATAATGTCTCCTACTCTAGAAGTAAAACACAACGGCTTGTTGTTTACTTTCGCACGCTTAATTTTGTACGGTACACATTCCTCATTTATAGTCCTAAATACTGTTTCAAACGATTCCCATATTAATTCTGCGTTGGAGATCCCCATTACCTTTTTCCCAATTGACGTGTGACAATTCATTTCGAAATTTACAAAAGTCTGCGTGCTGGAAGTTAGGAATTTTAGTCGAGTTAGCTGGTTTCGAGTGACAAACTCTACCATATTGTGATCGCTATTGCTTAACGGTTCTATTAATTGAAGATCAGTGATTAGCTTATCATCCGTAGTTATTACTAAATCTAAAATACTGTCCAACCTCGTAGATTCCCCAACCTTTTGAATAAGAAAGCTATCCTCGAGAAAATTAACTAAACGATTACCTTCCGCGTCTCCCTGCATTGTATCGTAATTCACGTTGGCGCAATTAAAGTCACCCATAACAAAGGCCTGCTCTTTTCCTATTATTCTCTTTAGTTCACGATATAACGCTTCGTCCGTATCAGCTGTTTGATTAGGGGGCCTATATATAACCGCAACAACAAGTTTGAAATCGTTCAATTTAAGTTCTGCCATAGTCGAATCTATCGGTTCTGGAATTGTGTGCTTTACTTCTATAACGTTCGCAATATTATCTTTCATATACAACATAACACCGCCTTCCTCGCTTATCTATTCTGTTTTTAACAAAAAGACTATAACCTCTAATTTGATACTCCCCTACAAAGTCACGTGTTTCAGTGCTAAGCCACGATTCATTTATCGCAATTAAATCATAGTCTTTACAAGCAATTAAAGAAAAAAATTCGTTTATTTTATTTCGTAGGCTACGAGCATTTAAGGATAGAACCTTCAAATTGTTTGTAATTGCGACACCTTCGCGAGCGCAGGGGAAATTTGTGGAATTACGCTGGGACCGTTCGAGTTACGGCAGCCTGAAAAGAAGAGACAGTATTATGAAATAGTCTTCCTAAACGCGCAGCTCCAACGTCATTAAGATGAAGTCCATCTCCGAGGAACAAGTCCCTCCTGCCGTAGAAACTGTTCCAAAAATTCGCAAAATGCACTCCTTCCTGTTGGCAAAGAGACTTTAGGTTATTGTTATATAGGTCGCCTTGCTGTAGAAATCGTTACGTTGGATAATTCGAGGAAGTATACCTGTTAAAACAATCTTATTAGTTTTTCCTTTAGTCGCTCTAGTAAGTCCCTGTACCTAGCCAGCAGTTCTTCCGATCTAGAATTTAAAACGTTATTAGTACCGACATGAATAACATACGTTGTGTCCTCGGAGGTACCGTCTGTAAAATGGTCAACACTATTAGTTATATCCTCCACCCTTGCACCAGGGTAGCAGTAACGGCGCCTACGACGAGGGTTTCTCCCACAGAATTCCTCGAGCTGCCCTCGAACAATGGAATCGCCAACGAGTCGTATTTCCGGTTCATCAGCATCTTCGAAACCTAAAACAGAAAACTTATTGTTTGTTATTACTGGTAGACAAGTCTTAGGTTTTCTCAATGGGGCTCCATTACGCACTCGAACGAAGGGTTGGGAACTAGGGAAAGAGAGGGCTATTAGTACTATTTATATTATTAGTAGAAACTGAGGCAGGAGGGGTCGTAACTGGAGTCTCAAGGGATTCTAATTTTGCCGTCAGGAGCATCACGCTTTCTTCAAGCCTCATCTGGCCTCCCTCTCACGTTCTAACTCGTTCCTCAGCACTTCCATGCTTGAGCACCACCTGCAAACTAACTGTTCATTATTATTAGCCATTGTAAACGCGTAAGCGGCAAATTTCCCTTCACAGCGACTGCAAGTACTTGACGGGGTGCCATGCTTTTTAATTAATTAAAAAAAAACAAAAACGAGCGTTTGGAAATTAATAAATTACAACGTAGGTCTACCGCGTGCTTATTGTGCCGTCACCTGCGCAAACCCGCAAAAATGTTCTTGAAACGCAGAAACAGGTTCTTGTAACACAAATTTATACTAAATGAATATATATTAAGCTACCGACGAAAGATCTGTAAAAGAAAAATTATAATAAACTTATCTGTCCGCTATTCGACCGACTTTTTTCTTTCCTTTTTTTTCCCACGGTGGGTGACCACACTCTACTTGATCCCCGAGGAAGGGAAAATGAACCTTATGAAACCTCGTTTTCTGATAGATTTGAAAAACAAACAAGGGAATTTCAACCTTATGAAACCTCGTTTAATAGATTCGGAAAAAAACAAGGCAAGCCACGTGCACTAGCCTTGGTTTAATCAAATAATATAGTAATGAATAAAGTCAATAAATGAAATATATTCGTTAATGAATGATTAGTAACACGAGGTAATTTAGTTAAGAATGCACCAAACACTATTTTTTTAAAAACACTTCAACGAAAACCACTTATTCAATTAGTAACACTGGACACTCGATAAAACACGTCTGTTCACAAGGAAAGACTGATCACTTCTGTTGTTGTTGTTTTTTTACATTAATTTTTATTAAACGAAAAACTAGTAAACACTAAATAACTTTCAAACAAACTCTACGAAGTTCATAAAAGTTTAAAATTTTGAAAAAATAGATTTAAGAATTTTCCGATTCAAATGGTTTTTACAAGTACAACAGTTTACTTTCAAGAATTTAATCAAGTAATGCATAACTAATTTTCATTGTTCATTTATAGCACCAATTACGTTTTCAGCATTTTCAGGGGAAGTGTCTGCTTCCTTCAAGTCCTCTTCTGGAATCTTTTTAAGAAGCGAAATTCTTTCCTCGATGTTATTTAATTTTGTACATAATTCTTTGTCCGACCCAGTTGGATAACGCGTGACTCTCAGTGTGGAGCTTAAGGGAAGCAAGGGTACAAGAGCATCCTTTTCACATTTTTTAACAATTCTTATAACTACAATCACTTTTTGCCGAGCATTTACACAAGCACTGCTGCTTATATGAAGAACGAGCTTATAAGTAGCATATACAGCTGCTTTAGATTTCATGACCATCATTCCGGCTTGTTCTTGAACTTTAGGCAATGTTGCCTCCGCTGCTTCAATTACACAATGTTGCACCAACTGCTGTCCGAGTGGCCAACCTTAAAGTTTTCATTAGTATCCCTTCTTTAGTTGGTTTAATCTGCAGTCTTTTATGAAAGTTAGACAACCCATGTGCCAATATTTATCATATCTTTCGCCGACAAACTTTGTGCATCAGTGATAATTTCTCCTTTGAGCTGCGCAGCCCGTTTGGCAATCTTAAGAATCCTTATTTTTATGTTGGAGGCAATGCAAGCCATTCGTTTGACAATTTCCTTTCCAGCCGCTTTAGTGGAGGACCGAGACTCTTCAGCAGGAAGGGCATAATCTATCATATGATCCAAGTTGTTCAGCATTCTGTTCGTTAAAGAGACCTCTTCACTGCACTTAGTTTTATACGATTTGAAGGGAAGATTTATCTGTGTGGTACTTTTGATAACCGGTAAAGCAGCTTCAATTTTGTTCAAACTTCCACAAGCCAATTTGTCCAAGTAGTCATAAGGTACAACTTTCTTAGAAAAGTTAAATGCAGTTCCCGTTATTCTCTTTAAGCCTCTTTCAGTTCCATTAAGAAATGATCCAACACTTTTGTTTATACTCTTTACATAGTTATACTATATATATATATATATATATATATATATATATATATATATATAAATTTAGGAGAAATCCAATGACAAGGAGGAATGTAAATGCCATGAAAAGTCTTCTTTAATGCGCAACGTTTCGAGCAATACGCTCATCATCAGGCTAGATAATAACAATATGAAATTAGAATCAATAAATAAATGTGAACAAGACAAAATAATTTCTATAAAACCTATTCATTAAAAGCAAATTTTAAAAAGACTAAAAGAAGAGGGTTAAATTCAAAGTTATAAAAATTTACATATAAAATTACAAGAAATTTAAAAGCTATTTTTAAATTACATATAGTAAATTTGAAATTAGTACACTGGAATAATTAACACTAATACAATGGAATAATTAACACTACGAACCTTTCAATGCTGGTTCCGAGGCACGAGTAATTTAAAACAAAACAAAACAGGAAACAAGCTATGGGTTGGGCGGTTGGAGTTATAAGTTAGGGGAGGGGGATTATAAAAAATTGGGGAGGGGGGAGGGGAGTTGGGGAGGGGGATTATAAAAAATTAGAGGGACAGCTGAGGAATCCACGTTTAGAGAAGGGGTCAATGTTTTAATATAAAGAGATTCCAAAATTCTAAGTGAGTTAGGACAAGAATTACAACCGAGAATTTTAAAATTATTCCATTGTATTAGTGTTAATTATTCCAGTGTACTAATTTCAAATTTACTATATGTAATTTAAAAATAGCTTTTAAATTTCTTGTAATTTTATATGTAAATTTTTATAACTTTGAATTTAACCCTCTTCTTTTAGTCTTTTTAAAATTTGCTTTTAATGAATAGGTTTTATAGAAATTATTTTGTCTTGTTCACATTTATTTATTGATTCTAATTTCATATTGTTATTATCTAGCTTGATGATGAGCGTATTGCTCGAAACGTTGCGCATTAAAGAAGACTTTTCATGGCATTTACATTCCTCCTTGTCATTGGATTTCTCCTAAATATTAAATTGAAGCTTTGTAGAAGCAAACCGCATGACTATATATATATATATATATATATTATATATATATATATATATATATATTGTGGGCCTAGTATTAGCCGAGTGAGGTGATGCTGATTAATTTAGTGCTAATGACTAAGTGAAGTAATGATTGATTGTTAATGACAGGCTGGGTCAACGATTTATGATGTCTTACGGTATCACCGGTTTGAAAGTGGTTAATGGAGTAGGCCTACTATAATTACCATTTACTTCTGAGTGATACGAATTGCTTCGAGGTCACCAGTTTGGATTACACCCAAACAAAATAATATTAATAAGGTTATGAAGGTTATAAAAAGCACCTTATTCTTTATTGTTTTGTATTTAATTAAGGAAATAAATCTGTTATTTGTTCACAGTGACTAACAAATGATTGACAGTAATTATAGTGAGTAACAATTATTTAACGGCAATTATATTATGCTAAGATGACATGGAGCTTAGCCAATAAGTAAAATGGTTAAGAGCTTAATTGTCAAGTAATACATTCATTTATGGTAGGCTAATGGTATGCAAAATGGAACATGGAATAAATAGTACAGCCTAATTATAATAGAAATTATGTACGTACGGTTCGGTACACTGAATGGATTACGTAATACACTGATTAGGTAGGCTAGAGTTACGCATAAATGGAACACGCAACAAGATGCTGCAGCCTAATGATAATTGAAAGAAATGTACGTAAGTTGGTACATTGTAAATGGATTAGGCCTTCAATAATGAAGTGCTTAAATAAATCACATAAATAAACAGATGCAGAGTATTTATGGATTACATGAATGAACACAATAGCAGGATGGTACGCGAATACGGTATTGGAATGACACTTGAATTAGGGATAGGAAATAAGCCTAGTGTGTATTGTATTAGAAAATTAGTCTGATGCTCAATCAATAATCATACGAAATATCACCATAACAGGGTGATACACAATTACGACTATTAGAATGACACTTTGATTAAGAATAGGCCTACTGCGTTTTTAACGAGAGTCAGTTAGAATGTTTAATTAAACACTTTGGGAGTATAGCCTACCGTTCGGCTGTAGGCTGATGTAGGCTTCACGAGAGTTACTTAGAAAAGATGCACTTAGCTTACCGGGACGATGAATACCTCTGGTGAAGAAGTGTTGAAGGTGGACCTATTACTGTAGGCTCGAAGTGTCGTTGACCGTCCGTTGTTTCGCACGTAGTGAGTTTCGTGAGAGCGGATGCGGGCCTACTGGAGTTTCGTTGACGGCCGCTTTTCGTAAAGTGATGGAGGATGAACAGCGATGAAAATGACGGGATTGTAGCTTTGTAGAAAAATTCACGTATCGTATCCTCCTTGAGGATGTTTCTTGTAGCGTGTTGAACTTTTCAGGAGCCCTCGAGCATGATTGAAAACCGGTCGAGATGACGTGAGGATAACACAGGGACACCTAAGGCAGTACTGTGGTTTATTGCAGGACGGATTTATAGCTTACTAGCTTACTTCAACTGATGCTTCGTTTCTTGAATGAAATATGTTGAAGTGGGTCTTGATCTGTTGCCGGCTAAAGCTGATGTAAGGAAACTGCGTGTAGAGTGGACTTACGAAGTGGACGCACGAAAGGAGTGAGAGAGAATGCCGGTAAACTGCGCCTTATATAACCTTAGGGACATTCGAATTCCGCGGCACTCTGAGAAATGTCCCTAAGAGTCCGTTATGTTGTTTCGAGGCTAGAGTCATTGTTTTTTTATTCCTTGAAACCACGTGTGTTTTCTAAGAATGTTTTAGAATGGCGTGGACAAAAGATTCCTATTGCTGTTCTTTGTTTTCTGTCTGGAGTTGTCTGTTCTTCTACATATATATATATATATATATATATATATATATATATATATATATGTGTGTGTGTGTATATATATATATATATATATATGTATAGAAACGACGTAAGTATAGAGGAGTGTTCTGCACACGAGGAAGAGAAATAACGAACAAATGAAAAATGAGGTAACCGCCAGGGAATCGAACCCAGGATCTTCCGATTGCCGGTCAGATATGCTATCCACTACACCACGGGCCTCGACCAGTCAGAAGTCGTAATTCTCCTACATAGGGCAGAAACCAATGCCTTGAGAGGGCACCCTCGCAAATCGTGAATATGTACATTTAACTGCAATGACCACGCAGTATATTAATGTATATTTGCGAGGGTGCCCTCTCAAGGCATTGGTTTCTGCCCTATGTAGGAGAATTACGACTTCTGACTGGTCGAGGCCCGTGGTGTAGTGGATAGCATATCTGACCGGCAATCGGAAGATCCTAGGTTCGATTCCCGGGCGGTTACCTCATTTTTCATTTGTTCGTTATTTCTCTTCCTCGTGTGCAGAACACCTCTATACTTACGTCGTTTCTATACATTAATATACTGCGTGGTCATTGCAGTTATATATATATATATATATATATATATACACACACACACAAACTCAGAATGGTCCCCTCAGAAACTTTTATGTTAAACACAGACCGTGCATAGAACAAGGAACTCTTCTGGGAAATTACATCCACTATAATTCGAATAAGTAATGATAAATGAAAAATACTATAGTTTTTTCTTTTTCATGATGGAAAGCCCAACGTGGGCACCGGGTTACTCGCAAAGAGGCCCCAAAATATAACTTCCCTCACCAGCTATCTACAAAGCAGATAGGATCCAGTTTTGGGACAGTATCTAGGGTTTATAGCTTACACCTAGCCTACTACATTCAGAACCTCAATATACGCAAGAAACTCGTTGCATTCACGTCGGATTGAATACATTAAAGAAAAAGGGGTAGCTGTTGTATTTTTAGCCAAAAAAACAAAACTTATTCGAACTATAGTGGATGTAATTTCCCTGAAAAGTTCCTTGTTCCATGCACGGCCTGTGTGGATATATATATATATATATATATATATATATATATATATATGTGTGTGTGTGTGTGTGTGTGTGTGTGGATATATATATATATATATATATATATATATATATATATATATGTGTGTGTGTGTGTGTGGATATATATATATATATATATATATATATATATATATATATATATATATATGCTGCAAATCCACAAGCAAAAAGAAAAACGATTCGAAGGCCTTTCGTGTATTCAGAGCTACACCTCGTCAGGGAATACGGCCATTCCCTGACGAGGTGTAGCTCTGAATACACGAAAGGACTTGGAATCGTTTTTCTTTTTCCTTGTGGGTTTGCAGTATTCATTCATTTCACGTGTTTAATTGTGAAATTCCTCCCATATATATATATATATATATATATATATATATATATATATATATATATATATATATATATATATATATATATATATATATATATATATATACAGTGTGTCCGTAAAGTTATGGTGGGATTTTAAGTAGCTATATTATTGAAACGAAACATGATAATGAGATGAAACAATGCCAAATTTAAGAACAACTCTCAAAGTTATATCTTGTAGTTAGTCTAGGCTAAGCTTAACCTTTATCTCGTAGTTAGTCTAGGCTGTCCACATGCCTATGTTGAACATGAGCGTAATAGCCCGAAAGTTAATGTGTGGTGTGCTCTAGCACGAGATCGAGTGATTGGCCCATTTTTCTTCGCGGAACCCACTGTGACGTAACACAACTACCTCGCTATGTTGGAACATTTTGCAGTACCCCAATTTATTGACAATAATGTCATCTTTCAGCAAGATGGTGCTCCTCCGCACTATGCCAACGTTGTTCGAGAATTCCTTAATGAAAAATTTCCACAGAGATGGATAGGAAGATGAGGATGGAAGCCATGGCCTCCACGCTCTCCGGACCTGACACCTTTGGACTTTTATTTGTGGGGTTACGTCAAGCAAAGCGTGTACAGTGTACCCATTAGGGATATTCATCACTTGCACGAGCGAATCACGGAAGCTATCGCATCCGTCACTCCTGATGTTCTTGGGCGTGTGGCTGGAATTGAATCACCGCCTAGATGTCTGCAGGGCTACCAGAGGAGCCCATATCGAACTACGTTAAATAAAGTTATTCTTTTAGAGTTGTTCTTCAATTTGCCTTTTTTTCATCTCATTATCATGTTTCGTTGTAATATAGTTATTTAAAATCCCACCATGACTTTACGGACACACTGTATATGTGTGTGGATATATATATATATATATATATATATATATATATATATATATTGTGTGTGTGTGTGTGTGTGTGTGTGGTGTGTGTGTGAATACAGACGGTACCGTCGAGGATTTTACAGACGGTACCGCCGAGGACACAACGTATGTTATTCATGTCGGTACTAATGACGTTTTAAATTCTAGATCGGAAGAACTGCTGGCTAGGTACAGGGACTTACTAGAGCGACTAAAGGAAAAACTAAGATTGTTTTAACAGGTATAATTCTTCGAATTATCCAACGTAACGATTTCTACAGCAAGGCGACCTAGATTAACAATAACCTGAAGTCTCTGCCAACAGGAAGGAGTGCATTTTGCGAATTTTTGGAACAGTTTCTACGGCAGGAGGGACTTCTTCCTCGGAGATGGACTTCATCTTAATATAGGTCGCCTTGCTGTAGAAACCGTTACGTTGGATAATTCGAGGAAGTATACCTGTTAAAACAATCTTATTAGTTTTTTCCTTTAATCGCTCTAGTAAGTCCCTGTACCTAGCCAGCAGTTCTTCCGATCTAAAATTTAAAACGTTATTAGTACCGACATGAATAACATACATTGTGTCTT
>JAJOZX010000414.1:582500-617500 GCA_023014485.1 Bathynomus jamesi | reverse complement strand
TACCGTTGATTTTTTCCAATTCGGCATCGATGTATTCCGGACTGGCGATCCTAAGGGCGCGGAGAAACATTGATGAAAAAATGGCCTTAGTGGGGGTGTCATGTCCCGAGTAAAAGTGTACGTAGGACAAATTGTTTGTTGTTTTCCGATAGATACTAAACTTAAAACCTAGGCTTTCCCTATGTACACGCACATCCAAAAATGGGATTGAATTGTCTTGTTCCACTTCTAAAGTAAACTTAATGGAGGGGACTTGATCATTTAACTGAAGGAGGAAGTTATCCAGGTCACGATTCATGGGCCAGATACACAAAATATCGTCGACGTACCGCAACCAATGGATGCCAACCCCCAGGAATTAATATCCAATATCCAACCCCAGGAATTAATATCCAAAAGTTTAACTGAAGGAGGAAGTTATCCAGGTCACGATTCATGGGCCAGATACACAAAATATCGTCGACGTACCGCAACCAAGGGATGCCAACCCCCAGGAATTAATATCCAATATCCAACCCCAGGAATTAATATCCAAAAGTTTAAGTACATTAGCAATGCCTAAAAAGCCCGGGAAAAATGGAAGTACTAAAATATTTTTGACAAAGTACGAGTGTTATTATTGACACGATAGAAAGTTCGTTTGCCTTGTTGAGACAAGATTCCATAAACGCAGATGGATAACACAGATCACTTCCAATACCGTTGATTTTTTCCAATTCGGCATCGATGTATTCCGGACTGGCGATCCTAAGGGCGCGGAGAAACATTGATGAAAAAATGGCCTTCTTAGTGGGGGTGTCATGTCCCGAGTAAAAGTGTACGTAGGACAAATTGTTTGTTGTTTTCCGATAGATACTAAACTTAAAACCTAGGCTTTCCCTATGTACACGCACATCCAAAAATGGGATTGAATTGTCTTGTTCCACTTCTAAAGTAAACTTAATGGAGGGGACTTGATCATTTAACTGAAGGAGGAAGTTATCCAGGTCACGATTCATGGGCCAGATACACAAAATATCGTCGACGTACCGCAACCAATGGATGCCAACCCCCAGGAATTAATATCCAATATCCAACCCCCAGGAATTAATATCCAAAAGTTTAACTGAAGGAGGAAGTTATCCAGGTCACGATTCATGGGCCAGATACACAAAATATCGTCGACGTACCGCAACCAAGGGATGCCAACCCCCAGGAATTAATATCCAATATCCAACCCCCAGGAATTAATATCCAAAAGTTTAAGTACATTAGCAATGCCTAAAAAGCCCGGGAAAAATGGAAGTACTAAAATATTTTTTGACAAAGTACGAGTGTTATTATTGACACGATAGAAAGTTCGTTTTGCCTTGTTGAGACAAGATTCCATAAACGCAGATGGATAACACAGATCACTTCCAATACCGTTGATTTTTTCCAATTCGGCATCGATGTATTCCGGACTGGCGATCCTAAGGGCGCGGAGAAACATTGATGAAAAAATGGCCTTCTTAGTGGGGGTGTCATGTCCCGAGTAAAAGTGTACGTAGGACAAATTGTTTGTTGTTTTCCGATAGATACTAAACTTAAAACCTAGGCTTTCCCTATGTACACGCACATCCAAAAATGGGATTGAATTGTCTTGTTCCACTTCTAAAGTAAACTTAATGGAGGGGACTTGATCATTTAACTGAAGGAGGAAGTTATCCAGGTCACGATTCATGGGCCAGATACACAAAATATCGTCGACGTACCGCAACCAAGGGATGCCAACCCCCAGGATTCTCGGAATGTAAGTAATTTCGAAAAACTCCATATAAATATTGGAGAGGAGGGGCGATAAGGGGTTGCCCATGGCCATCCCAAACACTTGTTGATAATACTCGTTATTGAAAGTGAATTTACAGTCTTTGATGCAAAGCTTAATAAGTTCCAAAACAATGTGTGAAGGTAGTGGCAGGTCATACTTATTTTGTGTATCTGGCCCATGAATCGTGACCTGGATAACTTCCTCCTTCAGTTAAATGATCAAGTCCCCTCCATTACGTTTACTTTAGAAGTGGAACACGACAATTCAATCCCATTTTTGGATGTGCGTGTACATAGGGAAAGCCCAGGTTTTAAGTTTAGTATCTATCGGAAAACAACAAACAATTTGTCCTACGTACACTTTTACTCGGGACATGACACCCCCACTAAGAAGGCCATTTTTTCATCAATGTTTCTCCGCGCCCTTAGGATCGCCAGTCCGGAATACATCGATGCCGAATTGGAAAAAATCAACGGTATTGGAAGTGATCTGTGTTATCCATCTGCGTTTATGGAATCTTGTCTCAACAAGGCAAAACGAACTTTCTATCGTGTCAATAATAACACTCGTACTTTGTCAAAAAATATTTTAGTACTTCCATTTTTCCCGGGCTTTTTAGGCATTGCTAATGTACTTAAACTTTTGGATATTAATGTAGTATTTTCATATAACAATATTGTGAAAAATATCATAGTAAAAAATAGCCCTACCAATAATTCAGGCATTATCTATAAAATTGGGTGTAAACAATGTGATTCCTTTTACATAGGTCAGACGGGAAGGGATTTGCACACACGTATAAAACAGCATCAATATTCCGTTAGAACAGGACAGTTGTCCAGTGCTCTTTTTGTCCATTTGTCAGAGTTATCCCACTGTATTGATTGGAATAATGCTTCAGTTTTATTTCACTCCAGCAACATTGTTGATAGAAATATTCTTGAGTCTGCCATTATCCAACTTTCAAATAACTTCAATATAAGCAAAGGTCTTTTTCAACTCGATCCTGTTGTTTTGAATTCCTTCAAAACAGATTTAGATAAAAAGGGTAGGACGCTAAATCTTTGGTAAACTTGTATGCTACTTTATTAACTTTTAATCTTCATTTTATTTTTATATATATCGAAACTTGACTATAAAAGGCAAAGTGTTAAAACCCGGGCAGATTTCCAGTAGAAATTTGTATTTTTATAATTCATTTGATCTTGTGCTAAAAATCGATATTTTTCCTTACAAATCTGTATGCCTCTTTGTTAATCCTTTAATTTTTAATTTTATTTTTACTTCTCTGTTTATTGCATATATATATATATATATATATATATATATATATATGTGTGTTTGTGTGTATGTATGTTATTTATTTATTTATTTATTTTTTTTCTTTCTGTAACCTATATATAGGCCGTAACCTTTTTCGTACTTCAGTGTTCCTGAGGATGTCATTAGACGAAAGCGCTTGAGCACCTTTTTGTGTTTCCTTTCCTTCGTGGTTTTATTCATCATAAATATTTTTCACGTGTTACTTTCGTGAAATAATTTTCATATATATATATATATATATATATTTACACACACACACACACACATATATATATATATATATATATATATATATATATATATATATACACACACACACACATATATATAATATATATGTTAATGGCGCTTTGGTTTCTGACGCTCAGGGGATGGCGGGTATTTTCAATAACTTTTTTGCGACAGTTTTTACCGTAGAAGACGTAAATAATGTCCCCGACGTGGACGATATCGTTCCATTTAGTAGCGAGACTATTTTGGATGAAATAACTGTTTACGAGGCTGAGATTGCGCATTATATCGATAGGCTAAAAGTTAGCAAGGCTCCAGGCCCTGACGCTTTTTATCCCAGACATTTGAAAGATTTGAAAGACGTTATCGTAGGCCCCTTAACGAAGATTTTTAATCAGTCACTCGAAACGGGGATTATTCCTGAAGACTTCAAATTAGCTAACGTCACGCCTCTTTTTAAAAAAGGCGACCGCGCAGTAGCTAACAATTATAGGCCCATTAGCTTAACGTTAATTGTCGGTAAACTTTTGGAATCCGTAGTTAGGGATCGTATCATCGATCACTTAGAAAGTAGAGATTTAATTAATAGTAGTCAGCTTGGGTTTCGACGCCATAGGTCTTGTTTAACTAATTTGTTAGAATTTTATTACGAAATAGTGCGCGAATACGATAGGCATAGAGCGGCTGATGTTATTTATTTAGATTTTAAAAAGGCGTTCGATACAGTTCCGCATAGGAGATTAATTGCGAAGGTCAAAGCGCACGGTATACGCGGTCAGGTAGCTAACTGGTTAGAAGAATAGCTTCGTCCTAGGAGGCAGAGGGTCGTAGTTAATGGTAGTGAATCGGGGTGGTTGGAGGTAGGTAGCGGTGTCCCACAGGGTTCAGTGTTAGGCTTAGGCCCATTGCTATTCGTAATTTACATTAACGACATAGATGTAGGATTGACTAGTAACGTGTCAAAATTCGCGGATAGGTGGTAAGGTTGTTAACGAGGACGATAGAAATAGGCTCCAAGACGATGTAAATAGGAATATGGAGTGGACGGATAAGTGGCAGATGCAATTTAACGTAGACAAATGTAGAGTTTTGCATATAGGTTCTCGTAACAATAATTACACGTACACGATGGATGATAGGGAGTTAGCGAGCGTTGACGAGGAAGTAGATTTAGGCGTATGCGTATCTAAGGATTTAAAGGTTACGAACCAGTGCCTGGAGTCTTTCGCAAAAGCTAATAGGATGTTAGGCTTCATAGCGCGTAATTTCGAATTTAAATCGAAGGATATTATATTGCCCCTTTACAAGACCCTAGTCAGGCCTCATTTAGAATATGCCGTTCAGTTTTGGTGCCCGTACTTGCGTGAGGATATTGATAGGTTAGAAAGGGTTCAGCGTCGTGCCACGAAACTGATTCCGTCATTGCGCAACAAGCCTTATGAAGATAGGATTAAAGAGTTAGACCTGTATTCACTCGAAACTAGGAGATTAAGGGAGGAGTTTATTGAAGTTTTCAAAATCGTTAATAACATCGATAACGTAAATTTTGACAAATTGTTCACTTTCAATAATAATAATACTCGTAATAACGGATTTAAGTTGCGTGGCAGACGTTTCATCACTAATATCGCTGAAAACTTCTTTACGTTTAAAGTAACTGATAAATGGAATAAACTTCCCGCGTCAGTCGTGAACTCTACCAGCGTTAATATGTTTAAGAACCGTTTAGATAGGCACTTTAAAAATATTAACGTTGTTTAATATAATAATAAAACAATCCCCCTTCTTCCTCTCAGCCTCCCCCTTTTCCCTCTCACCCTCCCCCTTTTCCCTCTCAGCCTCCCCCTTTTCCATCTCAGCCTCCCCCTTTTCCCTCTCAGCCTCCCCCTTTTCCCTCTCAGCCTCACCCTTTTTCCCTCTCAGCCTCACCCTTTTCCCTCTCCCTCGTTAAAATTATTAACGTTGTTTAATATAAAAAAAATTAGCAACAGGAGCTCTAGGGGTGGTGATCGAGGATGAGTCTGTTGACAATAATGCCAGCTTATGACACATGCCAGTGTGTGATGCCAGCAAAAAAAAAAAAAAAAAATTAGACTAACACGATCGTAGATGTAGCTCGTAGCGTAAACTAACCCACTTTTTGTTCTACTTTACTTACTTTTTTTTTTTTCCTTCTTATCCTCTCCTTACTTGCATGTCTGTAGTTTGCATGGTATGATAGTGAGTTAAGACTGTGTTTGCATGGTTTGTAAGCATTCTTATTTTCTTTTCATCTTTCACCCCTTTCCTATTCTCTCCGACTATTTTTCTGACTTGTCGGCAGTGGCCGACTGATGATGATGGTGAACTCTTTCTCTTTTTCTGAATGAATGTTAACCCATGAGTGATAGGTGTTGGTACTTTATTAACCCCTTATTCTCTTCTCTTAACCCCCTACTCTTTCCTTTCTCTCGGGCTAACCTTAGAGTGAATCTTAGGATCTTTGTTAGCCTTAGATCTGTATATATATATATATATATATATATATATATATATATATATATATATATACTTGAAATAATCTAATTGTGTTGAGCTAGCACTAAAATTACAGTTATCATTCACTCCACATTGGCTACTATCAAAATTATATTGTTTTGGCCGAAACAATTTTGTCTTTTGCCATTGAAATAGGTCACCAGTGCTGTGCTCATCGGGAGAATCTGATTCTGAATCACTAGAAAGACTTGAATCATTAGATTCATATGATATATCAATGTCACTGTCACTGTCTGCTTCTAAATAAGCAACAATTTCAAGCTCATCTAAATACTTTCTCTTACGGTTTGAGGATGAGGATTTACCATGAGATGTACTTGGCTCTGCCATTTCGAGAAATTGGGGCCTACTAATTAGTACAGGCATGCCTCGGTTTACGAATTAATTCGTTCCGAGAGAGCGTCCGTAAAGCGAAACTTCGTAAAGCAGAGCATTATTTCTCATAGACTTAATGTTATAATCAAGGGTTACGTTTTCAGAACAAAATTTTACATCCAAAATTATATAAAAATCGCAAGAAAAGGTAATAAAACACTAGTTTATGCAGCAAACAATGGTTTGTTCATAGAATGCATCATTTTAAATAAAAAATAATCCTTTAAAATAAAAAAGAAATATTAAAGTGCAGTATTTAGTTTTCATTTGATGCACTCGTAGACACACTCGTAGACGCGCTTGTAGACGTCCTTGTAGACACGCTTGTAGACACACTTGTAGACGCAGTCGTGGATGGAGGACGCTTGAAAAATGAATCCAAAGTTGTCTGTTTTGAACAAGACTTTTTCTTTTCTCTGTAAATTTGTTTATTTAAATTTTTATTTTGTGTAAAATAAAATTCGTAAACTCGGGGATTCGTAAAACGAGGCGTCGTAAAGCGAGGTATGCCTGTATATGCCTTGTAGTGGCAATGTATGAGGCAAAGAATAAAATATCGTACAGCATGAATATATATATATATATATATATATTATATATATAATATATATATATATATATATATATATATACAGGTCGTCCGATAAGTGAGTGGCGATTCTGTCAGTTAGCATAGTGTACTAATATCTTTGATATCTAATAAATGTCTATGCTTTTTTCAATTAAGCTAGCTTCACATGAAATCCAAATTTTTAATTTTGCAGTAATTCATGTTTATTCCTGTTTGTTCTGGTTTTTCATTGTTTTATTTTTATTATTTCTAATTATTGGCGTTGCAATGGCTGAGGTAGACGCACGTGTTGATAAAATTTGTGATCAAAGTCCCTACACATATGAAGCACGGATATTAGCAGCAACATGGTGGCATGAATCTGGAAAAACCAAACATTGCATGAAGGTAGTACGCGAAAGGTTTGAACAAAGATTTAATGATGTGCCGCCAAAGGGCGAAATTATTAGAAAATGGGAACACAAATTATTCACAACTGGGATGATAATTGATAAAAAACGCCGTGGTCGCCCCAAAGCAAGAGCAAGATTGGAAGATGATGTTCAAGTGTCAAATCGACAATCGCCAACCAAAAGTATTCGTAGGCGTGCATCTGCATTAAATGTTCCGAAATCAACACTGCATGATTTGATGAAAAAAGACTTGCATTTTAAAGCTTTCCGCCCAACCTCCGTTCAGTTTTTATCGCCACAAGATAAAATTGTCAGAGTTAATGCTTGTCAACAAATTCTTGAAGCTTTTCCAAGTAAAGCCGAGAGAGATCGTACGTTTTTCAGTGATGAATGTGCCCTTTATGGTGATGGCAAAAGCAAATTTTCGTTTTTTTGGTCGAAAGAAAATCCTCATTATTATGATCAAGTGAAACAGTATCCCTCTCGAATCATGATATGGTGTGCAATATCAGCGCATTGTTTAATTGGTCCATTTGTTGCACTGGTCGAATTACTTCAGGAAGTTATATCGACATGGTGGAGAGCAGATTTCTACTCGCTTTAACTCTTATGTTGCTCCGCTATGCAGATCGTGAGTCACCAGAATGCTAAAAAACCTGGAAAATTTGGAATTTTTCTAATTTTTTCCAGGGATCCAGGTAGCGAACAAGTTTTTTGCAGTTTAGTTTATATACCCATAAAATTATCATATTTTCTATTTTACATGAAAGAAAATGAAAATTAAGGGTATAACTATATGATTTATTAAGTTTTTTGAAAGGTGGTCTTTACTAGGTTTTACACAAATTTCTCTAGAATATAGCGGCTGTTCAGCCATATGCGCGTAAAGTATGATGTTTTGCATATTGTTTACATATTATCTTTCTTCTGAATAAGCATTTTCTCATTTATATACAAGTCGTCCGATAAGTGAGTGGCGATTCGGGAACAATTTATAAATAAAAGATAAAGGATAATAAAAATTTTATTAGAAGGAATTTTATTATTAGTAAACTTACAATTAATTCGATAATTAATTGTCATAGGGATCAACCTGATCGCCATTTACACGAACAGCAAGCTGTATGCGTCTCCATGTCCTGTCTGACATTTTTTGTAAAAGTTCTTTATCCCCATTGATGTCACTTAACACAACTTCTGCGATTTTTGTCAGATCAGATTCACTTTGATTTTCACGGCCATTAATCTGCATCTTGAGGATTCCCCAGAGGGTATTATCCGGGGTAGTCAAGTCCGGATTCCGCGGAGGCCAAGGTACAGGACCATACTTTCCGATCCATCTGCCAGGAAAATTTCTGTCTAGGAACTCACGCGCAGCGAAAGCGGTGTGTCCTGGAGCACCATCTTGCTGAAAAATAGGGTTGCGAATATTTGTATTTCTTAATTAAACTACTCATGCTTCTTCTAAGGTCCGATTCCCTATCATTAGGTTCATTTGTGCTCCTTTCCTTCTTGCAATTTTCATTACTTTTGTCTTGGTCTCATTAATTCTCATTCCGAACTCTTCCGCCGTTGTTGTCAAGCTATTGACCATTCTTTGCAGTCCTTCCTCAGTACTACATCTACAAACCTTACAGATTTGACCAATTTATCTTCTGTTAGAAAATCTAGAAGAGGAAGAACCAGTGGCGTGTACTCCTGAGACGCAAGGGAAGCATTGCTTACCCTATAAAAATTATTCCCTTCCATTTTAACAACAAATATTATTGAGGGGACATTCTAGCATCAGAATGCTTTCCACAGCATATTAGATTGATCTGAATCTTATTTACATGGATTTGGGAAAAAAGGGGAGTAACATAAGTTAAATTAATAGTTTTCATCTTACGTCTGGCAGTGGCATATCATTTTATTCTTCAAGAGGCGGAACGAGGTTACTGCAAATTTAATGTTGCGTATTTGAGAGACAGATTTTCAAACGGCAAACGCCCGTCTTGCAAGTTTCAAAAGTCTGGACTCCTATTACAGCAGATATAAATTCACTGAGACTTAAATAAAAAAAATGCAAATGCTCTATATACAATTAAAATTAATATGTTAACTAAACAAAGATATTTTAATTTGGAAGGGAATAATTTTTATAGGGTAAGCAGTGCTTACTTGCGTCTTAGGAGTACACGCCACTGGGAAGAACCATTGTTGTCCCAAGGCGATATGATGACTAAGCTGATTGATGCAGCATTGCTTGTATATATTAAGTTAAAGTGTATATATATATCCATCTCATAACTGTAAGGTTAGTGAAAAATTCACTTAATTCAGAGCTAGCATTTTTGGGCTCTTTTGGCATCATTGTTTGGGCACTCTTGTGGCATCATTTTTTTGGGGCGCTGCGCGTTCTTAGTACTCGTTTGTTGAATGCGGCACTTACAGGGTGTGGTCTTATAGAGAGCTCTCTTGCAATTCAGTTTGGTTGTTTAGATACAAGATTGTTGCATCGTGCAATAGTGCAGGTTGTGTTGTTGTTGCAAGGTTTAGAAAGAAGACCATAAATAGTGCCCCTTTTGTTTTTTATTTTAATTTTATGCAACTGAGGCCTAAGGTAGGCCCATATCGAGTCAGCGACCCTGAGATAGGACCTAATAGGACCTCCAAGTCCGTAATTTTAGTCTAGCTTAACTTGGGCTGTAGGTTAAACTGGCCCTTCAGAGCTTGGCCGTTCACGGCTCAGCTGGGATTCTGAACCTAATGAAATAAAAAAAATAACATGGTTCTTCGAAACAGGATTCTAGCCCAAGACTGAGTCAGTGACTATTTTCCGGCAAAGTTCTGATTGTGCAAATTGTAGCCCAAGTTAGGCCTAGACGGGTTCAGCATAATTGAGTTAAGGTCCCACGGTAGAAAGTTTGGTCGCCCAATTGCGAAACTTGGCTACTCGTCTGTCGTTGTTTTTGGCTTACATTTTTACCGGTTTTGTTAATTTTCGTTTATTATTGAGTTAAGGTCCCAGGGTAGAAAGTTTGGTCGCCCAATTGCGAAACTTGGCCACTAGTCTGTAGTTGTTTTAGGCCTACATTTTACCGGTTTGGTTAATTTGGTTTATTATTCGTAGGAGAAGGTTGCAGACTTCAGTGAGCCAGTTACTTGGGTGGAAAATTTGATATTCCATACTGGTGGTTGGTCAGTACCCCCACCCAGCAATTCAGTTTATTTGAAAAAAGCAAAATTTGAGTTTGATCAGTTTGTTTAAGTATTTTGCCAATTCAGCTTATTTGGCATTGAGCCCAATTGTGTTTGCAGTGAAGATGAGTGTAGCTGAATTGAACAAGTTTAAAAAACGGAGAAGCGCCTACAAAGGTCTAATTACAAAGGTCATTGCCACTATAGATTCTGCCATAGAGCAAGAGGATTTAAACTTAGTGACTGCGCAGCTTTCCATATTAGAAACTAAAAAGGTTGTTCTAAGCGAAGTAAATGTTAAAATTGAGGCTCTTATTGAAGAGGATGAAATAGAAAATAACATAATTTACTTTGAAGAGATTATTGATGATATAATTAAAGTATGCCACAGAACAAAAGAGTTTAGCAGCTCAGTACAATTAGAGACCAGGTCTAATAATGAGACACAACTCGCAACAAATGGTGTTTGTGAAGTTAGGGTTAACAGATCTGCAGTTCAATTACCGAGGCTTGTACTCAAAACATTTTCTGGGAGTATTCAGGAATGGCAAGGATGGGCAGACAGTTTTCAATCAGCAATTCATTCTAGTCAAGTGTTAAGTGCGGTGGAGAAGATTAATTATTTGCAGTCCCTCTTGGAAGGGGAGGCAGCAAAGACAATAGCAGGATTAGCATTAACAGAGGTTAATTATAATGTGGCTTAGGATATATTAAAGAAACGGTTTGGTAAGCCAGAGATCTTAATTAAAACCACCTCCGCGAACTTTTAGCTATACAGTACCTCCTGTTAATAATCCTAATAGTGTCAAGGAGTTACGGCAGTTATATGATGAATTTGAAGTTAGAACTAGGTCCCTGGACAACTTGGGTGTAGGAATGGAAAGGTATGGTATAATGTTGGTCACTATACTGGAGTTTAAATTGCCTAGTTCAATTTTGCTTGAATTAAGTAGAGGACACTCTACAAAACATGTGTACATACCCCTTCAGCAGATGTTAAGTCTTTTAAGCACAGAATTAGCAAGACGAGAGGGAATTGAGTTTGCACAGTGGGATGTTAAACAAGGGGACAAAGGCAGGCACAGCACCAAAGTTCCTACAAAAAGGAATAGCCCAGGTACAGTGCCAGCTCTATATGCATCCTCTGAGAATAAATTAAAGGGAATCAAGGAATGCATATTTTGCGAAGGCAACCACAAGTCATATAAATGTGAAGTGACTCAGGCTTTACCTTTTGAGGAGAGAAAGGACAGGGTAACTAAGTCCACAGCATGTTTTAAATGTTTTTTGAAAGGTCACAGAGCAAGGTTTTGTAAGTTTAAAATTTTGTGCAAAAAATGCCATGGCCGGCATCAGCCATTACTGTGTGAAAACACTCCTAATAGGCCTACCCCTGAAGTAGAGACATCAGTGGCACATGCCACTGCTATGAAAGGGAGTAAAAGTAAAGGGGGATTAATACAAACAGATGCAGCATCATTAATTGGGAATGATGGAGAAGCTACTGCAAGAGTGTTGTTTGATAGTGGTAGGTAGTGTAGCTTTATCAAGACCAGAATTTCCAGAAAATTGAAGTTTAAAGAACTTAAGAGGGAAAATTTAAGAATTTCTGGGTTTGGGGGTTCCGTTCAAAACCGAATCAAAGTTAAGAAGGTAGAAGTTCTGGTTGAGGGATTGTTACCACAAAGTCCCACTATCAAGGTCCAAGCTGGAGAGATTGAGGAACTTTGTGCTCCAATCACTACTTGTTTGCAAAGCTGGGCAGAAACCGTTAATCCGTTAATCGTTAATTAACGAAGTTAACTTTTTCATTAACGATTTAACTTTTAAGTTAACTTTGAAAATCATTATCGGACTAATTAACTTCCGTTACATTTAACTTCCGTTAACTCAAGTCCGTTAACCCAAAAAATTCATAAATAAACGTTTAAAAGTTTTTATTATTTTCAGTGCTGAGCAGGTGCGCAATTAATCCGCCACTGTTAATAGTGATGAACGAATTTCCATTTCCGCAGTGCAAAATCAGGCGATATATTTGTTTCCGTCGCCACAATTTGTCTTACCAAATATGGTAGTTATTTATGGCATTGGTTTGAGCAAAACATGGTCGACTGTAAAATCAGGCGGAAAGATTTGCCATTTGAGTTGAATGTTTCAACTTCTTTCAAGAAATATCACGAGCATTTTAAGGCACTTTCAATAATATATATGTAACAATTACAACAAATAACTACATTCGTTTCATTTGCAGTCTGTCTCTTGCGCAACATGTTTGTGCTAGTGAATATTTAAAAATAATCGTTGTCAAGTAAGTCATGTATATTTATAATATGTCTGTGAGTACCTTATTAGTAGTCTTCTTGATACATTTCAAGAACCATAAAACTGATCAGGTAAGATTTCAATTCTCATGTCACTTTGATGACATAAATTAAGTCAATTGATGTCTTACAATGGGAGCGTTTTCACCTTAACCCTTTATGTCCTGGCGGGCAACATGCATCTCATGGGCAAAATGGAGAACGAGAAGAGGGAAAATTAAATTAATATATATATTGTGTTTTTCATTTTTTTTATAATAAAAGTTAACGTTAACGGTTTATCGGTAACTTCCGTTACATGTTTAACGAATTAACGGATTAACGGTTAACGAAGTTAACTTTTTGGTTAACGGATTAGCGGTTAACGGTGCCCACCACTGCTTGTTTGGATATGGCATGTGTCCAAGAATTGCAAGTTAAAGGAATTAATTTGGGCAATAATACGTTTGAAGGAACACAAGACATTAGTCTTTTGATTGGAGCTGACTATTACGGGGACTTCATTACTGGTAATATTGTGCGCACATCTCGAGGTCCAGTAGGTATTGAAAGTAAGCTAGGCTGGATGCTACATGGTAGCTATTGCAATGAAATGGAGGTTAAAGCTCTTTTTGTTAAGATTGAGAACAGCCATGGTTTGGAAAGGCATTTGAAAGCCTTTGGGGAATTGAATCCATTGGCATAAAGGACAAATAGGAGAAGCAGGCAAGTACAGTGACCATTGATGTTTTAGAGCAATTTGAAAAAGGCATTGGGTTTAGAGATGGTTGCTATGAAGTTGGCCTCCCTTGGAAAGATTCTTGCAAACCCAGTTCAAACATTTAGCTTGCTAATAGGAGGTTGGAGATTTCATTGCACAGGCTAAGAAAAAATGAGTTGTTAATTGAAAAAAATAAGGCCATCCTAAGCTATGTAAAGGAAGGCTATGCTGAAAGGGTGCAAGGTGAGCTGGTGAGCCAGGAGGCACATTATCTGCCACACCATGCAGTGGTACGGCGAGACAAAACTACCACGAAACTGAGGGTAGTTTTTGATGGCTCAGCCAAGGACAAAGGTGGTGTGTCCTTGAATGACTGTTTGGATGCTGGGCCAAATTTAATGCAGATTTATTTTCCTTGTTACTGAGATTCAGGTTTGGTAGAATAGCATTGACTGCAGATGTGAAGGAAGCCTTTTTGCGGATAAAGTTAAAACCAGAGGACAGAGATGCAATAAGGTATCTGTGGGTGGATACGAAAGGCTTGTTGGAAAATGAATCTAAAGTTCAAGCACATAGAATGAAGTCAGTGTTGTTTGGCCTCAGCTCTAGTCCATTTCTGTTGGCAGCTACTATGCAGTACCATTTTAAGAAATATTCTGAAGTCTATCCTAACACTATTGAACACATAACGAAAAAATTTTTATGTTGATGATTTGCTGTGTTCCGTGGATAATACAGAAAAGGCTAAACAGATATTCATGGAGGCTAGAGCTATAATGAGGGAGGTTGGCATGGAGCTTAGAAAATGGCAGACCAATCATTCTCAGTTACAACAGTTTATGAGTCAGTCCTGTGTAGTACCTGATGCAGCAGAAAGTATTGAGGATTCTGGTATTAAGGAGTTGTGGGCAATTGGCACAAAGGTGCTAGGCATCGTTTGGCAGCAAGGAGAGGATTTGTTTACCTTCAATGAGAAATCTTTAGTAGAGCTGGCTGAGAATGAGAAAAGGTGGACAAAACGTACAGCTCTTAGTTTGGCTTCGAAGATCTTTGATCCTCTTGGATTCCTGGCTCCATTTGTGATAAAGTCAAAAATTTGGTTTCAGAGCCTCTGGGAAATTGGACTTGGTTGGGACCAAGAGTTACCTGAGCATATGGTGGTAAGGTGGAAATATCGGTTCAAGAATTGGCACGTCTTGGAGACATTGAAATCCCAAGATGGTACTTTGGAGAGTTGGACAATAGTCCAGACAATTTGGAGCTGCACATCTTTTGTGATGCAAGTGAGGAAGCCAATGCAACTTGTATTTATATAAGAGGCACATTCAAAGAGGAAGTAAGTTGCAGGTTGGTTGCTGCAAAGAGCAAAGTAGCACCTTTGAAAAGGCTTTCTATTCCAAGGTTGGAATTGATGGGTGGAGTTATTGATAGTAGGCTTGCAGTTACAGTGCAAAAGTCTTTGGGGAAATTCCAAACTATTATTGGACAGACTCCACTATAGTTTGGCACTAGTTAAGAAGCCAGGCAAGGAAATGAAAACCATTTGTTGCCAATACGGTGGAAGAAATTCAAACACACACAGATCCCAAGCAATGGAAACATTGTCCAGGCACCCAAAACCCAGCTGATTTACCAACACGAGGAATTTCAGTGAAAGATCTTGCACAGTCAAGTTTGTGGTGGAATGGGCCAGAGTGGCTAAAACTTGGAAGTGAAAACTGGCCTTCTAATCAGCCTGTTGTAGGAGAATGCCAGGCTCAAGAAGAATGGGTGAGTAAAATGAGAAAATGCACTGTGAACAGTTGTCAAGTTATGCAGCAGGACCCCATATTGAGGCTTGAGGACATTAGCAGTCTGAAAAGGTTGTTAAGAGTGACAGCATGGGTATATAGATTTACCAACAATATTAAGGGAGAAACAAGAAGGGAAGGAATTCTGATAATGAGATTCAGCAAGCCAGGCAATACTGGCTGATATATGTACAGAAGGAAAAATTTGGCGAAGAGAGAGAATTGCTCACCAGCAGTCCATTACATGTTCTACCAACACATTCTGCTCTCAAAGGTTTGGATGTGTTTTTGGATCAGGATTTATTGAAAGTAGGAGGTAGACTACAGTTCTCTGGGTTTCCAGAGGAGAAAAGACATTCAATTTTGCTACCTTCTGGCGGGCACTTTGTGGAACGTTTGATCCTGGATACTCATCATAAGTTGTTACATGCTGGAGTTAGAGAAGTGATAATAGAGACCAGACAACAGTTTTGGATTCCCAAAATTAGACAAGTATTTAAAAAGGTCTTGCATAAATGTGTGGTTTGCAAGTGTTGGAGTGCAATGCTTTATTATGAAAAGGTGGCTCCACTTCCAAGAGAACGGTGTGTCTATACTGCCCCATTTGATGCAGTGGGAGTAGACTTCGGAGGTCCAGTCTATGTGTATGAGCAAGGGGAGTCTAACAAAGGTTATATATGTCTTTTCACATGTGCTACCACCAGAGCAATCCATTTGGAGTTGGTAAGCAACTTAAGTAGTGATGTATTTCTTTTGACCTTTGAAAGGTCCTAGAACAGAAAGGGTTTCCCAAATAAAATCATATCGGATAATGCAAAAACTTTCAAAAAGGCTGCAAAGGAACTCCAAGAATATGATAATAAAAACCTACTCGAATAAACTCTGTCTATTAGAGTGGGTTTTTATTATAATATTGTGACTTTCACGTAGAAAACAGTGAAGTTTTTTTGCATGAACTCCAAGAAGTTTGGTTCTTGTTAAAAGAGGAGGGTTTTCAATCCTACTTTTCACACCAAGGGGTACAATGGGAGTTTATTGTTGAGAGAGCACCGTGGTGGGGAGGATTTTGGGAAAGGCTAGTGAGAAGTGTAAAGTGTCCATTAAAGAAACTTTTAGCTACTGCTCATTTGAGCAAAGAAGAATTCTGCACTCTTTTGTGTGAAGTAAAAGCAATGGTGAACAGTAGGCCTATCACTTTTGTTTATAACAGTATGCAGGATGCAGAGCCATTGACACCAAATCATTTTCTTTGTGGTAAACGATTAGCATCAAGCCCCAGTTTGCCAGAAGACTTGCAGCCTATCCAGAGCACTCAAGAAGAGTTAACCAGAAGGTTCAAGTACCTTGAAGAGCTATAAGATCAGTTATTTAAGAGGTGGCAGATGGAATACTTGCCAGAACTCAATTATTTCCCATCAGGCAATGTAAAGGGCTCCAATGCAAATTGTATGAAGGTAGGAGAAGTGGTAATGATTGGGGATGAAAGACCAAGGCAATGCTGGAAGCTTGGCATAATTGAATGAAACGTTGTTTGTTGGCAAAGACAATTTAGTTAGGTCTGCGCTGGTAAAGACTTCAGGAGGAAAATTAAAGAAACCTATGCAAAAACTCTATGCTTTAGAAATCAGCAAAAACACGGATAGTCAAGATGAAACATTTGAGTTACAGCCTCATGGAGAAAGCTTGGCTAAATTTGCAAGGTAATGACAACAATGTCTCTTTGGTGGGGAGTGTTAGAAAATCTAGAAGAGGAAGAACCATTGTTGTCCTAAGGCGATATGATGACTAAGCTGATTGATGCAGCATTACTTGTATATATTAAGTTAAGGTGTATCTATATCCATCTCATAATTGTAAGGTTAGTGAAAAATTCACTTAATTTAGAGCTAGCATTTTTGGGCTCTTTTGGCATCATTGTTTGGGCACTCTTGTGGCATCATTTTTTTGGGGCGCTGCGCGTCCTTCCTACTTATTTGTTGAAGCAGCACTTACAGGGTGTGGTCTTATAGAGAGCTCTCTTGCAATTCAGTTTGGTTGTTTAGATACAAGATTGTTGCATCGTGCAATAGTGCAGGCTGTGTTGTTGTTGCAAGGTTTAGAAAGAAGACCATAAATAGTGCCCCTTTTGTTTTTTATCTTAATTTTATGCAACTGAGGCTTAAGGTAGGCCCACATCGAGTCAGCAACCCTGAGGTAGGACCTATTAGGACCTCCAAGTCCGTAAGTTTTTAGTCTAGCTTAACTTGGGCTGTAGGTTAAACTGACCCTTCAGAGCTTGGCCGTTCACGGCTCAGCTGGGATTCTGAACCCAATGAAATAAAAAAAATAACACCTCCCACTCTGATTCCCTCTTCCAGATCTGAGAGTGCTTCTATTAAACAGTTTGGTGCCCGTATTTGCGTGAGAATATTGATAGGTTGGAAAGGGTTCAGCGTCGCTTCACGAAACTAATTCCGTCATTGCGCAACAAGTTTTACGAAGATAGGATTAAAGAGTTAGACTTACTTTCACTTGAAACTAGGAGCGTGTGATGCCAGCAATAAAAAAAAAAATAGACTAACACGAACGTAGATGTAGCTCGTAGCGTAAACTAATCCACTTCTTTGTTATACTGTTCCTACTTTTTTTTTCTTTTCTTATCCTCTCTTTATTTGCATGTCTGTAGTTTGCATGGTACGACAGTGTCTGAGTTAAGACTGTGTTCGTATGGTTTGTAAGCGTTCTTCTTTTACTTCTTTTTATCTTTCACCCATTTCCTATTCTCTTCGACTATTTTTCCGACTTGTCGGCAGTGGCCGGCGGATGATGATGGTGAGTCTTTCTTTCTCTTTTTCTGCGTGAGTGTTAACCCACGAATGATAGGTTTTGCTACTTACTTAACCCCTTATTCTCCTCTTTTAACCCCCTACTCTTTCCTTTCTCTCGGCCTAACCTTAGAGTGGATCTTAGGGTCTTTGTTCGCCTTAGCTTCTGTAGATCTGTAGATCCTGATCATGTTCCAGCACTCTCTCTCCCATCACTCTCATAATACCAATAGCTTCTCTCGTTCCACATTTTGACCTAAATCCAAACTAATCCTCTCCAATGTAGGCCTACTGCTCAGCTCTGTTCGTCAGCCTTCTGGTTTGTATCCTTAGCATTGTTTTTGATGCATGGCTGACCAAGCGTATTGTTCGAAATTCTGAACACTTGGTGGCTCTCGGTTTCTTGGGGATAGTAATCATAGAGATTCTCATAAAGTCAGCAGGCCAGTCTCCACTTTCATACATGTTTTTGTACAATACATTCACCTCCTCTCTAGCATCACCTTCAAGACTCTTCAGAAGTTCTGCTGGTATATCATCTGGTCCTGGGGCTTTGCCATTTCTTAGGTCTTTTACAGCCATCTCTACTTCTCTTTCCACTATGTCCGGTCCCATACAATCTACTTCCACCTCATCTGCTTCCTCCATGAAACGCTCTCCTTTTCTTAGGCTTTAGTCAACTTAATTGAACAACATTCTTGTTAATATAAATAACAATAATATAGTTATGGTACACAAAATATATATATATAATCAATGACGCAAGTTGTAATAATAATAATAATAATAATAATAATAATATAGATATAGTAAACATAGGGCATTTATATGAATTGGTTATACTACAGATTAGGATTAATTACATCAAAGAAAATATCATTATCTTGATATAATAAAGTAGCTCACATCTCATCAGTTTAATTCAGACATCATCAGATTCATCAGTTTAATCGAATTGAATATAAACACAAATGATTTTACTTAGGTATAACATTCTAATAAAGTCGTCATAAACTTGCAAAATAATATTACATTTTTCCCTCCTACTTAGATTGAACAATATAGTTCTCAAAATAACTAGGCAGACACCAAGTACGCCCTGATCGTCGTACCTCAGTCATAGGGGACTCTGTATTTTGATTATCATCATCTGCTGAAGTCTGAGGAGCGTTGACCGGTGAGGGATTGGAGGGAGCAATGGTGGGTGACGGATTTGAGGGCAGGATGGTAGGTGACGGAGGATGGTTGTTTAACACGCCATCACCTTCGTTAGTATTTTCGTATTCTCGAGTTTCAGATTCCCCAGCAGGGGCGAGGTGCTTAAGCGAGACAGTAGTCTCTCGGCCTCCCGGGAGACGAACATGAGCATATTCGGGATTAGCTTCAACGAGTTCTACTTCTTCAACTGGAGGCTCATATTTAGACTGACGTGTATAATTTTTCAATAATACTTTACCCGGGGCGGTAAGCCACGTAGGTATGGAATGGCCATTTGTAGATCGACACTGATAATTAAATAATCTCTCATGAGGGGTGCAGTTTGTAGAAGTACATAACAGAGATCGTATGCTGTGTAATACATTGGGCAAAACAGTTTTACAACAGCCAACAGGGAGTTTTCTTGAAGCCAAAGCTAAATTTACTCCTTTCCATATAATTCCGTTATATCTCTCAACTAAACCATTTCCCTGGGGATTATATGGGGTCGTTCTACAGTACTTGTGGTCACTCCACGTGAGTTCAAAAACTGTTTAAGTGTATATGACATAAAGGAGGAACCTTTATCGGAGTGCACATACGCGGGTGCACCAAAGATAGCAAAAAGTTGACTAAGACAATCAACTACAGTTTCAGCAGAAGTGTCCGCACATGAAAACGCGAAAGGAAACCTCGAAAATTCGTCTACTATTGTTAGCATATAACGATTACGGGAATTGGAAGGCAAAGGACCTTTAAAGTCAATATTTAATCTTTCGAAAGGTTGTGTAGCTTTTATTAACTGGCCTTGATTACTATTTAAATACTTCAGTTTACACTGGGCGCATACAGTGCATTTTGAAATAACGTTTTTTACATCTTCAATTGAATATGGGAGATTCCGGCTTCTATCAAAGTGCCACAGTCTAGTTACTCCGGGATGGCACAAGGCAATGTGTAACTCTTCTAAATGATGTTTATTAATAGATGCTATAAATGCGCGAGAAAGCGTATCTGGAGCAATATTTTCTCTTCCGGGTCGATATGCAGTGTCATAAATGAAACTTGATAATTCAAGTCACCATCTCATGATTTTCTCGTTTTTAACTTTTCCTTTATGTTTAGTGTCAAACATAAACGTTACTGACCTTTGATCCGTTACTAGTTTAAAGTGTTTACCAAGCAGATAATGCCGCCATTTTCGGATAAACTCAACAATGGCGTATGCTTCTTTTTCTATAGAGGAATGATTCCTTTCAGAGGGCGACAGAGTACGGGCGAAAAAGGCGACTGGACGTCCAGCTTGACAAAGTTGAGCAGCTATTGCGTAATCAGACGAATCAGTCCCTACTACAAAAGGAATATTATCATCAATTGCAACAACAGCAGAATTAGCAATATCACTTTTAAGATTTTCGAAAGCATTAATTACATTAAGAGGGAGAGGGTATTTTCAACCAAAGGTCGTACTTTCTCAGAAAATTTTCCGATCCATTTAGAATAGTGGGCAAACATACCCATTACTCGGCGCATGTCTTTAGCATTATTAGGAGGAGGCATTTCGAGCAGTGGTTTTAACCTCTCAGGATCAGGCTTTAAAGAGCCATTACTTATTCTATAACCTAGTAAATCTATAGATGACTTAGATGTAGAACTCTTATTTTCGTTAATATGAAGACTACTTTTTTACATTTAAAAATTTTGTCAAATTATCATCATGCTCCTTCTGATCGTGTCCACATATAGTGATATCGTCCACATAAATGAAAGTATCCTTTAAACCCTCTTTACGAATTATGTCATCGATTACTCTGAAAACAGGCTACGCCGTTTGTTACACCAAACGGGATTCTATTGAAATGAAACAGCTGGCCACAGGCTTCGAAAGCAGTGTATGGCCTATCCTCCTCCTTGATAGGGATCAAATGATAGGCGCTCTTAAGATTTATTGTACTAAAGATACTATATTGTGCAATTTCGCCCACCATTTCATTTATATTAGGCAGAGGATAAGCGTCCAACTGTGTGTATTTATTTAGTGTTTGAGAATAATCGATAACTGGGCGTTTTTTATGAGATTCATTGGCTACCACTAAAACTTGTGCCCGTCAAGGACTTCGACTGGGTTCGATAATGCCTTCCTTAAGAAGGCGACCTACTTCGGACGACATAAAACTCATATCTGCCTGACAATATCGGCGTGACTTAATAGCAATGGGTTTGCATTCAGGACTTAAATTATTAAATAAAGACGGAGGTTCCACCTCGGCTGCTGCAAGGTTACACACAGTTAAGGAAGGTTCTCTTCCCCCAAAAGGTATCTCAACTGATTCATGTCTAGACAAAAAATCATGGCCAAGAATAACATTAGTAGGGGCTCCAATAAACCTTAGCCCCCCCCCCCCCCGCCCATGGCCTAAACCAGGGATTCCCAAAGTGGTATGTGCAGACCCCCAGGGGTCTGTAGGAAGCTTCCAGGGGGTCTCTAAGCTTTTGGAAAAATAGTAACATTAACTATATTAACTATATTAACTATATTAACTATATTAATTATAACTATATTAATATTTAGGGGTCCTTGGTGGTAAAAGTTTGGGAACCCCTGGCCTAAACTATTAGAGGTACAATAAAACTAAACATACCTTACAAAAGAGAATTTAATCCTGCATTTAATGAGAAACAATTAAAACTTGGTGTTCCCGCCATTGGCTTCCAAGACAGCCTGAATTCGCTTTGGGTAGCTTACCAAAAGTGACGTGAATAGATCTTGATCGTTACGCAAATTTGCTAAAACAGTTTCAATGTGTTGCGTCATTGTATCATTCAAAAATCGATTTGCTGCAGGTTCTTGAAACAAGAGACATTCAACCTTGTCCTTTATAATTGATCCAATGTGTTCACAGACGTTCAGGTCAGGAGAATTTCCTGGCCATTCTTCATTTCCAAAGAAATCGATCTCATGGTTCCGCAACAACTGTTGAGTGGCTAATGCCTTAAAGCAGGGGGCCTTATCGTGCAGAAGTGTGACCTGATCGACATCCATAACATTGTTTGGTTTTCTTAGAAAAGGAATGACATGCTGGGATAGAATAATATCACGAAAATACTGTCCATCCCAACTCTGACCATTTGGCTTCAGCACCCACATGAGCTTCTTTGCAGTGAACAAAACAAACACACCAACACAGTCTGGACTTTTTAATAATTCGCGATAATGTTCATTGTCATCGATTTCATCTGGTGTTGTGGCCCACACTCGATCATTTTGGTAGTTAGGCCGACGTGTTACGTAAACAAAAAATTCACCGGAGACAGCTAAATGCATGAAATCATCCACATCCCAATCTTCAAGATAATGGGCAAACCACATTCTGTCATCGATGTTAAGTTGAGTTTTTCTTGGCTTTGGAAGTTCATGCCAAGGCTTTAAACCTTGCCTGACGGTACAGTCGAATGATCTCACCACTAACGATCTTTCCTCTCAACACTTCGATCTCTCTAGAAAGTTTAGCACAGCTGTTTTTCCGCTTACGCGTACCTCTTTCAATGATGTCCTTTGTTTCCTGAGAGAGTGGCAAATTTGGGCGCCCAGATTTGGTTGTATCCATTTCACATTCATCCAAAGTTTTATTCCAATTTCTTTTGACGAAGTCCTCACTTCTTCGCAACTTTTTGGCAACCCATGAACGTGTTATAAAAGTGGCTCCAGCATCACGAGCTTCCCGAAATGTTATTGCTCGTATGCGATCTATCACACGTTGCCTCTCCGAATCACCAATTAATTGATAAGCCATTATATTATCACTTTATCAGCTAGAGTAATTTTAATACCTGCAATAAATAAAGAATTTTATATATTTTTATAATCACTAAAAACTATTTCGATATAAGTAAACATGTAAGCTGCAAATGGGGGGGGGCTAAGGTTTTTTGGAACCCCTTACATAGATTAGGCAGAAGTGATAACTTAACATTTTTATAGGTACGATCATTGAATGTCAAATCTACACAACAAAACCCATCAACTTTAGTTACATGAGAAGTAGTAGCCATTGCCCTGGGGCGCCGTGCGGTACCGGTACCTGCCCCACGGAGTGATGAAGGTAGTCAGGTGACGGTCTTCCTCGCGGAGGGGCACGCTGTGGTATCCGTTCTAGGCATCGAACACGATCTTCTTCTTGCCATGAGGCACCGACCGTGCCTGGTGGAACGGTGACTGAGTATGGTGTGTCTCGCGGGTGGCATGTATGTTCAGGTGCTGGAAGTCGACCGTGCGGCGTAGCTTCCCGTTCTTCTTGGCGCACACCACATTGACATGATCTTGCCAGTAAAAGGGGACGGGTACCGGGGTGTGATATGCCACCGGGTCAGCTAGAGGGTCCATCATAAGTTTCAATGGAGGGCCCTCCATCATTGGCAACGGCTGATGCGCACATGTGTTAAATGTGCTTGACTTGTAGTATTCGACCAAGTACTGCCGCAGTCTGTCGCGGTTCTTCTCAGCCGCCAGGAACGATAGTTGTGATGACGGCCGGGGCGGTGTTTGACGTATCGGGAAGTCGCATGGGCTGGTCTGACCGCTCTCGCTGCTGATAGCACTATCTCTTGCCGGCACCTCATCGCTCGCGGTGTCGGCTGCCGAGGTTGCCTCGAGTCGATGCGAAGACGTCTCACCGATCATCGGGAAGTTGTTGGTGATCATGTCGAGCGCGATCCATGCCTCCTTGCTGAGGAACAGCTTGTCGCAGTTGTCCGTGACATAGGTGAGTCGACGAGTTGTTACCACTTTACCAGTTTTGTCCTTTCCAGAGAGTCGCAGGATGACGGGGCCGAGTATTTTGATGCATCCGTTGTTGGCGGCGTGCATTCTCATCGTGACGGGGATAAGGTCGGCTTGTTTGAGGCCTATGCGGTGGATGACTTTGATGCCTGCCAGACAGCTCTGGCAGCCGGTGTCAGCCATCGCTTAATCCATGTGTCAGAAATGCGATGATAAAGATGATGGTCAAGGGCGATGACTCTCCTGATGCGGCATCGGCCAGTTGTGGCAATCGAGCAGAGAGCCTCGAATACAGCACCTTATTCGCATATTGCATGTGAATTCGCTACTATCTCGACTCTTGATGGTTTGTGCTTGCTCCTACACACTGCTTCAAAATGGTTCTCACGACTGCAGTGGCTGCATGTGTGGCCATAGGCTGGGCAGTCTTTCTTTCGGACCCTGCCTGGGGCACTTTTGCAGTGCCCTTTCCTGCCGCAATATGAGCACACCTCGTGGTTGCCGACTGTCATCTTCTTCCGAGCGTCCTTCTTGTTCCGTCTGTAGGCGCTGTTAGCAGCCTCGACGCCCTGAGAGTCGAAGAGACGTGATGCTGAGTAGGGCCGTAACTAGGGTTTAGAAATTAGTGAGGTCCAGATTTTTTTCGAGCGCGGCGGGACGAGCAAAATTCAGACCAAAATGACATCTACAAACACAACCCAAGCTATACACTAAACACAAAACGCTCGACGCTCCCTCTTTTCAAAAGAAAAGCGGTAATATGCGTTTCATACACGGAGAACGGTTTAGTCTCTTTTTTTTTTTTAGGAAATAATTACCGAGGTCCGGACCTCGGTGACCTCATAGGTAGTTACGGCCATGATACTGAGCGCTTGCCGGATTCTTTGGCCTCGACGAACCGGAAGACCTGCTTTAATGTCATGTTCTGGTTCGTGTTGCCGAGTAGGCCCAGTTGAATCTCGGGGTCCTCAATGCCGCGGGTCAGGACGTCGCGCAAGATGGCCTCCGTGTAGCTCACATCCGCATCGCAGCTCGAGCATTTGGTGATGTACTTGCATACCCCTGCCTGGCCACGGAGTCGGGCGCCGAATGAACGCACGGTTTCGTCACGGTCTTGGCGCATGTTGTGCAACGCCACTCTAGCAACCATGGTGCTATCTTCTCTGACTGCGAGTTTCTTTATGGCTGCGAGCACCTCATTTTCACTTCTCCCTGTCAGACTACCACCGGCTGATCGTGTGAGGTCTTTGCGAAGGGGTTCATCGCAGCACTCCAGTAGCTGCACCACTTTGTCACGACCCGTGATTTTGGTGGCATTCACATAGTCCATCCATCGCGATGTGAAGTATGACCATTCCTCGCTCGTACCGGCTGAAGATATTGTTGGTCTCTTCACCTTCTCCACTTGGGCCGTGGCGCCGGCAGCGGACACGGAATGGAGAGTGCAGTGGGCTGTGAGGAGTGCTGCTACAATGGCGTCGCTGTGTGCGTGGGTCTCATATGCGCACCCCTCAATTGGACATTTCACCACGGGCATGTTGACCTGTTGAGATTCACTTTTGTTTTGTATAAAGTTCCATCATAAATAAGATTCCACTTTTTGTTATTACGTTTATTGACCAATATTCATAACGCTAAACAATGATGGAACTCTGAAACATACAAACAAAACATAAACACATACATGAAAAATAACGGCATCAACATGAAGACACTAATCAATAATAATGAATATTCTCTAGACACTTGACGTTTACAATGATATACCTTCCATTTGTTTTCTTTTACAATATTTATATCAATAAAATTTTTGGTACTAACCGTATCCACTAGCGCCTTCAAAGACAAACCATTAGTTAAAATAGTAAGAATTGTCTCTTTCAAAGAATGAGAAATAGAGCCTGATAGAGAAGCTAAAGTATTAACAGAAGCAGAAGCTTTTGAATTAGAGTGGCTGTTATTTTTATTTTTTTTATTGGGTTCAGAATCCCAGCTGAGCCGTGAACGGCCAAGCTCTGAAGGGCCAGTTTAACCTACAGCCCAAGTTAAGCTAGACTAAAAACTTACGGACTTGGAGGTCCTATTAGGTCCTACCTCAGGGTTGCTGACTCAATGTGGGCTACCTTAGGCCTCAGTTGCATAAAATTAAGATAAAAAACAAAAGGGGCACTATTTATGGTCTTCTTTCTAAACCTTGTAACAACACAACCTGCACCATTGCACGATGCAACAATCTTGTATTTAAACAACCAAACTGAATTGCAAGAGAGCTCTCTATAAGACCACACCCTGTAAGTGCCGCATTCAACAAATAAGTAGGAAGGACGCGCAGCGCCCCAAAAAAATGATGCCACAAGAGTGCCCAAACAATGATGCCAAAAGAGCCCAAAAATGCTAGCTCAAAATTAAGTGAAGTTTTCACTAACCTTACAATTATGAGATGGATATACAGGGTGTCCCAGGAGGAAATGTCAAGAATGCACCATTTCACTCTTTGGGTATTTCTAAGTAGAAAGTATTATATCGATATGGGTCTGATTCCCAACCGTTACCGAGATACAGGCCTCTACATTTGGGTAATTAAAACATAAAGCATAGAGTTTTTGTATAGGTCTCTTTAATTTTCCTCCTGAAATCTTTACCAGTGCAGACCTAACTAAATTGTCTTTGCCAACAAACAATTCTTCAATTATGCCAAGCTTCCAGCATTGCCTTGATCTTTCATCCCCAACCAATCATTACCACTTCTCCCACCCTGATACAATTTGCATTGGAGCCCTTTACAGTACATTGCTTGATGGGTAATAATTGAGTTCTGGCAAGTATTCCATCTGCCACCTCTTCCATAACTGATCTTGTAGCTCTTCAAGGTACTTGAACCTTCTGGTTAACTCTTCCTGAGTGCTCTGGATAGGCTGTAAGTCTTCTGGCAAACTGGGGCTTGATGTTAATCGTTTACCGCAAAGAAAATGATTTGGTGTCAATGGCTCTGCATCCTGCATACTGTTATAAACAAAAGTGATAGGCCTACTGCTCACCATTGCTTCTACTTCACACAAAACAGTGCAGAATTCTTCTTTGCTCAAATGAGCAGTAGCTAAAAGTTTCTTTAATGGACACTTTACACTTCTCACGAGCCTTTCCCAAAATCCTCCCCACCATGGTGCTCTCTCAACAATAAACTCCCACTGTACCCCTCGGTATGAAAAGTAGGACTGGAATCCTTCCTCTTTTAGCAGAGGACCAAACTTCTTGGAGTTCCTTTGCAGCCTTTTTGAAGGTTTTTGCATTATCCGATATGATTTTATTTGGGAAACCCCTTTTGTTCACAAACCTTTTAAAGGCCAAAAGAAATAATCACTACTTAAGTTGCTTACCAACTCCAAATGGATTGCTCTGGTGGTAGCACATGTGAAAAGACATATATAACCTTTGTTAGACTCCCCTTGCTCATACACATAGACTGGACCTGCGAAGTCCACTCCCACTACATCAAATGGGGCAGTATAGATACACCGTTCTCTTGGAAGTGGAGCCACCTTTTCATAATAAAGCTTTGTACTCCAACGCTTGCAAACCACACATTTATGCAAGACCTTTTTCACTACTTTTGGGAATCCAAAACTGTTGTCTGATCTCTATTATCACCTCTGTAACTCCAGCATGTAACAACTTATGATGCGTATCTAGGATCCAAAGTTCCACAAAGTGCCCCCCAGAAGGTAGCAAAATTGGATGTCTTTTCTCCTCTGGAAGCCCAGAAAACTGTAGTCTACCTCCTACTCTCAATAAGTCCTGATCCAAAAACGCATCCAAACCCTTGAGAGCAGAATGTGTTGGCAGAACCCGTAATAGACTGCTGGTGAGCAATTCCCTCTCTTCACCAAATTTTTCCTTCTGCACAGATACCACCCAGTATTGCCTGGCTTGCTGAATCTCATTACTGTTCAGAATTCCTTCCCTTCTTGTTTCTCCCTTAATGTTGTTTGTAAATCTATATACCCATGCTGTCACTCTTAACCTTTTCAGACTGCTAATGTCCTCAAGCCTCAATATGGGGTCCTGCTGCATAACTTGACAACTGTTCACAGTGCATTTTCTCATCTTACTCACCCATTCTTCTTGAGCCTGGCATTCTCCTCAATAGGCTGATTAGAAGGCCAGTTTTCACTCCCAAGTTTTAGCCACTCTGGCCCATTCCACCACAAATTTGACTGTGCAAGATCTTTCCCTGAAATTCCTCGTCTTGGTAAATCAGCTGGGTTTTGGGTGCCTGGACAATGCTTCCATTGCTTGGGATCTGTGTGTGCTTGAATTTCCTCCACCCTATCGGCAACAAATGGCTTCCATTTCCTTACCTGACTTCTTAACCAGTGCCAAACTATAGTGGAGTCTGTCCAATAATAGCTTGGAATTTCATAAGGGCCAAGACTTTTGCACTGTAACTGCAAGCCGACTAGCAATAACTGCACCCATCAATTCCAACCTTGGAATAGAAAGCCTTTTCAAAGGTGCTACTCTGCTCTTTGCAGCAACCAACCTGCAACTTACTTCCTCTTGAATGTGCCTCTTATATAAATACAAGTTGCATAGGCTTCCTCACTTGCATCACAAAAGATGTGCAGCTCCAAATTGTCTGGACTATTGTTCAACTCTCCAAAGTACCATCTTGGGATTTCAATGTCTCCAAGATGTGCCAATTCTTTGAACCAATATTTCACCTTACACCACCATATGATCAGAACTCTTGGTCCCAACCAAGTCCAATTTCCCAGAGGCTCTGAAACCAAATTTTTACTTTATCACAAATGGAGCCAGGAATCCAAGAGGATCAAAGACCTTTGAAGCCAAACTAAGAGCTGTACGTTTTGTCCACCTTCTCATTCTCAGCCAGCTCTACTAAAGATTTCCCATTGAAGGTAAACAAATCCTCTCCTTGCTGCCAAACAATGCCTAGCACTTTGTGTCTATTGCCCACAACTCCTTAATACCAGAATCCTCAATACTTTCTGCTGCATCAGGTCTACACAGGACTGACTCATAAACTCTTGTAATTGAGAATGATTGGTCTGCCATTTTCTAAGCTCCATGCCAGCCTCCCTCATTATAGCTCTAGCCTCCATGAATATCTGTTTAGCCATTTCTGTATTATCCACGGAACACAGCAAATCATCAACATAAAAATTTTCCTTATGTGTTCAATAGTGTTAGGATAGACTTCAGAATATTTCTTAAAATGGTACTGCATAGTAGCTGCCAACAGAAATGGACTAGAGCTGAGGCCAAACAACACTGACTTCATTCTATATGCTTGAACCTTAGGTTCATTTTCCAACAAGTCTTTCGTATCCACCCACAGATACCTTACTGCATCTCTGTCCTCTGGTTTTAACTTTATCCGCAAAAAGGCTTGCTTCACATCTGCAGTCAATGCTACTCTACCAAACCTGAATCTCAGTAACAAGGAAAATAAATCTGCATTTAAATTTGGCCCAGCATCCAAACAGTCATTCAAGGACACACCACCTTTGTCCTTGGCTGAGCCATCAAAAACTACCCTCAGTTTGATGGTAGTTTTGTCTCGCCGTACCACTGCATGGTGTGGCAGATAATGTGCCTCCTGGCTCACCAGCTCACCTTGCACCCTTTCAGCATAGCCTTCTTTTACATAGCTTAGGATGGCCTCATTGTATTCAATTAACAACTCATTTTTTCTTAGCCTGTGCAATGAAGTCTCCAACCTCCTATTAGCAAGCTGAATGTTTGAACTGGGTTTGCGCGAATCCTTCCACGTGAGGCCAACTTCATAGCAACCATCTCTAAACCCAATCCCTTTTTCAAATTGCTCTAAAACATCACTGTTCACTGGACTCGCCTGCTTCTCCTGTTTGTCCTTTATGCCAATAGATTCAATTTCCAAAAGGCTTTCAAATGCCTTTCCAAACTATGGCTGTTCTCCTCAATCTTAACAAAAAGAGCTTTAACCTCCATTTCATTGCAATGGCTACCATATAGCTACTGGACCTCAAGATGTGCGGATAATATTACCAGTGATGAAGTCTCTATAATAGTCAGCTCCAATTAAAAGACTAATATCTTCTGTTCTTTCAAACTTATTATTGCCCAAATTAAATCCTTTAACTCGCAATTCTTGGACACATGCCATATCTAAAGAAGTAGTGACTGGAGCACAAAGTTCCTCAATCTCTACAGTTTGGACCTTGATAGTGGGACCTTGTGGTAACAACCCCTTAACCAGAATTTCTACCTTCTTAACTTTGGTTCGGTTTTGAACGGAACCGCCAAACCCAGAAATTTTTAAATTTTCCCTCTTAAGTTCTTTAAACTTCAATTTTCTGGAAATTCTGGTCTTAATAAAGCTACATTCCCAGCTGTTTACAATAATCCTCTTTTACTTTTACTCCCTTTCATAGCAGTGGCATGTGCCACTGATGTCTCTACTTCTGGGGTAGGCCAACTAGGAGTGTTTTCACACAATAATGGCTGATGCTGGCCATGGCATTTTTTGCACAAAATTTTAAACTTACAAAACCTTGCTCTGTAACCTTTCAAAAAACATTTAAAACATGCTGTGGACTTAGTTACCCTGTCCTTTCTATCCTCAACAGGTAAAGCATCAGCCACTTCACATTTATATGACTTGTGGTTGCCTTCGCAAAATATGCATTCCTTGATTCCCTTTAATTTATTCTCAGAGGATGCATGTAGAGCTGACACTGTACCTGGGCTATTCCTTTTTGTAGAAACTTTGGTGCTGTGCCTGCCTTTGTCCCCTTGTTTAACATCCCACTGTGCAAACTCAATTCCCTCTCGTCTTGCTAATTCTGTGCTAAAAGACTTAACATCTGCTGAAGGGGGATGTACACATGTTCTGTAGAGTGTCCCCTACTTAATTCAAGCAAAATTGAGCTAGGCAATTTAGACTCCAGTATAGTGACCAACATTATACCATACCTTTCCATTCCTACACCCAAGTTGTCCAGGGACCTAGTTCTAACTTCAAATTCATCATATAACTGCCGTAACTCCTTGACACTATTGGGATTATTAACAGGAGGTGCTTTTAATTAAGATCTCTGGCTTACCAAACCGTTTCTTTAATATATCCCAAGCCACATTATAATTAGCCTCTGTTAATGCTAATCCTGCTATTGTCTTTGCTGCCTCCCCTTCCAAGAGGGACTGCAAATAATTAAACTTCTCCACCGCACTTAACACTTGACTAGAATGAACTGCTGATTGAAAACTGTCTGCCCATCCTTGCCATTCCTGAATACTCCCAGAAAATGTTTTGAGTACAAGCCTCGGTAATTGAACTGCAGATCTGTTAACCTTAACTTCACAAACACCATTTGTTGAGGTTGTGTTTCATTATTAGACCTGGTCTCTAACTGTACTGAGCTGCTAAACTCTTTTGCTCTGTGGTATACTTTAATTATCATCAATAATCTCTTCAAAGTAAATTATGTTATTTTCTATTTCATCCTCTTCTATAAGAGCCTCAATTTTAACATTTACTTCGCTTAGAGCAACCTTTTTAGTTTCTAATATGGAAAGCTGCGCAGTCACTAAGCTTAAATCCTCTTGCTCTATGGCAGAATCTATAGTGGCAATGACCTTTGTAATTAGACCTTTGTAGGCGCTTCTCCGTTTTTTAAACTTGTTCAATTCAGCTGCATTCATCTTCAATGCAAACAACAATTGGGCTCAATACCAAATAAGCTTAATTGGCAAAAATACTTATCGAAACTGATCAAACTTAAATTTTGCTTTTTTCAAATAAACTGAATTGCTTGGTTGGGGTACTGACCAACCACCAGTATGGAATACCAAATTTTCCACCCAAGTAACTGGCGCACTGAAGTCTGCAACCTTCGCCTACGAATAATAAGCCAAAATTAACCAAACCGGTAAAAATGTAGGCCCAAAACAACGACAGACGAGTGGCCAAGTTTCGCAATTGGGCAACCAAACTTTCTAGCGTGGGACTTTAACTCAATTATGCTCAGCCCGTCTAGGCCTAACTTGAGCTACAATTTGCACAGTCAGAACTTTGCCAAAAAATAGTCACTGATTCAGTCTTGGGCTAGAATCCGGTTCGAAGGACCATGTTATTTTTTATATTTTTATTGGGTTCAGAATCCCAGCTGAGCCGTGAACGGCCAAGCTCTGAAGGGCCAGTTTAACCTACAGCCCAAGTTAAGCTAGACTAAAAACTTACGGACTTGGAGGTCCTATTAGGTCCTACCTCAGGGTTGTTGACTCGATTTGGGCCTACCTTAGCCCTCAGTTGCATAAAATTAAGATAAAAAACAAAAGGGGCACTATTTATGGTCTTCTTTCTAAACCTTGCAACAACAACACAACCTGCACCATTGCACGATGCAACAATCTTGTATCTAAACAACCAAACTGAATTGCAAGAGAGCTCTCTATAAGACCACACCCTGTAAGTGCCGCATTCAAGTAGGAAGGACGCGCAGCGCCTAAAAAAAAATGATGCCACAAGAGTGCCCAAACAATGATGCCACAAGAGCTCAAAAATGCTAGCTCTAAATTAAGTGAATTTTTCACTAACCTTACAATTATGAGATGGATATATATATATATATATATATATATATATATATATATATCTTAAATTAATATATACAAGCAATGCTGCATCAATCAGCTTAGTCGTCATATCTCCTTGGGACAACAATGGCTCTTCCTCTTCTAGATTTTCTAACAGTGACAAACTCTGGCAAAATGGCCTTTAATGCCACATTTATGACATAAACAATCTCTTGCAGAACATTTAGCTCGCGGATGCACATTACTCCCACAAAAGAAACCTTTACGAGACCTTGCTGCAGCAGTAGAAGACTCCTCGCAAAGAGTTTCATTAGCACCTTGTTTCGCCTCATGTTTTTCTATTGTAATTGTTTCAGTTTCACACCTAACTGAATTTAGAGGAGCATTAGAACGTATATAAGTATCAGACTGAATCTGAGCCAACTCAAGGCTGCGAGCTTGATCAAAAGCGATTTGTAAATTGAGAGATTTGCTTTCAAGCAATCGTTGCCTAATGAAAGGAGTATTCAAACCGTTAATAAAAGCATCTCTTATATATTCATCTCTGTATTGATCTGCAGAGACCGATTGAAATTTACTGTCTTTACTCAGATGCTTTAATGCATTCATGTAATGGTCCAAACTCTCTCCCATCTCCTGACGACGAGTGGCTAATAGGTGACGAGCAAACGTTTCATTTTTCGATTTTATATAAAGTTCATTGAGCAACTTTATAGCGCCTTCATCGGTAGTACAATCAACTATGTACTCAGACTAAAGGAGATACATGGTCTACAGGCAAACTTAGCTTTCGAGTTTGAGGATCAGAAAGTAACGCAGCCAGAAAATTCTGAAATGTCTTGAACCAGTGACTCCAGAGACGAGACGAACTTGAGTATGAGGGATCGGCATAAAATCTTTCCGGCTTCAGAAACTTGTCCATATCCTCTGATCTTGAAATTAAGTTGATTAAATTGAAATGAAACGCTCTCCTTTTCTTAGGCTAATCACCTTAACTGAACAACATTCCTGTTAATATAAATAACAATAATATAGTTATGGTACACAAAATATATGTATAATCAATGATGCAAGTTATAATAATAATAATAATATAGATATAGTAAACATAAGGCATTTATATGAATTGGTTACACTACAGATTAGGATTAATTACATCAAAGAAAATATCATTACCTTGATATAATAAAGTATCGCACATCTCATCAGTTTAATTCAGACATCATCAGATTCATCAGTTTAATCGAATTTAATATAAACACAAATGATTTTACTTAGGTATAACATTCTAATAAAGTCATCATAAACCTACAAAATAATATTACACCTCCTCTCTAACATCACCTTCAAGACTCTTCAGAAGTTCTGCTGGTACATCATCTGGTCCTGGGGCTTTGCCATTTCTTAGGTCTTTTACAGCCATCTCTACTTCTCTTTCCACTATGTCCGGTCCCATATAATCTACTTCCACCTCATCTGCTTCCTCCATTTCGATGTTATTAGGTTTGTTCTCTTTACCATACAGTTCTTCAATATATTCAATCCATCTCTTCCTTATATCTTCTGGCAAGCTCGAGGCGGATGCGAGATGGTCCCAGGGAGAACTGGAGGCTTCTAGTTCAAGCACATCTGAATCATCAGATTCAGATACTGTAGTTTTTAAGGAGTCAGCACGAAAACGTTCCACTCCTAAGCGATTGAAGTCTGTGATCACGCCTGACATTTCCTTAGCCTTGGATCGCCACAACATCAGTGACAGGAAAGGAATGGCAGTGGTCGCAGCAACTATTAAATCGCTGGGGCACAACTTGGACGAAGTGTCAATCTCACGCAGCACCATTCGTCGCGTGAGACAATGTACACGTGAAGCGGTGTGCCGCGAAGATCAGGCCACTTTCAAGACCCATGAGCCCCTTCTCTTGCACTGGGATAGTAAGCTGCTTACAGATATCTCCCATGGGTTAGAGGTGGTGGACCGTGTGGCTGTGCTTGTAACCGGTAACGGGGAAGAGAAACTCCTTGGAGTTCCAATGGTAGCTGCTGCAACTGGAGCATCTCAGGCTCAGGCGTGCCTGAAGCTTGTGGACGACTGGTCTTTGAGGGGCAACGTTCGAGGTCTTGTTTTTGATACAACTGCGTCCAATACGGGACTTCATGCTAGAGCTTGTACTCTCATTGAAAAGGAGTTGGGTGTTGATCTGGTGTGGATCGCTTGCCGACACCACGTGGTAGAAGTCGTCCTTGCTGCGGCCTTCGGTGCTTGTTTCGGAACATCCAGTGGACCTGAAATTGGCCTATTCAAGCGCTTCAAGCAGCACTGGGTTTTCATTGATCGCAGCAAGTTCGAGAGTGCACCCGACAGCCTGTTCATTGAAACAGCAGAGCAGAGGAAGGAAATGGTCTCCTACTAC
>JAJOZX010000414.1:550000-577500 GCA_023014485.1 Bathynomus jamesi | reverse complement strand
TCTATCTATCTATCTGTCTGTATATCTATCTATCTATCTCTCTCTCTCCTCTCTCCTCCTCTCTCTCTCTATATATATATATATATATATATATATATATATATATATGCACTAAAATCACAGAATAACACGTGATTTTATTAATAAGCAAACAACCACCTGGAAAAGGATGTGAATATATCACGAAAGCGCTCGGATTTCGTGTTTCTTTTTCCTTGTGGTTGTTTGCTTATATGCGTATGTAGAGGAATTACGGCATTTGTTTGGGTGAGGCCAGTGGTGTAGTGGTTATCATATCTGACCGGCAATCGGAAGATCCCGGGTTCGATTCCTGGGTGGGTACCTCATTTTTTCATTTGTTTCGTTCTTTCGCTCTCATCTTGCGCGGATAATTCTCCTATACAAAGCGTCGTTCTTTACGTTAATTATACTGCGTGTTTGCAGTTATAATGTATATATATATATATATATATATATATATACACACGAAATAAAAAATAATGAACAATTCGTACTGGAAAAAATTCCCTAATGCCTTACCGTTCAGTCTTCCATCTACTCAACCGGAGAACTCTGGAACAATCTTCCTCAATCCATCTTTCCTCTTGTCCATGACCCCATCTTTCAAACGCAGAGTGTCTAGGCATCTCAAAAAAAACCCGGACCTTGATTTTTACTCTCTTCTTCTATGAGAGGAGCGCTTTTGTCGGCTCCTCCTTCCTGCATAATATATATATATATATACATTATAACTGCAAACTGGTCACGGTCCTTTCTGAAGATAGGACCGAGGAACGACTCGGTCCTCGGTCCTTATATATAATATAAGTGAAAAATTTGATTAAAATGAAAAATGAAATTAAAGACACCGGAAATCTTTAATTTTATTAACGCTTCTTCTTTTTCTGGAGCTCCACCCCGTCCTTGATGCACTGGTCGAACTGGTTCTGGACGTGAGGGTGGCGCCTGGAGACATGTCGCTTGAGGTTGTTTTGGCTCTTGTTGCTTGTCGAGAGGATGTTCTTGTTCGGCAGGCACAGCAAGCACTTGTACTCCAGGTTCTGCTCACCCTTGGGGCCCAGGTATTCAAAGTATTTGTCCAGGTACGGCCAGGGATTGCCGGGTTCAGTTCTTCCGCTAGGAGCTCCAGTTGCTTGACTTGAAGTTGAAGCACTAACATCAGTAGATTCTTCGTCTCCTCCAGGTGTTGAAACAAGTTTCAGTTCAGTCTCAGTCTCTTTCTGAGTCTTCTGGAGGAAACGATCCATCTTCTTTAGAACTTCAAATAATCACTAAACACACTAAAATCACTAAAAAAGACCGTCCGGACCGGACCGGACCGTCCGGAAATGCTTAAAAATGGACCGTCGCTCCTCATTTCGGTCCTCACTGAGAAAAGAACCGACTTTCCCGCTCACGGTCCTTAAAAAGGACCGAGTTCCTGGAGTTTGGTCCTTTTGGAACTCGGTCCTGCCCACCTTTGTATATACATATATATATATATATATATATATATATATACACACACAGGCGACAAAAAGTGCAAAGGCAACACAGCATAAGGGTAACGATGGACACAAGCACAACTAGCACAAATAGCGCAAATAGGACAAGACAAGAGGGCAGTCAAGAAAACGGAGTGAAACTGTCCCCCAATAATTCACTAGGGAACAACATTTTTGTTTCTTGAAAACTATTTGGTGTTTCTTATAGAACTTTTGATGCTGATTCCAAATATGGTTTCAGAATGTTTCTATCACCCATAGTTTTCGAGAAAATAATATTTCCATTTACTCAGAGTTTTCCCAAAATATTAGTTAAAATTAAGTGTACTAATTTAATTTTACTTTCTTTTTTTTCCAGGTTAACTATATTTAATAGTATTTTTTGCATTAAAAAAAATATAGCTATTTAAACAAACAGATTTTTAATAAAAAGAAAGAAATTTTTTTCAAGTTTTGCTCAAATTTTAAAATTTTTCATAGGAGAAAAAATTGGTTTTTCATTCCAAAAAGTTTTCCGTGATTTCAATAATTTTCCGCCAGCATGAATCGAAACTGTATTAATCCCAGAGATACATTTTGCTACGTATGTGGAGAACTGACCATAATGGCACAGAGGAAGACGATGACCCCACTCGTGAAGAAGGCTTACGAACTTTATTTTGGATGTAAGGCAGGCGACCAAGACAAATCCTGGGCACCTCATATCTCATGCATTTCCTGTGCCGTCACTCTTAGGGGTTGGATTAAAGGTACCCGCAAATCTATGCCATTTGCCATACCAATGATTTGGAGAGAGCCCAAGGATCACCTAACGGATTGCTATTTTTGTATGACTAACGTTTCAGGATTCTCTGCCAAAAATAAACATAAAATTCAATACCCAAATCTTGCATCTGCCATGAGACCAGTACTACATGACGATGATAACCCAATTCCAACTCCCCAAAGTCATGGACACTGGATGAAGAGTCTGAAGTTGAACCAATGGAAATTGATGACACTAAAGATACAGACTTTCAGCAACCTGAATCAAATAAACCACGTATGATTACGCAGGTTATGCTGAATGATCTCGTGAGAGATTTGGACCTTCCGAAAAAAAGCGGAATTATTGGGCTCCAGGTTACGTGAATGGAATTTGCTGGCAAAAGATACAAGCATATCGGCGTTCCGCACTCGCCAAAAACTGATGCAGTATTTCTCCTCGTCAGGTGGTTTATGCTACTGTAATAATGTAAATGGACTGCTGTTAGCTCTCGGTCATGAACACAAATCTGAAGATTGGCGTTTATTTATTGACTCTTCGAAGCTAAGCCTCAAGGTTGTACTACTTCACAATGGAAATAAATACCCTTCCATTCCTGTAGGGCACGCTGTCCACATGAAGGAATCTTACGAAAATATGAAACTCATCCTTCAGCAGATTAATTATGACCAGTTTCGTTGGTATATATGTGGGGATTTAAAAGTCGTCGCGCTTCTTCTGGGAATGCAGCTCGGTTATACGAAGTTCTGCTGCTTCCTTTGTGAATGGGACAGCAGAGCCAGAGATTCGCATTATTTTGTAAAGGATTGGCCACTTCGTCAAAAATGTATCTCAGGACTGAAGAATGTGTCTCATGAACCCTTAGTTGACCCCAAGAAAATATACTTACCGCCACTTCACATCAAACTTGGCATCATGAAAAATTTTGTCAAAGCAATGAACAAGGAAGATGAAGCATTCAAATATTTGAAGAAAAAGTTTTCACGACTTAGCGATGCAAAGATAAAAGAAGGGATCTTTGTTGGTCCCCAAATCAGAGAGCTCATGAAAAATCAAAAGTTTGATGATGCCTTGAGAGGAAAAGAAAAAGTGGCATGGGAGGCCATGAAGAATGTTGTCACAAATTTTCTAGGGAACATCAAAGCCTCTAACTATGAAAAAAATAGTGCACTAAAAATCCATTTCTTGCACTCCCATTTAGATTTCTTCCCTGAAAACCTCGGCGACGTAAGCGATGAGCATGGAGAAAGGTTCCACCAAGATATAGCTACTATGGAGAAACGCTACCAAGGGAGGTGGGATTTGGCAATGTTAGCTGATTACTGCTGGACATTGATGCGAGAAGCTCCTAATGAAAACTACAAGAGAAAATCAGTGACAAAGAAGTTTTAAGAAGGATATTTTAAATGCCAATCTGCCACTAATATAATTTTTATGAAGTATTTTTACTAACTTCTATACACTTTTAATACAAATTTCTCAGTAACCTTGGGTGATAGAGAAATTCTACGGCTATATTCGGAATCAGCGGAAAAAATCCTATAAGACCGACCTGCTCACGTCCAAGAAACAAAAAAAAAGTTAAAATTTGTTCCCCAGTGAAATGAGCAAAAAACAAAGGCCACGAGTAAATATGGGGAAGGAATTATATGCAGATATTATATAAAAGATAATTGCAGATTGAAAAGAGGAAAATGTATATTTGGAAACAGATGTAAATTCTACCACCCGGACATTTGCAGGACTTACGCAAAATATGGAACCTGCAAATTTGGGAAAAAATGCTACTATTAACATCCTCCCGACGGACTCAAAGAACAAAGGAAAAGGTACAAATAACAATAGGAATAATAGGTCTAAAGCTGGGTAAAACACCTCAATTCAAAAAATAAAAAGTGGATTTAATTTTCCCAGAAGAGTTCCTTGTTCCATGCACGGTCTGTATGTATCATGAAAGAGTCTCAGGAGACCATTCTGAGTTCAGTTATATATATATATATATATATATACTGTATATACCATATATTCGAGAAATTTCAACTCTTGAGATATGGTAGAATGAAGAAATTAGACTGCATATTAGGCCAGATGAGCCGGGTGTACATGACCATGTGCGGTGGAGAGAGCGAGAGAGCAACTCGCTGCTCCACCAAGCGGTCATGTGTGGCGGAGAGCGCAAAAGAGCAACTCACTCTTACACCAAACCGAACCTAGAGGTGGGGCCAACCGCATGATCCCGGTGTGAAGAGAAGACAACAGAAGACAACAGTAGGATGTTTAACACCAAGAAATTTCAACTCTTGAGATATGGTAGAAATGAAGAAATTAGACTGCATATTAGACCAGATGAGCCGGGGCATACATGACCATGTGCGATGGAAGCGTGAGAGAGCATTTCCCTCCTCCACCAGGCTGCCATGTGTGACGGAAAGCGCAAGAGAGCAACACACTTCTAATCCAAACCGGACTAGAGGCGGGGCCAACCGCATGATCCTTTAAATGGGTTGGCAAACAAATGGGTACCCTGGGTGGCTGGATTAGATCGCCCCTCAGCCTCCTAGTCTCGAGTGTAGTCAATCTTAACTCCTTAAGCCTATCCTCGTACGACTTTGACCTAAGCGACGGAATCATCTTAGTTGCTCGTCTTTGAACTCTTTCGAGTTTGTCTATATCTTTTCGCATATGCGGATTCCAAAATTGGATCGCGTACTCCAAATGGGATCTAACTAATGATTTATAAAGAGGAACTACAGTATAATATCGCGCGATTTGTACTCAAAATTCCGAGCTATAAAACCTAACACTTTGTCCGCTTTATTGACCGCTGCTGTACTTTGTTTCGCTACTTTTAAATCACCCGTGACTATAACTCCTAAATCTTTTTCCTGCTCTACGCATGCTAACTCCTTCCCTGACATACTATACGCAAAATTACCGTTACGCGAACCTATATGTAAAATTTTGCACTTATCGACGTTAAATCTCATTTGCCACGTGACTGACCAATCAACGATTTTATTCAGATCTTCCTGGATTTTACCTCTATCTTCGTCATTAATCACCCTGCCACCCAGCTTCGTGTTATCCGCAAACTTTGAAACTGTACTGACTAGGCCGACATCGAAATCGTTAATATATACGTATAAGAAAAAGGAAGGGGGCTATACTAGGGTACGGAAAAAGAGAAGACCTAAAATCCATGGAATATTATACCTCAAATGGACTGGAAATTCAGAGAAAGCCCAGAGCAAAAGATTTAGGGGATGCAATGACAGATGATGCGAAATTTCAGACACAAAATAAGATAGCAGTAAACAGAGGAAAGAGAATAACGGAACAGATATTGAGAACCTTTAAACCAGGGGTCACCAACCTTTTTTTTATTCACCGCCCACTTTTACGATTTTTTGAAAATTAAAAAAGCTTATCGCCCACCTTAGATCAAAAAGAATAAATCAACATAGTCGATAAAATAAATAATGAAATAAATGTTTAATTACCTTTAATGTGAGCCCACTAGTGGGCGCTACCGCCCAGGTTGGTGACCCCTGCTTTAAACGAAGGGCTAGGAATGTAATGATTCCTCTACTGAAAACCCTGATAATACTCAAATTGGAATACTGCTCGGTCCTATCATCCCCATATAAAAAAGAAGACATTAGTGGGAAATCATCTATGGATGTATACACTTACCTACGAGCGACGCATCATATAACTTAGGGTTAAAGAGAGCAAAGGTCAACTCTGCCAAAGGACCAAAGCGACGTGTAAAAACGACATTTTAACCGCTTACTAATAATAAATATCTGATGATAGTAATAAGGATTAAAATAAATAGAAAAATATATTATTTTTTAATAATTTTCAATTTTAACCTTACATCTTATTTCTATATTTTAAATTCAGTAATTTTAACAAATATAATAATTTTAACTGTCACACAGTGTGTGAATGTACTGTAAATCGGATGGAGTGACTACTTATTTTTACATTCTACATTACAGACCCTTTGAAACATGTTTACAAAACCTCTTAAACCGCCAATCAACAAATCCATCGAGAAATAATGTAACATTTGATATTCATTTTTTTTATATGCAGGAAGGAGGGGCCAAGGGTGAATGTTTAGCGTAAATGAGGGAAAAATAACAAGAAATAATGGGTGAAAATGGAAAAGAAGGAATTGGGAATTTTAAGAGCATGTGCTCAATTAAGAGGATGAATTATGGAGATAATGTAGAGAGAGAGAGAGAGAGAGAGAGAGAGAGAGAGAGAGAGAGAGACTCTAAGAATTACTTTGAAGGAGGAAAAAAATAAGGAAATAAAAACAGAGAGGGAAAAAAATTCGGCGGCGGAGAATAAATAATTAAAAGTAATTAAAAATAAATAAAAAACATAAATAAAAATGTTGCAAAGGGGGTGGGGGTTGTTGCAAAGGGGGTGGGGGGTGTTGCAAAAAAAGAAAAAAAAAGAAAAAAGAAAAAAAAAAAAGAAAAAAAAGTACTGGCCTTTGTTGCCAACCGGGGTTGCAAGGGGCATGCAACTTGGAGGCGGAGTTCTCCCCCAAGCTATTCCCCCCAAAGGGCCAGAAAGGAGAGAAAGGAGGAGAGAAAGGAGGAGAGGTGTTCACCTGGCAGGAGCCAAGTGCATATTAAGACTTCAGCCGAGTAGGCGTTGTTTTATAGGCTCCTAATCAGCCAGTTGGCTTAGAAGGCGTAAATGGCTTGAGTTGCCAGATAGCGCCATGTATTCGCGATATATTTAATTCTAATCGAAGACTGAGTTGCCAGATACCACTTTTTAGCGATACCATTGTATACATTATTATAGACTCCTAATCAGCCAGTTGGCTTAGAAGGCGTAAATGGCTTGAGTTGCCAGATACCACTTTTTAGCGATACCATTGTATACACTATTATAGACTCCTAATCAGCCAGTTGGCTTAGAAGGCGTAAATGGCTTGAGTTGCCAGACACCACTTTTTAGCGATACCATTGTATACATTATTATATTTCTTAAAAGTTGGTTTAGAATACCGGTAGTAGGTTTAGAAGGCGTAACATGATATAATTAAGTAAAACAACATTGCGTCATTCTGTTTATTATAAATATATAGAAAATAAATATACATTTCAATAATAATTGAGGAATATGCATATAATCATAACAGTACAGGAAATATATACACACAATTATGGAGATATATTTATAAAATAAATATACATTTCAAATAGAAATAAATATACATTTCAATAATAATAGAAATATGCATATAATCATAACAGTACAGGGGAAATATCACGCAAAATATATAAATACATTTCAATAATAATAGAAATATGTATATAATCATAACAGTACAGGAGAAATATCACGCAAAATATATAAATACATTTCAATAATAATAGAAATATGCATATAATCATAACAGTACAGGAGAAATATCACGCAAAATATATAAATACATTTCACTTTTTTTTCAAAATACTAAACTCGGTCTTAATCGAGTTTACAATTACATCATTATTGCTCTGCATTACGCAGTATATGCGGCTTAATAATATTTCACCGCTTAAAGTATAGGGAAACCTGTATTCGATATGAAGGGCTTTCATATCGTTCAGTACTGTTTTTGTTCCCACTTTACAACCGGTTGATAAGTCATCTTTAAATACGTCTAGAATACAATCAAAAGCACGCACAAAGAGTTCATCGTTACCTACATTATTAAACACAAGTTTATAAACACGCTTTTCCAATCGAGGGTTTATTTCTACCGACTCGAGCTTTTCAATCGTGAACTCACTCAACATAGCGGCAATTGAAATAATCTTCTAAATCGTTACAACAACTGCGCGTTATATAAAGAAATAGTTCTTCAGGGTGAACGGTGTAGGTGAGCTCAGCCTTGTACCGATCAATTGCTTTGTACCAAAGTTCATGGTATTTCAAAGAGTCTAAACTTTTTAAATAAACGTCCAGCACTAGACCATTCTCACCAGCCCTACACTCGGTAAACCCATCGAGCAGAGCGGTGTATGCGTATTCAAGTACTGTATCAAAATAAAGCATGTCCGTAACACGCGCGTCTAATATAGGTTTCAGCTTGCGGAATCCGACGATTTCAAACATTCTGTCGAGGATGAAACGGTTTCGCGTAGGAACAAGAGCGTTATTATCAGAAGCATTCTTCCACATCAGCCGTATATCAATGCACGGCCGATCGTTATTCATACACAACGTACATACAACGGCGTATGAGGGTGCGTCACTAATCTGCTCTCTTCTTGTACCTACGTTAGCAGGTATTTTATAACGATCTTCACTCCACTTCTCAACTATCACGAAGATTCTATTCATCTCCTCGACACTTAAATAAACCCGTTTGTTTGTTTGTCTACATTCCGTTTCCAGTACATAGCTAATGGTACCGGAATTACGCCTGAACACGCGCAACGATTTCGTCACGGACACATCGTACGAGTGATGCGGGAAACTCTGATTAAATGGAAATATTATTATTTTCTCGAAAACTATGGGTGATAGAAAAATTCTGAAACCGGAATCAGCATCAAAAGTTCTATAAGAAACACCAAATAATTTTCGTTGTTCCCTAGCGTAATTTCTCGCAGAATTGGAAAGGTTTTCACTCCACCTTAGACCCACAGTTTAATGTGGAAACTGAATGCTCTTTTAGAAATATAATTAGGATATATTTACAATTTCTTTATTATAAAATGTGGAACATGCAGCCTTCAGTGAACAGCTGTTCTGTGGATCGAAATACATCTCGTCAGGGAGTCGTTGCTTACTCTTCCACATTTCAACATAACAGGATTATTGAACCGGATTTAAAATAACAGGATCATTTGAACCGAGTCAGTAGTATGACCGAAAGGCATGTTAATGCATCATTTGACCCGAGTCAGTAGTATGACCGAAAAGCATGTTAATGCATCATTTGACCCGAGTCAGTAGTATGACCGAAAAGCATGTTAATGCATCATTTGACCCGAGTCAGTAGTATGACCGAAAAGCATGTTAATGCATCATTTGAACCGAGTCAGTAGTATGACCGAAAAGCATGCATGATTTTCTCTTTAGTAATAATAACAACTAGCTCGAAGAGTGACAACGGATAAAGTTTTCACGCCACCTTAGACCCACAGTTTAATGTGGAAACCGAATGCTCTTTTAAAAATATAATTAGGATATATTTATAATTTCTTTATTATAAAATAAGTTAACAATTAAAATTATGTTAACACAAGAATTTGTGAAAACAATACTAATAACTTGTAAGTAAAAATAAAAATATAATTAAGGGACTACCATAGAAATGTAAGTGTCTATAATTTATTCACAAGAAACACGATTTTATATATATGTTACTCGTCCGGTCCCGTTATAGCGGATTGGTACACATCATAGCTCCACCCAGCTACATCGGCAGCCAATCACTACGAACATCTGGTCTTTTGGGGCGGAGCTTGGCGATTGTGCATATAAAAGGGGATATTTTTCAGTTGGGAGTAACAGTAGCTATTTTCGCGTCAGTGAATAATCATTCCCTCCACCATGGACCTGTACGTCTCCCCAGATTTGTATGAAGAAAGTGACACTGCAGCATTAACGACAATTAGTCTTTTTAACGCAATTGACCGTGATGAATTATTCCCAACGCAAACCGTAGAAGATATTTGCAGTGACGCTCCTTACAATCCGACGCAAGGGACTACCATAGAAATGTAAGTGTCTATAATTCGATTTTATATATATGGATGGGTTGTAGTATCTCGTCAAATATTTCATTTAGATACTCGCCAAAAATTTTTTATGTCAATCAATGTTATTTGGTTTTACCTCTTATCCCCATTATGCTAAAATCGAAATTTGTTATGGCAATCAATGTTATTCCTCTTAAATGAACCAAAGATATCTTCACATAATGGGGATCTGTCTGTATACTCTGTATATGTTTTAAAAGAATGAACATTATTCCTTTAAGGTCCGATGAGGATTTGACACGTGTTATACAATCTTTTGAAGAATCTCGTGTCATGAATACGGAGGATATACTGATCAGTCAGCAATGTCACACCGAAATAATGTAAGTGTTTTTCGATCTTTTTGGGATAAGAAGACACAATATATTTTCATAAATTTATTAAATGAAAGAAATCAGTACAATAACCAACTACAGAATATACCGTTACAAATATACGAATAAAAACATTATACTATACGAGTACGTACAATTGGAAAACGGATTTTTATCTGTCTGCATACCATTTCATCGTTTCGGCGAGTATGACACGGGTCAAATAAATTTAAAAAATTTATAAATTCTTTATCACATGACTAGAGACCGGATTTCGCCCTTTTTGCCTTTTTTATTCCCGTTTATAGATTCATAGGCTTCTTTTAGAGAAATCCATTTCGGGACTGTGGGATGTATATAATTAAATGTTATAGTGCCTATAAACGCCTATTTTGATGGTTAGTGCCTAATTTTAAAATACGTGCCTATATATGCCTTTTTTAATGTTATTGTACTAAGTAAAGCAAAATAACTAGCATTTTTTTTAAAACTTGTAGGCCTAAATAGGGCAGGGGATGGAAAAACCGAGGCTAGTCCTGAGACAACCAGCACAGCCAATCAGATCACAATACGTCAGCCAAATACACGTGGTGTCTTTGTTCAAATGCTTTTGCTAAATAAAATCTCACGTTTGTGCTTACGGCTTTTTTTATAAGTGAGAAAAAATGCCTAAGGACAAGACAGGCAAGAGTGTTCTGTTCAGGCAGTGGATCAAGAAGGACCCAAACTTCACTACGGATGGTAGAGTTATTTTCTGCCAACCTTGTTCCAAAGAGGTACGTTGCAACATTTTTTATTCTCTATCCAAAATAACAAACCCACTCGATGTAAACAAATGCATGCGAGGGAATTTGACGCTCCAACAATGAGTGATAATGTGAGCTTTTCCGAATTTAATAGCATCCTAACGATAAATTGGTAAAGAGTGGTGAAAAACAAATTGTTTGAAATTATTTTAATATTAATTTAATTAACCGAACAACCAACTTCGACGTTCGACTAATGCATTTTATAATTTAGTTACCCTAAAAATTGTAGTTTTCTGTAGTTTCTAAAAAAAAAGATTGGTATCTAAGAAATTATATAATTATTAAGTTAAGTTGGGTTCTTATAATGAATAGAGAATAATAGCTTTTTGTTTGTTGTTAATTTGATTTATTTTAATGCATGGCGCAGTAATTAAGTTTGTTTTTCAGTAATACTTGTCATCTTTGCAGGTAAAATGCGAGAAAAAATGCCATTTGGACCAACACAAAAATACTGCTATGCATTTGATGAACTCTAAGAAGAAAACTGCAACATGCCAGCCCTTCTTTCCAAGTCCCACAGAGTCGGATAAGTTGCAGCAGCAGTTCTATGCTGATTTGTGTGCTTCAATGGTGGCGGCAAACATACCTTTTAACAAGCTGCAAAATGCGGCATACAAAATTTTTTTAGTAAAGTACACGAAACTGAAAATTCCCGATGAATCTACTTTGAGGAGAAACTACCTCCATCCAAAATATGAATCTGTAAGTTTAAATATGTTGATTTAATTTACTTCATTTTAATTTTCATTTTACAGGTTTAAATTCATTTCACATTGATTTAAAATAATTTAATATTTTAATTTATTTTGTTTAAATTTTGAGTTTTATTTCACTTCATTTCTTTAATTTTTGTCATTTTACTGTATTAAATTTTGATTATGTCAAATGTAAAAGAGTGGCTAAACGAGCGTTCTGTTGATATTACTCTTTATCAAGTTAGGCACATTGTGTGTATTTATTAACTTAAATACTACATGAAATTTCTAGGTTATTGAAGAGATCAGACAAGACGTCAATTATGCCAACTTCTGGGTGTCAGTTGACGAGACGACAGACACCTGTGGACGTCAAGTTGCCAATGTGGTGGTGGGTAAGCTCGACTGCTCCGGCCCAGGAAAACCATACCTGATCCTCTCGAGACCACTCGAGGCAACTAATAATGCCACAGTAGCTCGAGTTGTGCAGGATGCTCTCCGTAAGTGTCGATGAATGTTATTCATATGCATTTAAAATGAGAGAGAATTGCATTTGAAATTGTTAATGTTGTGCGCATATAAACTTATTTATTCATTTTTTTAAATGCAGGAGTTCTGTGGCCAAGTGAGAACAATGATAAGTTTTTACTTCTTGTCACGGATGCAGCGGCATATATGTTGAAAGCAGCACAAAATCTGAAGGTTTTCTATCCGAAAATGGTGCATGTGACTTGCCTGGCTCATGCTCTCCATCGGGTGGCAGAAAACATCCGGGGACATTTTCGGAACGTAAATGCACTTGTATCGTCGGTGAAGAAGGTCTTTCTCAAGGCACCTTCACGAATTGCTGCTTTCAAGGCAGCTCTTCCAGAAACACCCTTGCCACCTCATCCAGTTTTGACTCGATGGGGTTCCTGGCTTCAAGCTGCCATGTATTATGCTGAAAATATCAGCGAAATTGCCAAGGTACGAAACATATTCAGTTTAATCAGTACATTTTTCTACAGCCATTTCAAAAGCAGCAAAGCAAATTTCATCTTAATTCTGTTTTTTGTTGCAGGTCGTTGAAAACTTAGACGAGCATGAGGCAGTCGTGATAGGAGAAGCGAAGGAGGCCTTATCGTGTCTAACCATTCGAGGAGACCTGGCCTACATCATGGCCAATTTCGGATGGGTGCCAGGGACCATAACCAAGCTGGAGGAGAGAGGCCTGCCGTTTGTTGAAGCAGTGGAAATAGTTCAAAATTTAAGGAAGGAGCTAAGCCAGGTTCCTGGTAACGTAGGGAAAGAAGTGGTAGCAAAATTTGAAAATGTTCTCAGACGCAATCCTGGTTGGCAAACCATAGTGAACGTTTCAACAGTGTTCAAAGGAGAGTGTCAGGAGGTTCTGGACTTTGAGCCAAGCGAATTAGCATCTTTGAAGTTCGCACCAATTACGTCTTGCGATGTCGAAAGGTCGTTTTCTCGATATAAAAATGTATTGAGTGACAGGCGATGTCAATTTACGCCACAGAACCTTGAAAAATTTTTAATCATCAATTGCCATTTCAATTTATAGTTTAGTTGAGTTTTTGTAAGAAGATAGTTTAAATGTCTGGATTTTACTTTGATGCAAATAAAATGTTTGATGGTTTTTGAGATGTTTAGTTTATTTTTTACAATAAAAATCCTGATATTCATCAGAACTGCAAATGGGTTTACTGTAAGTCAACAATAATAAGAGAAAAGTGGGAAAATAGAAATGCCTATTAAGTGCCTTTTTTTTAGCTTTTAGTGCCTATTTAAGTGACTTTTTTAGGGCTTCTTTCGTGCCTTTTTGCCTACCTATTATTGACTTTTTAGTGCCTATCAATCCTAACTCTACACATGACATATGCGTGAGAAATGAGACGCAGTACATTCCGCAAACATTAGTAAAATATCCTTGTATACGAAATGGGTTCCATACAACTTCGGGAATATGTAACTGAGCGAGAAATTTTACAATAATAGGGTCACTCCAGGGTTGAGTACCGAGTGAATCAAAATAGTACAGGCGCTGTCTATTTTTAAAATAGACAGCGATCCAGTGAATCCCTTCATTACCGATGACATTTGTGTTCACAATAAGACTACTGCATTCTCGCGTACTTGGCAAACTCAATGTTTCATTCTTCGCAAACACGCCGATAAATTTGGAACGTGTGACTCGCTCCATTACTTTTTGAAGTGTATTAGCATCCATTTTAAGTCAGTGATAACGCTCCTAAATCTATCTACTTCTATTAGGGCTTGCGATTCGAGATATACTAGTACACTAATAGGAGCGTCTATAGGCTTGGCGAATTCCAGCCGCACTGAGATGTTTCCGCTTTGCTGTGGGGTTAAATGGGTATTTACGCTAGCAGATAAGTCAGGTGTAATGTCAAACGGATAAAGGTTAAATTGATCAATGAATTCTTCCTGCGTTACCCCATTACCAAGCTCATCACAATCACCTGCAATATGGGTCAGATTACTATAGGCTCTGGCACAAAGAGGTAACACAGCGTCTGATGAATAGTCCGTACCCATTGTTCCACCCAAAGCAGTGCCATTAACGTATAGAGTTATATTTTTAAGTCCGAAATTCTCGAATTTAAAGGCACTCTTTTTATATTTTCCATTCACCGAAGCATGGTCCTGCATACCGATTAATATCCTTTTAGGAAGATTTCCCAGGGCAATGTTTTCTATCTGCTTCGATGCCAACCCTGCAGGAACCGTATATAGTTTGATTTGTACTCTGTTAATAGGATATTTCACTGTAGCGTTTAGTAAATTTTTCTCAATTTCTAGTTGTTTTGGTGAACTTAATTTCACTCGCCGTACGCGGAGGTATGTGTCCATAATGTGAACCACAACGGGCTTTGCACCCTCTTCTTGATCAGCATCCAGATTTAAGCAGATCTCAGGACTCGTGCGGGTGAGCTTTATTTTCATATCACCCCCGTTGACAAGCAACTTCTCCTGGAAAGTGAAATCTGTGTGCAACCGTCCAAAACACTCGTATATTTTCTTTTTAGAATTTTTAAATTTGTCCTTTATACTACTTTCATCTTTAGTTTGATAATATCTCTCGGCGCTTAAAAACGTAGCCTTCGCTTCTTTGGAAAAGTTGAGGACATTTTCCAGATAGGCTCGTAGATGATAGTACCCCGTGCCTGCCGATATGTTGGTCTGATTTAAATATACGTCACACTGGTTGAATATGGAGTGCAGAAAGTTTGTTTCAGGGTATACAGTATATTTGTCATCGCAGACCGTTCCATCAGAATGGGCTATACGTAGCTTAGCGTACATGTGCACACAGCTTGGATCAAAAAAGTAAGGACCTGAGCTGGGTATCACGAATTCTATAGGTGCACTCGGGGAACTAATTGTGTTTAAAGGGTTAATTGTAATAAAGTCACTGTGCTCAATAGAAACGGGTTGGAGGTAGCTCAAAAAGGGACAGCTCCGATTTACAGCATTGTGAACTACATGGGTGGATGAAGCGTGCCATGGCGAAATAGTGACTCCTCTCTCGACAAGTGGTAAACAAACTATGATTCATGAGATCAATGTCCTTAGCTTATATCAGTCAAAAAGTGGTCAACCATAGGTTTCATTCGCTTACAGCACTTCTTTTTTGATAGCCTTTTACGTTTAATACCACGTGACCCCTTCTTCTTCCGGGCAGCCCGCTTCTTCCCGCCACCACGCATTTTTCTCTTTGCATCTTTGATGATTTCGTCCCGTGTACGCTTTAAATGTTTTTTTAGAGCCTCTTTAGGTTTAGCCCCGGCCAATATGTCTTCTGCAGTGTTAATACCTGATTGTAGCGCTTTCCTTCCAAGGTATCTGGCACCCCTCTTCAGCAAAGGAACAGCCGTACGTAGTATGGATGAAAAAATGGACCCAAGTCCACCACCGCGCTGGTATCGCACCCCTCGATAGACGGTGAAAGGCTTTCTATCCATTATAACTCAGTGCGTCGAAAGTGTAGTTTCACTGTTAAGCTCCCGTTACCCAATGGGAAGTTTTCACCCTCAATCGTTCTTATATATATTGAGATATTGGTTATTAAATTAGTTGCGACATTCACATAATGGGGTCTGTCATATGTAATACTCAAACTCCTTCCTCTATGGTTGGGGATGTGAGCAATGCGCAGCAGGCGTGCCTGGGTATCCCCAACAAACTGGTGCTCCACTATATTACTGTAAATATAGCACATGTCTGGGGGCCTTTCAGCCAATTTCTCCATCTTCAATTGATACATTAATCTGGACAAGTCATGCTGTGTCTCGTGAAATGTGTCTCTTTGGAAGGCTGCGCTATATCGGCCATTGGCTAGAATTTGGAACTTTCTATGGTCTTTAATACGTCTGTTAGTCTTTGATTTTAGGATTAGTGTATGAGCAGGGTTGTTTACGATTTCGTATACTAAATCATTCGTAAGGTTTGAGTTTCTTAAACTTACGTTTAAGCCTCTCACAACATCCTCGGCCGAACCATATTGACCCGGTCCTAGTCTTACTTCTGTACTGTAATACCGTGCAACCTTAGTCCGAGCGATACGCATAGTTTCATCCATAGCTACCCCAGCTTTTTCACACTCGTCAATGTCTCTAAGAATCGTAAAAACGGTTTCTTTATGTTCAATATTTAAAAAGATGGTGTCCAGCTGAATTTCGCATATCCCCACCTCATACGAATCACGACCCAATTCAATGTGCTTGTGGAGCTCTGTTACAAAGTTGGCTAGTGTGTTGTTAGGGTGTACAGACAGGGACGAGGAGGACGGGAGTGTGACGTAGAAATGGTTAGGAGCCATGTTGCATACTATTTAAGCTTCATTATTGCATCAGCTTTTATATAGGTGTTGAAGCTTTCTGGGTACCCTAGCCATTTCACCAGGTACATTTTTCTCTTTCTTGAACCTTTGCTTCCTAAAATTTTCTCAATTTTAAACACATTTTTTCCTAAATTAAACGCAACTTTCTGCAATTCCTCGCGGTAAAAGCCTCCTGAGATTTCTTCCCCATTCAAATCTTCAATGTAATACATCATTATCTCACCTTTAGGTCTCATAGCCCTAACTTTAAAAATCTCGCGTGTCCATCCTTGCTCAAAACCCTTTGCGAATTTGTTCCCCGAACGCGACAGCCTTACATAATCATTGATTTTGAAGCGCGCAGAGTGTGGTGGTGGTGGTGATCCATCTCTCCTCGGGAGCGTACCTCTTTCTAAAACTTCGTTAGGTGTTGTCCCAATCGTGCGATGGTGTGAGCGGTTGTAGGACGATGCCAATGATTCCAGAATGTCTAGAAATCTGTATGTTTTTATGTGTAAAATAACGGTGAATGCGTTCCTTTATGGTGTGCTGAACTCTTTCAGCTAAAGAAGCCTTATGTATAGAATTGGTTGTGTAATAGCTGATATTAAACTCTGTCAACATGTTCTGAAAAGCACGGCCTATAAATTCCTTCCCCATATCCGTACAAAAATAGCCAGGAACCCTGTTTTCTTTTAACATTAGCGTTTTGGTGGCTTTAGCAACTGTTTCAGGTGATTTATTTTTCAGAGGAACTAGCCACAGATATCTAGAGAATACGTCTATTATGAATAGAATGTAGCGGTAACCATCGTTATACACAGAATATCTTTGCATGTCTGTTAAATCTGCTTGCCAAATAGAATCAATCGAGGAAGCCGTTGTCTTGGCTGTTTTAAACCTTTTTCTCACAGGCTTATGAAGCGTATAAGCGTCCTGCTCCCTCAAAAATCTTTCAACATCTTTTTTTCCTACTCCGTAAACACTTCTGTAAAGTCTATCTACGCCGCCGTAAGAGGATGGGTTAGAAATGTCATAATAGCGTTTAGTTAATACGTTAGCCATTTGCGTATTTTAGAGGCACGTGGGTAGGGTTGGTTTAACCTCTTCTTGCTCCTCTTCAAAGGTGTTACCGCCGGGGGTGACGGCGCCTTCAATTGTGTCACAGGCGTTGCATGTTCCAAGTCTTTTAACCTGTTCAGATTTCCTATCAACGTTTTAGGGACATTTATTTGTTGTAGTCTTGCTTTAATATGCTTCCATCCTGATGGTGATGGCCTATCCCACTTTCTCACCAGATCATGGACAATGTCTACGATATTCGATCCCTGTACCTTTGATCCTTCCACAATGATCTCGCCTGTATCGGTCCATTGTATGGCGGGATCCTCATTCAATAGATTATAAAGACTTAAGCCTTTACTCCTCAATGTATGTGGGAGGGTACTTTTTAATACATGTTCGATATGTTGTGTGGCTAGCCCCTTAATTTTTGGTTGGTCAGCTGTATCGTCGGGATCAGATCCTATGTCGCCATGTCCATCGTCCTCCGTGCTGTGCCTAATAACCACAGGAATCTCTGTAGGGCTCTTATAATTTTCGTACTCGTGAAGAAATTTCTGCAGAGCTTCTTGGTATAAGATTCTTTTCTCATCAGGTGTTTTTTCACTGTTTAATAGGGCTAGCAATTCGCTTTCCATTCTTTTAAGTCTGCTTTTACGGGGATCTAGATCCGTGTCTGAATTCCTTTGCAGTGAAGCGTACACCTCGTGGGGAATCACTACCACTTTCTTCATTATATTAATCTAGTCAGTAAAGGACCCAAAGCTGAAAATAAGATGGGGAGAAATGACCCTCCTGTTTGTACAATAATTCGTTTTTTCTTCGCTACAGTTTGACTTTTACGAGCGAGTGCACATATTATGTTCTTGTAGCGGCGTAGGCGAGCCTTCTGAGGGGTTTTCATTGATACATTGCAATTTATAACGTTGAGACAGATTTCACAGATGCATTTTAAAAAGTCGGCGTCGATATTTTTAATAAACATCTGCTGCAATGCCCGGGACAGTCGATGATAGATTTGTATTAATTCACGGTATTTCTTTAGTCTCTTTGTCATTCTGGAATATACACCGTTTCAGGCTCGTTTGAAAATATATTCGTTCGCAGAAGCACTCTAAACGTGTTTCGCGGATGAAGGTCGCAAAGCAAATATCCGTAACGCGTGCTTGTAGCTTCTTTATAAACTTCCAAAAACTCCTTACGCTGATTCGGGAACATTTGATTGGCTAATACCCCAATTTGTGATACATCTCTACGTTGCGCGAATAAGACTAGATATTGCGTATTTAACGACACATCGCGCATGTATCTATTTTTGAAAAATAGATTCTGATTGATGAAGAACACGCTTATGTTAAGATGGTGGGAGAATACTGTAAATGTCTCGGCAAACGTTTTATCCATCTCCAACATGAGATCGTCAATTACAATGATTGTATGTTCATTTCCCTTTAACGAATTAACGTCATATACGCCTTTGTGGAACAAAATATCATCTTGGTACTCGTTGAACACTAATTGATACGTCGAATAGCACCATATAACTTTATGCACAAATTTCGAGAACATATCTCCCTTTTCTTTAATGATTTTGAGCATAAACACAGTTTTACCACATCCTGTAGGTCCAGATATAATACATGTGGATGGGCTCATGAATCTGAATTTTTCTACAGAGTCCATTTCTAACACGTCACACTCCTAAGTGGGTCATTTACAAAATATTACAAATTTTGAGTGCTGCCCCTTATATTTTTCTTTCTTCTCCCACAGAACCGTGAATGACGATGAGGTAGAGCCTCCCATCATTGACATTACGGATGACCTCGACGACAGTGTAGTTGTGATCTCCTCCCCTGCCAACGAACCCTCACCAGCGATACCGGTAGCACGTCCAAAGCGGAGGTATGAGAACCCCACGTCAGGTATAAAGCGACCGAAATACGTGCCTGTTGCACCAGTAATAGATCCTCAACCATCAACCTCTTACGCAACAATCCCCCCAGCAGCAGCTCCCGCTAATATATTCCCTTATTCATCCGCCGCCCCCCGTTCTGTTAAGTCTACAATAATAGATCCCCAACCATCAACCTCCTACGCAACAGGCCCCCCATCAGCACCTTCCGCTAATATACCCCCTAATTCATCCGCCGCCCCCCGTTCTGCTGAGGATGATATAACGATCGAATTGGTGCGATCCGCAGCCCCCACCCCAGCCTTGACTAGAAATCGGTATAGAGTCAGGGTCGACCCTAGAGTCATGTATAGCAATGGAATTGAGCGCGGACTACGCCGGGTTGTACAGCGTATTGTAGAGTTTGCTCTTCAGAATCGCGACGAGCGTGAAGTCAGGACGAGTCTGTCCTTTGGATTCGGGTCAGGTGACGGTGATGTAGACGATTATTGGGTGATAGTGCCATTTAGACGTTTGGCGACTGAAGATGTAGAATATATATTAGGACGTATAATGCAAGCCGCCCAAAGTAGTATAGCCTTCAATATGGACAACTTCACGGTAAATATTGACCGTGTATTCCGTGTTGCGGGCCATAGTGCCATACCGTATACTCTTAACTTCAATTCTCCGACTATTTACCGAAAGCATATAAACGTCGATCGTGGTTGCGGCTTTATAGCAGTACTCTTAGCACATATGTTTACTGTACAAAATACACGGACTCAAAAAATTTGGTTGCCTACGGTCGTGGAACGTGCCCGTAAACTAGCTGTAGACTGTGAACTTGAATTTGACTGTAATATGGTTCCTGAAGAGCTGAGAATGGTAGAACAGGAAATGAATGTCCGCATAGTTGTATTTGGGTTGGATGATCGGCGTAGGACTGTGTATGTTTTCAAAAGCTGTGTGAGAGATCGTACAAGACCCCTACTTATTTTAGGATTGTCAGGGACAACGTATCTCCCCATCCGTAATATAAGGTGGCTTTACGCGAGTTATGACAAAAGTCGAAAATATGGGAGACATCATGATTTGTGTAAGGGGTGCCTCGAGTTTGCGGATGATATAGTGAGACATTGTAAAGAATGTCACATGGTATGTGAGCAGTGTAAAAGCACCAAATGTGAAAGCCGTGTAGTTGAAGCTGAGAAGAGAGACTGTGATGTGTGTTGCACATTTTTCAATAATAGCTGTTTTGATTTCTATAAATCAATTGGCACGTGCAGGAAAATGAGAATCTGTGAATGTGGTATGTTTCACACAATGGATAATTGGGGGAAATTTAAGCACAAGTGTGACGTAATTCACTGTCCTACATGCCAGGAGGAATATAAGGCGGATGGAGTAAAGCATGTGTGTTATATGAAAGATGCTAAAAATAACCCTTGTATAACTGTATACTACGATATAGAAACATATACGAACGCTGAAACCAAAGAGGTAATTCCACATTTACTTGTGAGCCAGACCATCTGTGATGAGTGTATGGGTATCGAATGTGACGAGTGCCCCAAATGCGGTAAACGGACAAACGTTTTTAAAACGAATGTCCGCGATAGTCCTGTGAAACTATTTGTGTCCTATATTGTCAAGTTAGCCGACAAGTTCAAAAAAATGACTGTGTATATTCTCGCCCATAACGGGGCAAAGTTTGACACGCAGTTCCTTTATAAGGAGTTGCTTGAACACGAATCCTCTGAGATATTTACAGGTGATCCATTGAAAAGAGGCAACAAATTAATACAGATGCAGATAAGAGGCAATGTACAATTTAAAGATACTTTATTATTCACACCTTGTAAATTAGCAAAGCTACCCAAGGTGATGGGAGTAGCAGCTGAAGTTTCCAAAGGATACTTCCCTTACGCTTTCCTCACCAGCGAGACTTTAAACTACGTAGGCCCACCACCCCCAAACATTATTTTGACTGTATGGATGAACGTGAAGACTTTGATCGATACTACGACAGTTTTAATGAAAGTAACCCTTATAATATAGCTGATGAATGTGAGCGTTATTGCGTGAATGATGTGCGCGTGCTTAGAGTATGTTTCCAGGCCTTTAGAAGAATGTACATAACCCATTTCAAATGCGATCCACTGCAAGTCGCAACCACCATCGCATCATTATGTTTTACAGTGTTCAAGAATAACTTCATGCCTAAAGACACCTTAGCCATTATTCACCGAAACAACCCCCGCAGTTACGGACACAAGGCTATTTACTGGCTCATACACCTACAGCAACAGACAGGTGTATACATAAAGCACACCCGCAACACAGGTGAAGTACCCATTAAGATTAATGGACGTGTTTTTTGGGTTGATGGGTTAAGTGAAAACCGTGTCACTGGTGTGAAGACTGTGTACTCCTTTAACGGTTGCTGGTGGCATGGATGCCCCCGTCCTGAGTGCGGAATCGCCGGAGATATCCACGGTAGGTCTCCTGCCGACTGTCTTGCATCGACCCGCACCCGCGATCAACTTATAGGATCACAGTTCACTCACAAAGTCTTGTGGGAGCATGAATATGATGCACGGATGGAGACAGACGAGGTGTACCGTGAGGAAATAAACACGATCAAGCGTTCAATGGTGCTGGATCCTCTCAAATGTGGTGATAGCTTGTTTGGAGGACGTACAAATCCTTTCAGACTATACTTTCCACCTACGGAGGGCGTGAAGCTCCATTACTACGATTTCTGTTCTTTATACCCATACGTGATGAAGAGCAATCCGTACCCCGGGCGCTCCTGAGAAACTGGTGGGACCTAGCCTACCCTCCATCAATGAATTTTCAAAAAATTTGAATGATCGTTACTTTGGGCTCTCTTTCGTAGACGTACTCCCCCCACGCAATTTATGGATGCCGATCTTACCTGTCGTTATCGACGACAAGCTCATGTTTCCCCTGTGCGTGAAGTGCGCGGAAGAGGATAACGGCGAATGTAACCATATACTCCACCAGCGTAAGATCAGAGGCGTATATACAAGTCCTGAGCTGGCCCTAGCCGTACGCCATGGTTATAGAATACTGAAGATACATGAGGTGTGGAGGTTTCAGAAGCTACCCAACCTTTTCACACCATATATAAACGCCTTTTTGAAGGATAAGGTTGAGGCATCAGGGTATCCGCGAGGAGTTGATACCGAAGATGAAAAGTCTGCCTATATTCAACGTTACCGCGACCGCGAAGGTATACAACTTGATCGTGTCCAAATTGTAAAGAATCCTGGCAAGCGCTTTAGTGCAAAGTTGTGTCTAAACAGTCTATGGGGAAAATTTGCGCAGAATACCGGCAGAGGGAGCATTCATTTGGCACAAAGTTATAGCGATGTCTGGGATTATGCCAATGCTCCCGATAAAGAGGTCATGGAGATCGTGAGTGTAGGTAATACTTGCATAATAAAGTACAACAACACTGAATTTGCCACAGATACCTCAAGGGTTACAAACATACCTGTGGCCAGCTTCACAACAGCCTACGCCCGTATAAAACTTTGGGGTCTATTGCATTCTCTTGGGCGGAGAGTATTGTATGCCGACACAGATAGCGTGATATTCACAGAGAGGGAGGGTGAATACATGCCCGCTATTGGCTATTGGGGAGTTCCTCGGCGAGCTCACTGATGAGATCAAGGACGAGTATGGGGACAACGCTTACGCCGACTCTTTTGTCTCAACAGGACCTAAGACTTATGGGGTACGGGTCAGGGTGGGGGAGGAAATGAAATATATCGTGAAGGCAAAGGGTATTATGCTCAACCATGCGAATCGGCGGGTTGTTAACTTTGAATCGTTGAAGGATCTAGTATGTTTGGACGATGATGAGGGCGAACAACCTCCCCAACTAATTGTAGGCACCCACAATTTTCGGGCGCAGAAGCTGGGGGGCGTGAAGGAACTTAGGGGTACGAAGGTGTGCCGTAACACCTATAGGAAACGTTACCAGTTACCTGGTACCTATGATACCGTACCCTTTGGATACCATAACGTATGATGCTTCTATTGTTAACTCACACGTATTTGTCTTGTATATAATCGTATCTATTGATTTATTACACGTATTTGTAAATATATATATAACTTGAATATCTCATTTATTAAATCGTATTTGTAAAGTATCTATTGATTTATTACACGTATTTGTAAATATATATATAACTTGAATATCGTTTATTAAATCGTATTTGTAAATATATATAACTTGAATATCTCGTTTATTAAATAAATCATGTTTCAATTAGCGTTTCACTTTCTCCTTTGTGTGTGCGTGTGTGTGTGTGTGTGTGTGCGCGCAGGTGAAAGTTCTAAGCTCCGCCCACTGTAAGACCGTGAGTCATGCTACTATCTGGGAGTCCCTGCGTGGTCAGTCGACTGCAGTAAGCCCGAGAGATCAGACGTGCATTCAGATCAGACGTGTATTCAAATGGCTACCTTTAATATTGCTTGTACAACGTTTATGAAATGGTATTCAGCAAAGTGTCAGGATGTGGTGGATACCGAAAAACTTCCTATTCCTCCCTCCTATACCTCTTTTAAAAACACATTGGATTGTGCGAAGTTCCAAGATGTACAAATACTCTACGGATGTTCTGGTGAGACCGTTGAAGGCTTTCGTTGCACAGACGATGTGCTGAACTATACTGCAGAGCTAAACTTTATAAAGTCTCACATACACCGTGAAGTAAAAGAAACAACGCGTGCAGAAGAGAAGCAGCAGGTATGGATAATGAGTCTTGCGGATGGGTGGTCTGACAAGCGGTATTACGTCATGCTACACCATGTCGATTACTCATACCCTACGACTGAAAATGTGAATCTCGTGATCATGGACAATCTTAAGTATTTTTATCACTATATTAACGTATATCATGATGAGGTTCGTAGTGAGGTTGTGGCTAGTGCCCTGCGTGAGTTTTTAACAGACTTTAGAGACGAGTATCGTTTGATGGGCAGAAAGGAAAAATATGAGCAAATGTTCCTCTCAAATAGTGCGCCGGAGTGTGAAGATGTTTAGTAAAACATAAATTGTTCCTAGTTCTTATCCTGAGGTAAAATGTCTGGTGAGTAGGCTGGTAGTGATGAAATTAATTCTTGTACCGGAAAAACAAATATGTACAACAATTCGGTACGACTCGCGGATCATACGAACAAGCCCATTCACGTATCATCGAGTCAGCCGCCCGTCGAACCGTTCCTGCCTACCTGTGTGCCTCACACGGCTCATAGTTATCTCAGAGCTTGAACCGAGTGGACGTGCGCTCCTCGAATACGATGGAACTTCCTTTGAGCAGCATTCTCAACGCCTCGTACGATGTGTCCGTGACGAAATCGTTGCGCGTGTTCAGGCGTAATTCCGGTACCATTAGCTATGTACTGGAAACGGAATGTAGACAAACAAACAAACGGGTTTATTTAATTGTCGAGGAGATGAATAGAATCTTCGTGATAGTTGAGAAGCGGAGTGAAGATCGTTATAAAATACCTGCTAACGTAGGTACAAGAAGAGAGCAGAATAGTGACGCACCCTCATACGCCGTTGTATGTACGTTGTGTATGAATAACGATCGGCCGTGCATTGATATACGGCTGATGTGGAAGAATGCTTCTGATAATAACGCTCTTGTTCCTACGCGAAACCGTTTCATCCTCGACAGAATGTTTGAAATCGTCGGATTCCGCAAGCTGAAGCCTATATTAGACGCGCGTGTTACGGACATGCTTTATTTTGATACAGTACTTGAATACGCATACACCGCTCTGCTCGATGGGTTTACCGAGTGTAGGGCTGGTGAGAATGGTCTAGTGCTGGACGTTTATTTAAAAAGTTTAGACTCTTTGAAATACCATGAACTTTGGTACAAAGCAATTGATCGGTACAAGGCTGAGCTCACCTACACCGTTCACCCTGAAGAACTATTTCTTTATATAACGCGCAGTTGTTGTAACGATTTAGAAGATTATTTCAATTGCCGCTATGTTGAGTGAGTTCACGATTGAAAAGCTCGAGTCGGTAGAAATAAACCCTCGATTGGAAAAGCATGTTTATAAACTTGTGTTTAATAATGTAGCTAACGATGAACTCTTTGTGCATGCTTTTGATTGTATTCTAGACGTATTTAAAGATGACTTATCAACCGGTTGTAAAGTGGGAACAAAAATAGTACTGAACGATATGAAAGCCCTTCATATCGAATACAGGTTTCCCTATACTTTAAGCGGTGAAATATTATTAAGCCGCATATACTGCGTAATGCAGAGCAATAATGATGTAATTGTAAACTCGATTAAGACCGAGTTTAGTATTTTGAAAAAAAGTGAAATGTATTTATATATTTTGCGTGATATTTCTCCTGTACTGTTATGATTATATGCATATTTCTATTATTATTGAAATGTATTTATATATTTTGCGTGATATTTCTCCTGTACTGTTATGATTATATACATATTTCTATTATTATTGAAATGTATTTATATATTTTGCGTGATATTTCCCCTGTACTGTTATGATTATATGCATATTTCTATTATTATTGAAATGTATATTTATTTCTATTTGAAATGTATATTTATTTTATAAATATATCTCCATAATTGTGTGTATATATTTCCTGTACTGTTATGATTATATGCATATTCCTCAATTATTATTGAAATGTATATTTATTTTCTATATATTTATAATAAACAGAATGATGCAATGTTGTTTTACTTAATTATATCATGTTACGCCTTCTAAACCTACTACCGGTATTCTAAACCAACTTTTAAGAAATATAATAATGTATAGAATGGTATCGCTAAAAAGTGGTATCTGGCAACTCAAGCCATTTACGCCTTCTAAGCCAACTGGCTGATTAGGAGTCTATAATAATGTATACAATGGTATCGCTAAAAAGTGGTATCTGGCAACTCAGTCTTCGATTAGAATTAAATATATAGCGAATACATGGCGCTATCTGGCAACTCAAGCCATTTACGCCTTCTAAGCCAAATGGCTGATTAGGAGCCTATAAAACAACGCCTACTCGGCTGAAGTCTTAATATGCACTTGGCTCCTGCCAGGTGAACACCTCTCCTCCTTTCTCTCCTCCTTTCTCTCCTTTCTGGCCCTTTGGGGGGAATTGCTTGGGGGAGAACTCCGCCTCCAAGTTGCATGCCCCTTGCAACCCCGGTTGGCAACAAAGGCCAGTACTCTTTTTTTCTTTTTTTTGCAACACCCCCACCCCCTTTGCAACATTACGTAACCACTTGCAACATTCTTGCACTCTCCCCTTTTGCGGCTATACTACTAGCATGCGTAGAGCAGGAAAAAGATTTAGGAGTTATAGTCACGGGTGATTTAAAAGTAGCGAAACAAAGTACAGCAGCGGTCAATAAAGCGAACAAAGTGTTAGGTTTTATAGCTCGGAATTTTGAGTACAAATCACGCGATATTAGAGTTCCTCTTTATAAATCATTAGTTAGATCCCATTTGGAGTACGCGATCCAATTTTGGAATCCGCATATGCGAAAAGATATAGACAAACTCGAAAGAGTTCAAAGACGAGCAACTAAGATGATTCCGTCGCTTAGGTCAAAGTCGTACGAGGATAGGCTTAAGGAGTTAAGATTGACTACACTCGAGACTAGGAGGCTGAGGGGCGATCTAATCCAGCCACCCAGGGTACCCATTTGTTTGCCAACCCATTTAAAGGATCATGCGGTTGGCCCCGCCTCTAGTCCGGTTTGGATTAGAAGTGTGTTGCTCTCTTGCGCTTTC